>CAJHNH020005456.1:10000-12500 GCA_905116865.2 Candidula unifasciata
TTAGCAGGTGGCAGAGAAACACTGGCAGACAATTCGGACACGATGGACTTTCAAGGGATGTGAAATTCTTTTTCGCTAGATACCCGGACCAGCTCACCGAGGCCCATCCACTACGTTGTTTCGTTATGTCCAGAGCCAGCTCAGCAACCTCGCCCAGCTGTTTATGTGTCCGTTTGCGTTCATTACCACGCAATCCTAGTTCTTTAACCACATTGTAAAGTGAAGTGGAAACGAGACCTCTCGCTCCCACTTCGACGGCAAAGAGAGAGAGAGAGAGAGAGAGAGAGAGAGAGAGAGAGAGAGAGAGAGAGAGAGAGAGAGAGAGAGAGAGAGAGCCACTGTCTATGTTGTAGCTTACTGGCCAGACAGAATGAACCAAGTGACGTCTCTCTCGCGTGCCGCATCTCACCTGCTCATCAGTACGCCGTGCCGCCTGGGTCCCCCCCCCCCCCCCCATTGATTCTGTCTCACTGTACCGAAACATACAATCCAAAGACCGTGCTGCGACTTAGGTAAGATGCCTGTTTACTACTTGCTGTGTGCATTTTTCTAGAGGACGTTGTAGCATTGATCGGAATTATAGCACTTGTGTTTAAGTTACTTCACAATTTTCTAGCAAATACCGATATATCTAACGCAAACAATAACAGCAGCAGCAACAGCAGAACAATTAACGACGGCCGCACGCTATGTAAAGAGAGACAGAGGAAGACGGTGTGAGGAGATTCTTGACAGTCTTTTGTTATGGCATGAATGGGGGTCACCGTTATATTCTGGTTATAAAACAGGCTCTTATATATATAAGTTTTCCTTAAACGTTGCTCTTTTGTTTGTCTTGAAACCTTTTGACTTCCTTTCATTTAATTGCAAATATTATAAAAGAATATATATATATATATATATATATATAGTATATATATATATATATATATATATATATATATATATATATATATATATATATATATGATTTGTATGTGCTGATGAAGGCTCTATAGCCGCAATGTCCACGTTGTGTTTGTACTTGTAATATTGTGAAGCTTGCTAATATACTTTTCGTTTGGTTTTATATCTTTTCTTCTTCTTCAGCAATCCGAGCCCTTAAGGTTCATTGATAGAGATATCAAACGCCTCCATTCCTCCATCTGGTCGGCCGTCTCTTTCCAGTTGGTAACAGCAATGGAGATAACTCGTAAATGCTCTATGTGTCAACAGCGGCACGAAGAGAAAATATAGAGAGTGTCCAGTTAGTGTCTATCCAATGATATATATATTTTTAAACTGTTTTAGTTCCATCTATGATGAAGTGGTCTGGCCATCTGATGAGAAGGAAACCAACGATGCCAGCTGCAAGAGCGTACAACCTGAAAATCGGAACTGCAAGAGGGGAAGACCCAGAAGAATATGGATCAAAGGAGTCACTGACACCTTGAGACTGCATAATATCACGGCATATCAAGCGACCGAGCGCCATTGTATGGCATGGAAGACTTTATGTGTCAGATCTGATTGGCATTACACAAAACAGAAGGTTGTGGGTAGACATGATTACCAGCGCCACACGACGTAGACTATAAAAATAAGAAAATATATCCAGTGATATATTTGTGTTCTATCTCCAGTTAAAATCTGTCCCATAGTGTGATCATAGATTGTGTATCATATCCAATTATATATTTGTGTTCTACCCAATGATATATTTGTGTTTTAACTCCACTTAAAAACTGTCCCATTGTGTGATCAGCTGCCAGTCACCAGGAGGCGACGTGAAGGCATACAGTTTCGAGTCAGATATAATTGGGAACCATGTGATTACATCTTCCAAGTCTTGCGGCTTTCTGCTGCCTTCCGTTGACGGAGAGAGAGAAGAAGACAATGGTAACATACAGCAGGTCTCAGTCTCGGCTGTCGAAATCCGCGGGCAGTCGTTCGGGTGAGCTTAAACAACGTGTGAAGTTTTTGTCTGTGTGTGTGTTTTATTTTTGGTGTTTTGAGGAGGGAGCTCTAATAGACGACCTCAACCGTCAGGTATACCCAGACGAAAATGGATGAACCATTTTATGCGACTGAAACTCTAGACGATTAGACCTAATGGTATGGTACATGGAAGCTCCAGTTTGTAGACTTGACGCAACAGCTGATTTACATAAGCTCTTCAGTAGAACAATCTGTACTGAAGTGGATTCCAGATCACTGTGGCTTGGAAGGCAATGAAATAGCGGACAGATTGGCCAGAAGCTGCAGTGACATGGTACAACCAAATAGTGACTTAACCCACCAAGAGACGAAAACATTAATACAATCTAGAATCCAAGAAAGATGGCTGGATACCCACACCAGATTCTTTTCCCAAAGACTCGCTTAATCGTCTCCCTAGAGAGGGACAGTGTATTGTATTCAGACTAAGGACAGGGCACAACAGACCTCATCTATATATGTTCGGTGTAGGAAACACGAAGATGTGTCCCTGCAACTTGGCACCCGAAAATGCTGAGCATGT
>CAJHNH020005456.1:17500-21177 GCA_905116865.2 Candidula unifasciata
TCCTTGTGTCATGATGTTGATCCGTTGTTTAAACATAAACAACCTTCATTGTGGAACTTGCACAGAAAAGAGATAAAGGAAATATTGCCGCAACGAGTGTGGCAGGAAGGGTAAGTTCTAGTTGAGAAAAGTCTTCTACGGTAAGTACATGGTATCTAATGAACTCTGAAACTGTGGACATATTTAACGCCACTGTGGACCGGAAATAACAGTCGCGGAGGGCATGGTGCCAGGGGAGAGATGCGCGGTTGTATGAGCCCACAGATGACAAAACAGACCCCTTGGGCAGGAAAGTGCAAGAAACGGGAAAACTGGCTAAGCTGCTTGTGATAGAAGCGCCGTTTTGCAAAGGAAACGGAAAAAACTGGCTAAGCTGCTTGTGATAGAAGCGCCGTTTTGTAAAGGAAACGGGAAAACTGGCTAAGCTGCTTGTGATAGAAGCGCTGTTTTGTAAAGGAAACAGGAAAACTGGCTAAGCTGCTTGTGATAGAAGCGCCGTTTTGTAAAGGAATTTCTGTATGATAATAAAGATCTTAGGGACATTTATGTCACTTTATGTTAATTCGCTTCTTCTCTTAAAAGTTTAGATCTTGACCTATCTGCAATCCTTTTGTCTTCATTCCCCTCCAGATTTTTTACCTCACTGCAACACGATCCAACCTGCTACCCGGATTCAACCTCAATACCTGTATTATTCATGTCCCCCTTGCACAGATCTTTATATCGAGAAAGAGGCTGGCGCTGCAAGTGTCATTCATCTTATAGCCCGCGCCGTTTGGCGTTAGATATCTTGTCTATCCACAGCCTTCTGACTCACGTACTGTCAATCATTTCTTATAAAGATATTCATCTATGCCATGATAGCCAACTGTCACAAATGTATCTCTTTGTCTTCTTCTGCCTCTTGTACCCTCCATCTTTTACGTTTATTGTTTTCTTGACCATTTCTTTACAGTCTTGGCGTGCTCTAGTTTTCTCTTTCTTAGATGAAAGTGACTTGCACAAGGCTTTCAGTTTAAGTGAGAAAGAGTTGTCGACCAGCACTCTCGCCTGTGTCCATCTTGGTCCAATGGCAGGACAATGATGAGACGATTGGAAGTGGACCTAGGTGCCGTGGATGACCAAGTGTCCTGCCTTGCTCGAAGCTCTCCACAAAGCCTGCTGGTAATCTCCTTTTTGTCCGTAGAATCAGAAAGAGGTTTCATCTGCACAATCCGCCGAGTCCAGTCGCTGCATGCAGGGTAGGCACACCACCAGTCACCGAGTGGTTCAGCCAGCCCGTCAAAGCTGTTGCCGGGGGGGGGGGGGAGGGGGGTGTGTGGCCGCTGTCGGTTGCTGACAGCTGCTGGGAGCCACAGGAGAGAGCTGAGTGCCAGACCTAGCCCAATGATGGTGAACTGTCCTAAGAAGGTCATGGCAGTCACCTTGCCAGAGGTGCTACTGGTATCTGACATCCCAGACCCTTTCTTTTATAACATGCCTAACAAATGTCGATTGGCCTCTTTCTGGATCTTCATATGACAGCTATGGCAATATGTGAAGAAAACCTAACAAAACAACTGATTATTCATAGATGACAGACGGAAACGGAAACTGCTGTCCTGGGTTAAGTCCATTCTGACATGGGTAGGAGATGATGTCATCGACTTCACCGCTAGCTGGCAAGATGGGATCGTCTTCTGCTCTCTGATAGAAGCCATCAACCCTGGGGCGTGTCCCCGGTTCGGGCAGCTCAAACCTCACCACCGAGTCCCCAACTGTCGCCTGGGGCTTCAGCTGGCCATGCAGTACCTTCAAGTGACACAGGTTGGTTGGCTGGTTGCTTATTGGCTGGTTTAGCTAGCTGGCTGGCTGGTAAGTCGGTTGATTGGCTGGTCCGGTGACCGGTTGGCTGATTGGTTGGTTGTCTGTTTAACTGACTGGCTGGCTAGTTGTTGGTTGGTTTGCTGACTTTCTGGGTTGCTAATAGGCGAGTTAGATAGTTAGCTGGTTGGCTGTTTGGTTGGTTGACTGACTAGTAATTTGGCTGACTGGTTGTCTGGCTGGTTGGTTGGTATGTTGGTTAACTGCTTGGCTAGTTGCTCGACTGGTTGATTGGTTGGTTGGTTGACTGCCTGGTTAGTTGGTTGATGGTTTGTTGGTTGTTTGACTACCTGGTTATTTGGTTGACTGGTGGTTGACTGCCTGGTTAGTTGTTTGACTGGTTGGTTGGTTGGTTAACTGCCTGGTTAATGGGTCCGTTGGTTGGTTGACTGCCTGACTAGTTACTTGACTGGCTGGTTGACTGGTTGGTTGACTGCCTGGTTAGTTGGTTAACTGGTTGGTTGGCGGATTGGTTTCCTGGCAGATTGTTTGGCCGGCTGATGAGCTGGTCATGTTTTGATATCCCATATGGTCACAAGACTCAGAGGTCAGTTCAGCGTTCTTGTCTTCGTATGACTACAAAATTCAGGTAGTTATCTTTTTGTCTTCTCCCTTTAAAAAAATAATAATTTCCATCAATCTTACCAGTCGTTAACAAGTTCTAGAACTCCGCCCCCCCCCCCCCCCCGATCCCAGTGTGCGCATAGCCCTGACCCTCCATGCCCCTATAACTGGAATACTTGATGTTATGTGCACAGATGTCTGATAACGGTCTGGAGTCACCTAATGAACATGATGACTCTTTGTCCTGGAAGAGGCTGCTCCAACACAGCACCCCCCACTTACGTCGCTTACCTGTGTCCAGATCATCTTCTTCATCTTCTTCTCCACTACTCCAGTTACTTGATCGCATTTTTATGTTTGTCGTTGTTTCGGGGGGAAGGGGGGGGGGTCGGGGGGTGCAAGGATCTTCTGCGTTACACCATCTGGTCCTCATTTCTGTAAGGATGTCTTGATGCTGTAGTTCCTCCTCTCACCATCCGTGAACTATATGTCTTCAGCGGTGGTCGCTGTGATAGCTGTACCGTGACGTTCTCCTCGGATGCTCTTGAATGTAGACGGTTTCACTGGTTTTAGTCTTGGTCGTCGTCTATTTTTTGTTGTTGTCCATTTAAAAATATATTATCTCTTATAACTCCAGCAGCTTTTCCAAGACATCTCATGGTGTTATGATTTTGAACGACATCGGACAAAGGAAATCCTGGAAACCCCAGTCAAGTCGATTAAACTAGGGGTGCTATGTTTTGTGTTGTCAGCGTTGATATCGTCATATCGTGTGTGTGTTATTTACGTCATCATGTCATAACACTCCTAGAATAGTCAACTGGATTCTGGTTTCCGGGATTTTCCTTGTTTAGGGTCGTAGGTAGGTAAGTAAGTTGTACCCCACCAGGACATCACACAAGCGATAAAAACCCTGTGACACAAAGTGCCACCATGCGGATGAGGATCGCCCGTGGAGATGTCCCAGAAACGCTCTTCAGCCGTTCGTCCATGTTTAAGGCCCGGCTATATTTAGGGCCCCCGGCGAAAGCCAGGGCGGGGGGCTATTTAAAAAAATTGCATCACATGGGGATGACTGTCTATATAATGGGCTCGTCTTAAATTAGCGTACCTATCTCATCTGTTTGTATAAACAAATACGGTTCCTAAATCCTCCATTAGCTGCCACTGTGTCCCGAGGAGATGGCCATTGCAGACAACAGAACGGAAGTCAAGATCTGCCATCTGGTTCAGCTGCTCAAGTGGAAGTT
>CAJHNH020005457.1:0-117500 GCA_905116865.2 Candidula unifasciata
CTGTGTGTCAGACTTATAATCCCCACACACACACTACAAGATTCTGTGTGTCTGTATATCCACACACTACAATATATCCACACACTACAAGATTCTGTGTGTCAGACTTATATCCACACACTACAAGATTCTGTGTGTCAAACAGACATATATCCACACACTACAAGATTCTGTGTGTCAAACTGACATATATCCACACACCACAAGATTCTGTGTGTCAGACTTATATCCACACACTACAAGATTCTGTGTGTCAAACAGACCTATATCCAAACACTACAAGATTATGTGTGTCGAACAGACATATATATATATCCACACACTACAAGATTCTGTGTGTCAAACAGACATATATATATATCCACACACTACAAGATTCTGTGTGTCAAACAGACATATATCCAAACACTACAAGATTGTGTGTGTCGAACAGACATATATATATCCATACACTACAAGATTCTGTGTGTCAAACAGACATATATATATCCACACACTACAAGATTCTGTGTGTCAAACAGACATATATCCACACACTACAAGATTCTGTGTGCCAAACAGACATATATATATCCACACACTACAAGATTCTGTGTGTCAAACAGACATATATATATCCACACACTACAAGATTCTGTGTGTCAAACAGACATATATATATCCACACACTACAAGATTCTGTGTGTCAAACAGACATATATATATATCCACACACTACAAGATTCTGTGTGTCAAACAGACATATATCCACACACTACAAGATTCTGTGTGTCAAACAGACATATATCCACACACTACAAGATTATGTGTGTCAAACAGACATATATCCACACGCTACAAAATTCTTTGTGTCAAATAGACAAAGATCCACACATTACAAGATTCTGTGTGTGAAACAGACATATATCCACACACTACAATATTCTGTGTGTCAGACTTATATCCACACACTACAAGATTCTGTGTGTCAAACAGACATATATCCACACACTATAAGATTCTGCATGTCAAATTGTCACGATACAATCTCAGTGATTCCAGAAGTTAGTACTTGTAATAAGTTCTTCTGGTTATTGAGAGACAAGAGACTATGCCCTTAAACCAAATGTTACTTTAAACCGTATTGATTTAAACGTTTCCAGTCCTTAGTCCAGACAAAGCGACTGAACCTTGGGTAATATTACCTAAAACTTTACACTGTAGCTAGGAATTCTATTCTCATGCCAGTGTCAGAATGTTATCTCCTGACCACAGACTGTAGAGGCCAGCGAACGGGGAACTTAGCATCACACCTGAGCTGGACCGTAGGTCATAGAGATTACCTAACACAGATTGAGCGGATTCTAGACATAGAGGCGACGAGAAGTTCAAAGTTTAACACGTCAGTGTAATTCTGGGGAGAACAGGTGTTTGGCAATTAGGAATGTTTTATCTTGGTCAAGGTCGTACTGTAGGCCGTTCACTGTGAGTGACAGGTCACTGGTTAGCCAATTTGATTTGATAGGTACTTCAGAGGCGGAGCTTACGCCATCATCTTGAGGGTTGGGTAAAAACTAAGGAAAGGGAGGAGTTTAATTTGGACAATAGATTGATACTTATACTTCGAGCCTGTGGAATTCCCGTCATTAATCGCAGCCTGCCGGCAAACAAACATAGGTCGACGTAAAGGTATATTTTACTGTCGTACTCTGGTTTGGCGATAGATGGAAAAGTTCCCAGGTGAGAGAAAATATTAATTTTAATCTTGTATACTTAGGTTAGGGAGTTAAGCTTAGTCTATACTACCTTTTCCTAATTTGTCTGCACATTCTGCTTGAAATAGTTCTGTGATAGACATCTATTCAGTATCTCAGTTAGGGAACTGCTAAACTATTCCTATTTCTTGAATGTTTGTGTCACATGTTTTTCATTGTATGTTTTCATGTGTATAAAATAAGATGTGAACAATGACATTTGCTATAATGAAATGTAATTATATTGTTTTCACGATCAGCCAAAATATGAGTTGGGACTGTGGGAAATGATGCCCAAATATGTGCAGGGATGCTGCTACGTTTTGTGTGCCCACCATGTGCTCACTTAATGTGTTCACCTGAACAGGGGATTTATAACCCCAGGGGAAGGATGATGGGTGTATAGAATTCACGGTCACTGAAAGATAATATTCAGGACAGCGTGCACATATAAATTGTTTGCGGGTTCAGCACATAACCTGCGCCACATGTTTATGTCAAATCTATGTCAGCCAACTCGAAGTCTGAGTGAAGACGGACAACAGACTTAGAAAGTCAACTATCATGACATAGCATTTGAGGGAAGGCAGGATATTTGACGCCCATGTAAGACAAAAGACCTTCAGACTAGACTGGAGAGGATGTGGAATATGAGGAGGAGTGATGGGCTATATCTTATTATTATATGTTGTATTAATTGATACATGTATTCTTAGTGTAAGTCAAGATACTACACGTATGTGTTTTGTTTCCATGATTACAGCGCCCATGTGACGATCAGTCCATGAAGTAGCCTACATTGTGTTAGACTCGGCCAGCTGGGAACTAGGTGGAGAACGAGGTGGAGAACGAGGTGGAGAACGAGAAGGAGAACGATGTGGAGAACGAGGTGGGGATGAAGTGGAGAATAAGCTGAAACAGGCAGACAACAGGCAAGGAAGAGTTGGACAAGCTTGACAGTTCCTCACGGCTGTCAGAGGCTTATAAGTTGAGTTAACCCCTTTATGTTAACCTTTTATCATCATTATCATACCACTCTAAACCCCGAGCTGTTTGTCTCGCTGAAGCGTATCACTTTCATTAACCAGTCACTGTTTGTGTAAATCACCAAACTGGGAATTTCATTGTAGTAAATAAAGCTGTATGTCAAGTTTTAAACTACATAGTTTGTTAAATTCCAAATGTCTGTTCTTACATGTTTAATTAAACTGTTAGGATAGAATAACATTTGGTGGGGGCTCAAATAATAATATAATAATTCTTTAATTATTCATAATAACACCGGGAGAAGGTAGATGACGGAGGAATCACTTGCCCTGTCTAATAATTCATTAAGTATGATAGACATCTAAAATTCCTCGCCTTCTCTTGTGGGTACCAAGTTCAGCTAATGTTAAAGTACTTAACGAGCCAATATGGCTGTTTTCTTGGATATCCAGGACTTTGTCTGAGAGCAACATAGCTCAGATTTTAGTTCGGTTAATCTGGTGGAGAGAAATATGTTGAGAGGAACATCCCTACTCAACAACATAAACATATTAAATCCCACCGTCACGTCACAGTGTGAAACAGACATATATCCACACACTACAAGATTCTGTGTGTCAGACTTATATCCACACACTACAAGATTCCGTGTGTCAAACAGACATATATCCACACACTATAAGATTCTGCATGTCAAACAGACATATATTCACACACTACAAGATTCTGTGTGTCAGACATATATCCATACACTACACAATTCTGTATGTCAGACAGACATATATCCACAAACTACAAGATTATGTGCGTCAAACAGACGTATATCCACAAGGTACAAGATTCTGTGTGTCGAACAGACATATATCCACACACTACAAGATTCTGTGTGTCAGACATGTATCCATACACTACACAATTCTGTATGTCAGACAGACATATATCCACAAACTACAAGATTCTGTGCGTCAAACAGACATATATCCACAAAGTACAAGATTCTGTGTGTCGTTGGCTAAGTCCAACCATATAACGTGCAATTGAGTTCTCTCATGCTTGGCTCTCTGGATAGCCTCCCAAATCATGGTCGCGTGTTCAAGGCACCCAGGAACGCCTGGGATACCACCCTTCTGAACACTCGTATCTATGTACTTGTTAGTCATCAGATACTGTGTGAGCCGGCGAGCCATGACTGAGAAGAATATCTTACCCTCGACATTCAACAGCGAGATGGGCCTGAATTGGGAAAGACTCTTCGAGTCCTGCTCTTTGGGAATGTAGACCCCATTTGCCTTTGACCACTCTGGACATATGTGATTGCGGATCCACGCTTGTCTTAACAAGACGTGAAGCATTTTTAGGATTTTCGGGCAACGCTTGTAAAGAACGTACGGGACACCGTTCGGACCTGGGGCAGACTTGCCGCTGGCCTTTTTAACAACGTCCTCAACCTCAGACCAAAGGGGAGGTACCATTTTAAATGGTACCTTCGGCACCGAAGGCTGTTTGAGACCGCTAAGGATCTCTGGATTGTCATCGAGAGGCTCTCTCCTCTTTTTATCCGAGTACATCTTGCGTAGATGTAGCTCTAGTTCTTCCTGACTGACAACCAGAGTCCCAGACTTCGGTTGCTCGAATAGACCTCGGGAAAACTGATACGGGTCCCTAAAGAATTTCTCTCGCTCCCTTTTGGTTCTACGTCTGTTGCTACAGAAACGCTCGGCACGACAGAGGGCACTGTGTTTGTTCTTTAAATGCAACCAAACTTCATACAGCCCCTCCCGTTCGCTGCCTGTAGCGGCTTTGAACCGTTTTCTGAGGGCATTCTTGTCTACCCGACACTTCAGAATGTCCCTCTGCCTCCTGCTAGTATTCTGCTTGGCACCTGGCTGTGCCTTTACTACTGTCCCGAACTCGCGGGAGCAGTGTTCATATATTACATCACAAAATTTAGTAAGCTTGTCGCCTAGTGGCTTCTTGTTTAGAGTTTGTTTAGGCACCTCACATAATGTAACCTCCAACTTACACCACACCACCTTCTCGCTCGCAGGTGGAAACCTGATTCTGGAACGCACTTCTTCAGAAATCATCAAAGGTGCTCCTCCGCAGTCGACGTCATGGGCCTCTCCGGGCGAGTGGGGTTCACCCTGCCCGTCGTTCCCTAACGACTCAGAAACTACCACAGGAGTAGTAGTTTTGCGACGGCGTTTACTGCGTGGAGCACCCTCACATTTCATTCTTCCGGCATGCGTTCTCAGACCATGCAACCCCGTGAAGCTTTTCCCACATGTACAGAGCCAGCCCGGACGTTGGGCGAGTATCTCATTCCGGGGGCTAGCAAAGTCGTCACCGAGGGTATCAATTGTATTGGACCCTTCATTCTCCCCCCCCCCCCCTTTCGGAGGGCCCTGGGGGCATATTTCTTTGTGGTTGTTCGAAATCGGAGGTATTATACTGTGTTAGGGGTGATCAACCCGGTCCACAGTCGACATCTGTCTCCAGATGTCAGTTTATCCCCCCGGCGATACCGGGGGGCCAGTCTTTCCATAGGTGTCAAAAGGTCTTTCCCGATAGTCACCAGTCTTTCCTGGTAGTCTTGTGGGCTAGCCACGTACAATAGGAATAAACTCACAGGGAGCAAGTACAGCGGGAATCTACCAGTCATCAGTAGAAATTATCTTCCTCGACACACGTTTCGGCCCACTATTCCTAGACGTATTCGGAGGTGGGCCCTCCTGAGTTCATTCATGACGCTCAGGGCTGGTTCCCCGCTGCACGGAATTACCGGATGGTGTTATACTTTCGGCCAGAGACAAGACGACTTGGTGGTTTCGAAGGAGGTACTGTGAGATAAGAAGCCACCGCGGCAGCGTAATTAAAACAGTCCGCATGCCTGGACGACCGAGCGACAAGCTTATTTTGGTTTACCGGACACATGTTGGACTTTTATTAGCAGTTGGCAGAGGAACAGTGGCAGACAATTCGGACACGATGGACTTTCAAAGGGATGAGAAACTCTTTTCCACTAGACACCCTGACCAGCTCACCGAGGCCCGTCCCCTACGTTGTTGCGCTGCGTCCAAAGCCAGCTAGAGGCCCTTTCGGCCACCTCTCCCAGTTTTTTGAGTGTTCGTTTCCGTTCATTACCGCGCAATCCTAGTTCTTTCACCACATTGTAGAGCGAAGTGGAAACGTTCATGGCCTGGCAGATCAACCGCCAGTAACCAGTCCCTCGCAGAGTCTAGCACAGATGGAGCGAATGCGTATATCCAAACACTACAAGAATCTGTGTGTCAAACATACATATATCCACACACTACAAGATTCTGTGTGTCTGACATATATATATCCACACACTACAAGATTCTGTGTGTCAAACAGACGTATATCCAAACACTACAAGAATCTGTGTGTCAAACAGACATATATCCACACACTACAGGAATTTGTGTGTCAAACAGACATATATCCACACGCTACAAGATTCTGTGTGTCAAACAGACATATATCCACACGCTACAAGATTCTGTGTGTCAAACAGACATATATCCACACACTACAAGATTCTGTGTGTCGAACAGCCAGACACAACCAGACTGCAACATGTTGTTAAATCTTTGTATTGCTATAGCCATTCTCTGTTTCACTTCTATCTCCCAGTCTCCCTGGCTGTTTGTGATGGTGCCTATGTTTTCCTCTTGTTGCCCAGAAGATGTAACTGCGTTGTGCCAGTCTACAGCGTGGCTGCGATAATTGCGCCTATCAGCCGACACATCTGACTTGTGTAGGCATCTGTTGACCCTGTTAGCCTTCCTGGTTAAGTATTCTAGGTCCTATTCACATTTCCCCGCCCATCTACACACTGGCTGATCTTCCATTTATAATTTCTTAGACTCGTCTACGTCTGAGGGGTGTCACGTTGTCTTGCCTCCAGTTACATCAGCACCGATGCCGTGTGTTTTATGCAACACGACGAGACAGCTTTTAACGACGCTAGAGTCTGGCTTGCTGGCGCAGTTGGTTAAAACCCTCCGACCGGGCGACGAATTCCTTGTGGTCCGGGTTTACGCCCGGGTGTAGGCAAAAAAATCCACATTTCTCCCAGATTGACGGTATCTATCAAGGTCGAAGGGTTGTGATATCCATAGTACCGAGCCAACGGAGTTTACAACTCATGGCTTCTGGGGACTTGGGAAAAAAAAGACGACCATAGAACATCTAGAATTGGCTTAACCCCCCCCCCCCCACTCACATCATGCACCTATGTCCCACTGGAGACTTTTTTCGAAGAAAATAGTACAATGTGACACCCCTCTGACCTAGACCAGACTAAGAAATTGTGTAGATGGGCCGGGAAACGTGAATAGGACCTTATTCAAAGCTTGTGATATTCTCAATTTCGTCACTATTTATCGTTAACTTTAATCACATGCAACCAAAATCAGGTTTAGCAGAAACGTTAACACCATTTCAAAAATGTTAACAAAAACACAAAACTCGTGTCCTCGGCAGTATAGTGATAGGTATCCGCACCTGTCACGCGGGAGATGGGGTTCGATTCCCTGCCGAAGAGAGATATTTTTGCAACTTTAACTCTTCTCACTTGTGTCCTTGATTTTACAGCTGTTGTTTATAGTGTGTCCTTGATTTTACAGCTGTTGTTTCTAGTGTGTCCTTGATTTTACAGCTGTTGTTTCTAGTGTGTCCTTGATTTTACAGCTGTTGTTTCTAGTGTGTCCTTGATTTTACAGCTGTTGTTTCTAGTGTGTCCTTGATTTTACAGCTGTTGTTTCTAGTGTGTCCTTGATTTTACAGCTGTTGTTTCTAGTGTGTCCTTGATTTTACAGCTGTTGTTTCTAGTGTGTCCTTGATTTTACAGCTGTTGTTTCTAGCGTGTCCTTGATTTTACAGCTGTTGTTTCTAGTGTGTCCTTGATTTTACAGCTGTTGTTTCTAGTGTGTCCTTGATTTTACAGCTGTTGTTTCTAGTGTGTCCTTGATTTTACAGCTGTTGTTTCTAGTGTGTCCTTGATTTTACAGCTGTTGTTTCTAGCGTGTCCTCGATTTTACAGCTGTTGTTTCTAGTGTGTCCTTGATTTTACAGCTGTTGTTTCTAGTGTGTCCTTGATTTTACAGCGGTTGTTTCTAGTGTGTCCTTGATTTTACAGCTGTTGTTTCTAGCTTGTCCTTGATTTTACAGCTGTTGTTTCTAGTGTGTCCTTGATTTTACCTGTTGCTTCTAGTGTGTCCTTGATTTTACAACTGTTTCTAGTGTGTCCTTGATTTTACAGCTGTTGTTTCTATTTGCTATGTCAACACTTATACACAGTTCCAGCGGATGCACTGGGCAAAAACTATCGGGCTGTGAGTTTTATCAGCGTGACATCGTTTACTACCAAAGCATCACTGAAACTGTAACAGATGCCCAAATTAAACTTTTTTTTTTTTTAAATCGAATGTATGGCCAAAGGAGCTGACTGTATAACGTGTCCAGGAGGTCAAGCATGAATATATTATTTTTATTGATACAAAATGAGGCCCTGAGACCCATACTCGGCTGCACAAAAGACACCTCTTGCCATGCCATGCGGTATGTCCTGGGTTTGCCGACTATGGCCACCAGACATAAAGTGGTACAGGTAAAAGCATACATGAGAATATCAGCAGATGTCAACCACCCACTGCACAACGCTATCAGTGATATATTGGGGAGCGTCTCAAAAGAGGCTCCTCCTGGATGGCCGAGGTAGAACATCAAATCCAGCAAGTATGTGTAGACTTTCATGACTTGTCTAAGGTTGTCATAACACTGGGAAGGTACTGCAGGAATCAGATACCTGCCACCCGTAGACGCCGAGATTAGAGCACTGATTGATCAGCACTCATGCCCAGAAGACGTCATCATTGACACAGATGGGTCCGTGAAGCGCGGGGACAAGATCAGCACTCATGCCCAGAAGACGTCATCATTTACACTGATGGGTCCGTGAAGCGCGGGACAAGATCAGCATGGGCATACACAGCACAAGGGAACAATAAAACAGGATAGCTGCGCTTACCAGACGACTAGGTCAAACGTGACCATGGAGATAGCAGCTGCTACCAGAGCACTCGCGTGGGAAGTAGAACAAGCAGACACACATGACGTAATTGTTTCAGACTCTATGAACATGCTTCCGAAAATCGCTACAGGTAGTAAGTAAGTTAGTTAGTTAGTTAGTTAGTTAGTTAGTTATTTAGTTAGTTTGTTAGTTAGTTAGTTAGTTATTTAATTAGTTATTTATTTAGTTAGTTAGTTAGTTAGTTAGTTAGCTAGTTAGTTATTTAGTTAATTAGTTAGTTAGTTAGTTAGTTAGCTAGTTAGTTAGTTAGTTAGTTAGTTAGTTAGTTAGTTAGTTAGTTAGTTAGTTGGGTTTTCATCATTGCACTCCGGACATGTCCATAGGTGCTCAGATCCTCCCCTCAGTATGAACCCCAAACGTCCGATGGCTAATAGTACCAGTTCTATGTTGATTAACAAGTCTTCTGGCGTGTCTGGTGTGCGTCTCGTTTTTTGCTATGCCGATCTTATTTCCAAAGTCTGCCATTCTGGCGAGTGATGTGGATTCACTGCCACCAAAGTTCTCTATCCTTCCCATTTCTCTGAGGGCATTAACAATATCAGCATGATCCATAGGCTGACTGTCGGTAGTAAAAGCGGATCCAGCCAACCTGTCAGCTCTTTCATTCCCATCGACGCCTGGGTGTTCCGAAACAAAAATAAAGATGACTCCACGCACAGTGGACTTCTGTAATGATTCAAGCCATTTTCTTCGCACTGAACCTGCCTGAACCCTTCGGATCATACTCATTAAATCATTAGGTATACATACGCGGGTGTATTTTTGTGTTTCGAGCCAGGCAAACGCTTGCGTCACTGCCATCACCTCCATCGTCATGCTGCTGGTTGTCATGGGGAAGGCGCTGTTGGCTTCTTTGACTCTTCTGCCCGCTGAGCGTGCCGTGAATGCCCATGCACTACTTCTTTGGCGTATAACGGATCCGTCTGTGTAGATTAGTGCATCTGCTTAGTCTGAATTTTCACTGATGAGGGCGTTGACCTCTGCATTAACAGCAACATAATTCTGTTCTCTACATCGCCTGCTGAGTGTGGCAATACAGGAAAATTTACAAATAAACGCATGAGGCACAGGTATCCATTCTGCACCAGGTATGATGTCGGTCGCTACAGGTAGTCTCCGCTCCGCATGGTTAGAAAGCATTTGGAAGTCGCAGTTAACCTCCATCATCTGGATCTACACACCTGGGCACGCAGGAGTAAATGGTAACGAAAGAGCTGACCAGCTGACAAGTAATGCACCAATGCAAATGGGACAAAGCTAACACGACTTCGTGACCGAGAAGTTAAGCTTGGGGAAGCCCGACTATGCCGTCTTAGAGGTAAAGACAGGAGATACTATAACCAATTCCTCATGGGAACAATAAGTAGAGGTACCCTGAAGTGGCTGCTGCATCGGAGGACTGAGCGCGCATGGGGATGCCTAATGTGCAAAGACGTCGATTGTGATAACATAACATATTGATACTGCTCTCATCTAAGGGCCGAATTTTACATTTCAGGTTACTTCGTTCAATTTTACGATTACAAGACCTACTTTTCCCGCCACAATGTTACAAAAGATAATCGTTACACTTTATTATGCTGATTTTCCTTGTGTACTAGAAGCAAAGCAGAGGGGGTATCTTGTAATGAATGAAATAGAAAAGATAACTATAAAGGTTAATATGTAAATCTACTCATTGAAATCTCCTCGACTCCGAACCTACAAGAGTTCTAACAGAGTGACCTAACAGAGTGACGTGGCGAGTGGGAGCCAAAAACCAAACTTAAGCTGCCTCAGTAACATGAAAAAAATAGAGAAAAACTTTGTTTAGGCGGGAATAAGATCAAAAGTATCTCACCCTGATAGAAAATCTTATGTGTGGAATCTAATATGGTTAGTTGCTCCCTGGCTGTTGTGTGGTTTTTCTAGGCAAATTTACGTCCAGTAGTTTGCCATTGCTTTCTGGACTGTCAGCTTTCTTGATATCACTGTCGAAACCAACGCAAGGCGCATGGCCCTCAGCTGGGATCGAACCCGGCATTACGAAACGTTCGCATCGACTTAGCCACAGAGCCGACGGGGTCTAATATAGTGTAACAGTAAAATCTATGCACACTAACTAAAATAAAAAGAATGTAAGTCAACAAATTCAGCAACTTTATTTACTTGATGACATATAACAATAATACTTGATCATGAAGAAAACAAACACGACTTAGAGCTGCCAGTTGGTCTCAAGAAGGAAACATTGCTTGGCATTTGTGGGTTTTGTTTTCGTTTACCTAGGTCACCTGGCGGCTCGGGTTACGTCAGTCAGGGTCAAGGGTCGGCGTTGTTGTTGCTTTGTGTCTGTTAGTGGTGGTGGGGAGGGACCTTAGTGGGCTTAAGCTTTGTTTAATTGTGTAATAATAACAATATTGATGCGACCGCCTCTCTGTCTCACGGCACGACATGTGCCTGATTACAAATGAGATCAGAGCACTAGTGTCTGGAGTGCAGTGAGGAAAATCTGAACCAAATTACTTCGGCATACGATTTAGTAGATGTCACGTAACCAACAATATCCTGTTCAACGCATCTTAGTTTTAACCGAGATTTATAGAATTGTTTATATTTCAATAATAGATATTTATGCTTGCTGCCAAGACGCTTGACAGGCTCCTGTGTTGCTGAAATATTCCCCATGAAGATGGCCAACATCTTTAGCCCTCGAGGCGGATAGTCATACAGTGGTTTTCACACTGTTACGAATCCATTCAACGAAGTAGTGACTGTTCTTATTCGGCACGTTCAGCATTTGTTCGTCAACTTCTTTGATGGACATTTTCCTTCTAAATACAGTTGCTATAGTAATGTATTTTTTTTTTTAAAGGCAGATTTTACGTTTAGTAGTTGTACAGTCCATTTTCAGTACCAATGTCGAAACCAACGCACGACGATTTCTCCGCAGCTAAGATCGAACCCGGCATTACGAAGAGCAAGACGTAATCACCGATACAAGTGGGAGAACATAAAAATATGAACGGACAGAAGTCTGACTGTCTTCCGCTGTGCAAACACACACAAAATGATTGCATGAATGAATAAATGATTGAATGAATGAATGTGTAGACATGCCAATATCTGACAGTCATAGCTAGCCATTGACTTGCCAGTTTATCGTGTAGTCCACGAAGAGTCTACATTTTACAAATCTCAATCGTTACGGATAAAAAAAATAAAGCGATACATGTAATTTTATAAAACTTAATTAAAAGCAAGCGGGCCCAACAACATGGACAACTAGAGGATTCAGACCTGCGCGTGAAGTGTCGGTGATTGAACCCGCACACGGACACACATTCCTGGCCAGGGCTATCGGCTGCTGAACCAGCGGGCGGGGAATTTAATGGTGGACGTTTCGACCAGACATTTGTGTGGATTTCATGGTGCTGCTGTTTGATTTCTGCTTGTTGATGAACACTCGCGCTTCCTTGGGATATTTTACATCTGGTACGGACAGTTGAGTGGCTGTGATGATCTGTGAATGTTTGTACAGTTCATTAGCCTTCAGTAGAAAAGTCAGGTCACGCCGCGTCGACACTCGACACTCGTTTGTTGTTTACTGTTGTAAAAGTGTTTGTTTGCCGCTTTTACACGCTCTAATGGTTGTTGCTAAATTATTCGAAAGTATTCTCACTGTTAGTATTGTGGCATATGCAGTGAGGATATCCACTTTATATAATGCAACGCAATTTAAACAGGACGTTGCACAACCAACACCAACAGCCCCTGGCTGTTGCGTGTCTAGGCAAATTTACCTCCAGTAGTTTGCTATTGCCTCTGGAAGGTCGGCTTTCTTGATACCACTGTCGAAACCAACGCAAGGCGCATGGCCCGCAGCTGGGATCGAACCCGGCATTACGAAGCGTTCGCATCGACTTAGCCACAGAGCCGACATTTAAACATTTATAATTAATTAAACCTAATCATCATGTAGCAAGCTTAACTACAAATTTTTAACAAGGCTAAATTTATTCATAAAATTGTTACTCACAACACTCCAAACCACCTTTCCTAGTTGATTAAATCTAATCCTACGAATTTATTACATTTACCTAAACCTAGAATAGATTTATTCAAAATAAGTTTAGCAAATTCTGCTGCTCATTTTGGAACCATCTTCCACTTGATCTGAAAAATACAAAAAGTTCCTGTTCATTTAACTGCAAACTTTTTCATTTCATGCTTACAAATGATTACATGTCATCTTAAATGTAATTATTAATCCATTTTGCTTTATCAATTTATAATTAAATGAGGTGTGTATGGTGTGACATGTACATGTGTGGTATGTATGTGTGTATTTGTAGGCTTGTTTGTGAATGTATGAATGTGTGTATCGGTAATTGTATAAGTTATTGTGTGAGTGTGTGCCTGTGTGTGTGTCTGTGGGATTGTGTGTGAATATGACTCAGTGAGGGCGTCTGTGTCTCTGTGTGTGTGTGCATGCGTGTGTGCGGTAGCCTTGTTGTGTTTGTGTGTGTGTGTGTCTGTTTGTGAGTCTATGTTGTTTGTGAGTCTATGTGTGTGTGTATATGTCAGGGTGTGTGTCTCTGTGTATGTGTCTCTGCCTGTTTTTGTGTGTGTGTCTCTGTGTGTGTTTGTATTGTGTCTGTGGATGTGTTTGTTAGTGTGTATATGTGTGTCTACGTGTATGGCTGAATGTATGTGTCTGTGTGTGCCTGTGCATGTGTTTGCATGTCTGTGTGTTCTATGTTTATATGGCTGTGTGTGTGTGTGTCTTTTTTGTATTTGTGTTTATATCCGCCTGTGTTTGTATATGTTTCTGCATGAATGCCTGTGTATGTGTGCGTCTCTGTGTGTAAATGTCTGTGTGTTTTGTCTCTGGGTGTGTCTACATGTGTGTGTATGTGGGTGTGTGCCCGTGTGTGCCTGCGTGTATGTATGTCTGCATCTGTGTGTGTGTCTGCGTGCGCATCTTCGTCTGTGAGAGTGTGTCTGTGTGTGTTTGTGCATGTATCTGTGTGTGCGTCCACGCGCATGTCTGAAGGTTTGTGTGTGTGTCTGTGTGCGGATCTCTGTGTGTGTGTCACATGTGTGTCTGTGTGCCTATCTCTGCGTGTGTGTCATGCGTGTGTCTGTGTGCATATCTCTGTGTGTCACATGTGTGTGTCTGTGTATCTCTTTGTGTCACATGTGTGTGTCTGTGTGCATATCTCTGTGTGTGTGTCACATGTGTGTGTCTGTGTGCGTATCTCTGTGTGTGTGACATGTGTGTCTGTGTGTGTATCTGTGTGTATCTCTCTGTGTGTGTCACATGTGTGTGTCTGTGCGTATCTGTGTGTGTGTGTCACATGTGTGTGTCTGTGTACGTATCTCTGTGTGTGTATCACATGTGTGTCTGTGTGCATATCTCTGTGTGTGTGTGACATGTGTGCATATCTGTGTGTGCAATTTTTTCTGTTGGTGTATCTATGTGTGTATGTATGTATGTATGTGTGTGGAATGTGCATGTTTGTGTGGGTAGGTAGGTATCTATAGGGGTGTGTTTATATTTGTGTGTGAAGGTATTTCTGTGTGTATATATGCATGTTTAAGGGATTGGGTTGGCGCCGGTATGTGTGTGCGTGCACTAGTGTGTCAAGTTGATATGGTCATTAGTATGTTGGAATGGTAATTGATTTGTTGATGTGGTCATTGGTATATTGATGTGGTCATTGGTATGTTGATTTTGTCATTGATATGTTGATATGGTGATTGATATGGTCATTGATCTGTTGTTGTAGTCATTGATTTGTTCATTAATTGCTTGATACGGTCAATGATGTTCTGATATTGTAATTGATCTGTGAGATATTTGCATTGATGTGTAGATTCAATCATTGATGTATTAATATGGTCATTGATGTGTTGCTTTGGTCATTGATGTGTTGGTGTGGTCATTTATATGTTGGTGTGGTCATTAATGTGTTGGTGTGGTCATTGATGTGTTGGTGTGGTCATTGATATGTTGGTGTGGTCATTGATGCGTTGATGTGGTCATTGATATGTTGGTGTGATCATTGATGTGTTAGTGTGGTCATTGATATGTTGATGTGGTCATTGCTATGTTGGTGTGGTCATTGCTATGTTGGTGTGGTCATAAATGTGTTGGTGTGGTCATTGATGTGTTAATGTGGTCATTGATATGTTGGTGTGGTCATTGCTATGTTAATGTTGACATTGATGTGTTGGTGTGGTCATTGATATGTTGGTTTGGTCATTGCTATGTTGGTGTGGTCATTGCTATGTTAATGTGGACATTGATGTGTTGATGTGGTCATTGCTATGTTAATGTTGACATTGATGTGTTGGTGTGGTCATTGATATGTTGGTGTGGTCATTGATATGTTGGTGTGGTCATTGATGTGTTGATGTGGTCATTGATATGTTGATGTGGTCAGCTATGTTTACACCAAAAAATTTCGTGTGCATTACAGTTTCTCCCAGATGCCTTGAACCTTAGAGGAGAAAACCCCAGTTGTACGGCAGCCACAGAGAGGGTCTAGAACATGGTGCAGTCTTCTGTCAGAGCAGCACATGTCAACAGCTACAAGTCCAGCAGGCAGGAGGATGTCATGTCTATCCGTGTCAGGCATGTGGTCCCCTCTCTGTCATGTCCATCCATGTCAGGCATGTGGTCGCCTCTCTGTCATGTCCATCCATGTCAAGCATGTGGTCGCCTCTCTGTCATGTCCATCCATGTCAGGCATGTGATTGGCTCTCTGTCATGTCCATCTATGTCAGGCATGTGATCGGCTCTCTGTCATGTCCATCCATGTCAGGTATGTGGTGGCTCTCTGTCATGTCCTTCTATGTCTGTGACGTGACGGGTAGTTTAAATGTTTATAATGTTGAGTAGGGATGTTCCTCTCAACACATTACTTCCACCAGATTAACCGAACTAAAATCTGAGCTATGTTGCTCTCAGATAAAGTCCTGGATACCCAAGAAAACAGCCATATTGGCTCGTTAAGTACTTTAACATTAGCTGCACTTGGTACCCACAAGAGAAGGCAAGGAATTTTATATGTCTATCATACTTAATGAATTATTAGACAGGGCAAGTGATTCCTCCGTCATCTACCTTCTCCCGGTGTTATTATTAATAATTAAAGAATTATTATATTATTTGAGCCCCCACCAAATGGTATTCTATCCTAACAGTTTAATTAAACATGTAAGAACAGACATTTGGAATTTAACAAACTATGTAGTTTAAAACTTGACATACAGCTTTATTTACTACAATGAAATTACCAGTTTGTTGATTTACACAAACAGTGACTGGTTAATGAAAGTGATACGCTTCAGCGAGACAAACAGCTCGGGGTTTAGAGTGGTATGATAATGATGATAAAAGGTTAACATAAAGGGGTTAACTCAACTTATAAGCCTCTGACAGCCGTGAGGAACTGTCAAGCTTGTCCAACTCTTCCTTGCCTGTTGTCTGCCTGTTTCAGCTTATTCTCCACTTCCTCCCCACCTCGTTCTCCACATCGTTCTCCACCTCGTCCCCAGCTGGCCGAGTCTAACACAATGTAGGCTACTTCATGGACTGATCGTCACATGGGCGCTGTAATCATGGAAACAAAACACATACGTGTAGTATCTTGACTTACACTAAGAAAACATGTATCAATTAATACAACATATAATAATAAGATATAGCCCATCACTCCTCCTCATATTCCACATCCTCTCCAGTCTAGTCTGAAGGTCTTTTGTCTTACATGGGCGTCGCATATCCTGCCTTCCCTCAAATGCTATGTCATGATAGTTGACTTTCTAAGTCTGTTGTCCGTCATCACTCAGACTTCCAACTGGCTGACATTGATCTGACCTAAAGATGTGGCGCAGGTTCTGAGCTGAACACGCAAACAATTTATATGTGCACGCTGTCCTGAATATTATCTTTCAGTGACCGTGAATTCTATACACCCATCATTCTTCCCCTGGGGTTATAAATCCCCTGTTCAGGTGAACACATTAAGTGAGCACATGGTGGGCACACAAAACGTAGCAGCATCCCCGCACATATTTGGGCATCATTTCCCACAGTCCCAACTCATATTTTGGCTGATCGTGAAAACAATATAATTACATTTCATTATAGCAAATGTCATTGTTCACATCTTATTTTATACACATGAAAACATACAATGAAAAACATGTGACACAAACATACAAGAAATAGGAATAGTTTAGCAGTTCCCTAACTGAGATACTGAATTCTCACAAAGAACTATTTCAAGCAGAATGTGCAGACAAATTAGGAAAAGGTAGTATAGACTAAGCTTAACTCCCTAACCTATGTATACAAGATTGAAATTAATATTTTCTCTTACCTGGGAACTTTTCCATCTATCGCCAAACCAGAGTACGACAGTAAAATATACCTTTACGTCGACCTGTGTTTGTTTGCCGGCAGGCTGCGATTAATGACGGGAATTCCACAGGCTCGAAGTATACGTATCAATCTATTGTCCAAATTAATCTCCTCCCTTTACTGGGTTTTTACCCAACCCTCAAGATGATGGCTTAAGCTCCGCCTCCGGAGTACTTCTCAGATCAAATTAGCTAACAAGTGGCCTGTCAGTCAATTCTGGACTGACATCCCTAGAGCGAACATTCTTAAGTGACCCAATCTAGTTTACACCGAATCTAACTGGCCGGTGTGAAAGACGGTCAGTGAAGCCATTGTGTTTCCTACGTGACCAAGATCAAGATAAAGCATTCCTAATTGCCAAACACCTGTTCTCTCCAGAATTACACTGACGTGTTAAACTCCGACCTCCCGGCTCCACCATGTCTAGCGTCTACTCAATTCCCCTGTTCAAAAGGGCCACGCTCAGTCTCTACAGTCTGGTCAGGAGATAACATTCTGACACTGGCGTGAGAATAGAATTCCTAGCTACAGTGTAAGGTTTTAGGTAATATTACCCAAGGTTGGGTCGCTTTGTCTGGACTAAGGACTGGAAACATTTAAATCAATACGGTTTAAAGTAACATTTGGTTTAAGGGCATAGTCTCTTGTCTCTCAATAACCAGAAGAACTTATTACAAGTACTAACTTCTGGAATCACTGAGATCGTATCGTGACAATGTCAAGCATGTGATTGGCTCTCTGTCATGTCCATCCATGTCAGGCATGTGATTGGCTCTCTGTCATGTCCATCCATGTCAAGCATGTGAACGGCTCTCTGTCATGTCCATCCATGTCAGGCATGTGATCGGCTCTCTGTCATGTCCATCCATGTCAGGCATGTGATCGGCTCTCTGTCATGTCCATCTATGTCAGGCATGTGATTGGCTCTCTGTCATGTCCATCCATGTCAAGCATGTGATCGGCTCTCTGTCATGTCCATCCATGTCAGGCATGTTATCGCCTCTCTGTCATGTCCATCCATGTCAGGCATGTGGTCGGCTCTCTGTCATGTCCATCCATGTCAGGCATGTAGTCGGCTCTCTGTCATGTCCATCCATGTCAGGCATGTAATCGGCTCTCTGTCATGTTCATCCATGTCAGGCATGTGGTCGCCTCTCTGTCATGTCCATCCATGTCAGGCATGTGGTCGCCTCTCTGTCATGTTCATCCATGTCAGGCATGTGGTCGCCTCTCTGTCAGGTATGTGGTCGGCTCTCTGTCATGTCCATCAGTGTCAGGTAAGCATGTGTTCATTATTTAGACCTTGGCTAGTGCATGCACTGTCATGTTAAATATTGTCATTGAAATGCCTGTCAAGATTATTCTGTCAGCGTGTCTTCTTATCCCCTTGACTCTGTCTGCTTATTTGTAACCCTGTTGCTGAGTGAAGCCGCAAAACTGGCACTTCCAGTTGCTTCGATTTCCCTGAGAGAATCACTTTAATGGCATGTTCATGAGCGAATAGCACTGTTATCGTTTGCACCTGCGAACAAGAGAACTTGTCTAGAGACAAGAGGCACATGTTTGATGGTCATAGATTGCGTTTGTGAATCAGGTGAACTGTTTGGTTTTATTGTAATATGTAGCCATAGATTCTGTTTGTGAGTTAGGTAAACTCTTTGGTCTCTGTGATCTGTAGCCATAGATTCTGTTTGTGAATTAGGTAAACTGTTTGGGTCTCAGTGTGATATGTAGCCATAGATTCTGTTTGTGAATTAGGTAAATTGTTTGGTCTCAGTGTGATATGTAGCCATAGATTCTGTTTGTGAATTAGGTAAACTGTTTGGTCTCAGTGTGATATATGGTCATAGATTCTGTTTGTGAATCAGGTAAACTGTTTGGTTTTATTGTAATATGTAGCCATAGATTCTGTTTGTGAGTTAGGTAAACTGTTTGGTCTCTGTGATCTGTAGCCATAGATTCTGTTTGTGAATTAGGTAAACTGTTTATAACCGGGATATCTCTCAATGCGTCTTATGACGAAAATGAAGTCACTGGGCGCATGTAAGAGGGAAAAATAGAAGGGTCACAAAGGGGTGGTACGTCAGCCAAAAGTATCTTGTCTACTTGAAGCGGCGTCTCGCGACAGAAGCCCCCCTTTCGAAGCTTTCTGTAAGAATGCTAAGATCGCTGTCAAGTAGAACAAGAATACCAGACTACCACTTTCTGGCTCCCAAGACTTCCTCTGGTCTGAATTTCCAGTAGTCTTTATGACAATGTCTTGTCCAGTAGATGTGCTTAAAATGCATGCACCAGTGGTGTACTGACCGTTTGTCCGGAGGTATTGCATCCCCCAGAATCAATGATTTCGTGGGTCTGGATGCTGAGATACCAAGGCCAACCTGATAACAAGTCTTAACCCACAATGTACCTAGATTCTGCCCTATCAAAAGCGGTAGAGCTTGTAGGGACTGCTTGTATGGAAGAGTCACAGTGCAACTATCTTCCGCTATTCTCCTCCACCCATTATCAATCTTGGTACAATCTGTCACTTTCCTTTTGGTATAAGGGATGGCGTCCATCAAGGTACCATGAGGTTGGCGCAGTTTACCACTGACTCTTTCTTGGTAGGGGGTCAACTTGTCCCCTCCTGTGTGCATTCTGTCCTCCCCTTCATAATTTATCGGGGTGAGTTTCTCATGAATAGAGCTCCTTTCGGAATCAGAGCACAAAAGTAGTTCAGTAAATACAGTCACATCAGTCAAAAGTGGTTCGTTTTCTGAAGATGCTAAGGTGGTATTGCTTCGGACAGAAGCTTCCACCGGCAGCTGAGTTACTCCTGTCGCATCTTTCGAAGTGAAGAGTACTCTAAGACCAGAGTGTTTGGTTTCCCTTTTACTCTTGGCTTGTTCAGCCACAAGGTCCTTCATCTGAAGTTCCCCTGTGGTGTCAGCTGCACAGGCAAGAGATAGGCTCTCTCCCTGCCTAAAAGAAGTACATTCTTTTGTGTTGATGGCAAACAGTGCTGTTTGACCATTTTCAAAGTTAATAAGGCTTACAGGAATTTCCTGCTCATCAAGAGTTTCCTTCCCAGAATACTCTGCAAAGACCTCAGGGAAAGTATCCTCTGTGTCGGTTATTTCCTCCCTGGTCAAGCTTTTATGGACCCTGTCCAGAGGGAGTAAATAAAGTTGAGTGCTGCTGCCATCACAGTCACCCATCTGGGATGCCAAATCAGAACTGATACTCATCTCCCTATTGCATGTGGCTGCATCAAGGGAAATGAAAGAAACAGATTTACTGTTATTCTCTGTACCATGCTGCCATGATTCCACTTTTTGTTTAACATTACTGAAGGGCATCATAGAATCACTAAAAGTGCTACCTTCACTTTCATTATTGGCTAGTGTCCCAGTCAAACCACCATGTTTACGGTTCCAGCAGTTATCACGTTGGTGGCTGCTGTTCGATGTGTTCGGGGTCCTCTTAGTCCTACACTTCCCTTTCGGAACATGCCGATTCCTTTCTTTCACTAAGGAACATAAGAAGTTAAATGAATCGGATGTGGTGTTTGAGGTTCGTCTGTCACTGGTATGACGATTAAGGGTGCCCACGGTACACTTTCTCCTTCCATGATTCCATTTAGGCTCAGGAGGAGTCTCCTCACTTTGCTCATCTGAGTTAAGGGGAGTAAAGGGGTTCAGCAATGTGGATCTGATCCCTTTTGAAGATTTCTTTGTTTTCTGTCCTCGCTTCCTTGTGGGGACAGGAAGCTTCTCATTTTGCTTATCAGGGCAATGGAGAATACAGGGGTTCAGCAATGTAGATCTGATTCCTGTCAAAGAATTCTTGATGTCCACTCTTTTCCTATAAGGAATAAGAGAGGTGAGGCAAGGTCTTGGGTGGTCTATTACTTCATCATTTGATGAGGTACCATTTGGCGCAATAGTACACACCTCTCCATTGAGAGAGTGAGTCCCTGACCTTTCTACCAGAGTGTCAGTATGGGAGTTGTCAGTTCCCTCAACTACCTGGATGTTGTTCTCACCGTTCCCTGTGTCTAACTGCAGTTCTCTCTTCTTTGTCTGCCTAAGTAGTCGATAGTTATGCAGCTTTTCTTGAAGAAGCTTCATTCTTTTGACAGCTGCATCCTCTTGGAGTTGCAACTGTCTAGCATCTTCTTCTTCTTCAAGTTGCCGCATTCTCTCTTCTTCTTCCCTCTCCGCTGCATGACGAGCAATCATCGAGTCCCATTCTTCCTGTTCGCGTTGTATGAACGTTGTTAACTCTTGTCCTCTATAGCCCCTTTGTGCACCAAAAATCCTTGCATTTTCTAAGAACCTGGACCGGCGGTCCATAATGTCTATATTGTTCATTTACAAAGCAAGAGAAACTGATCACATGCAGGACTAACCAGAAGAGTATTTATAGTTAAAGGATTGGGTGATAGAATAGAAAAAAAGGAAAACTGACCACAGCAGTAAGGTGAACGTTACTGAAAATAATGCAAGTAATCAAACATTACTGCACAGCAATCAATGACACATTAAATAAACTTAACAATTATGTCAAATGATAGAATGTCAACATAAAAATGATTTACAATCAATATCAAATGATAAAGCAGTCAAGATTGGGAAAAAAAAATTTCGCAGACTACTTCCTAATTGTGTTATTACACTAATTAAGGTAAGTATAAACAGTTCATATTTTTTACTATCATTTACTTAAGAGTTAATACCGTCACTCTCCAAACCCTAATTATGTAAGTCACTATTATAAAAAATAATGGTGCCTGTAATCTAGGGAATGTAAAAGTTTTTTTTAGTATTTAAAAAAATTTATGAAATAAAATTTCAATCGTCTAGGGTTTCCCGGGTTTTAAATAACAGGCGCAGACACACTTGTGTGGCCTCAGATTATTATTCCGGAGAGCGCCTCACTTGTCGTGGAACAGGTTCCTTTTACACTCACTAAAGTGGTGTTATCTTGTTAGAAACCGAGACAACTGTCTTTTGGCGCAAAGAGCAGACAGTGTCCCTGGATACTCAGATACAGACTCGAATTGGCTCGCGAAAGAAGGTGAGCTGCCTGAATATCCCCAGAAAAGGGATAAGGGAATTTAGATGCCTAAACACTTAGACAGAGCAGATTACCCCTCCCGACAATTTCCCTTTCTGGTAATAAAATTAAGCCCCCATCTAGACTATGTATATTGGTAGACAGCACTGACACCATACATACATCTAGAAATAGAAATAAACTTTAACTATGAGTTTAAATCAATCATAGGAATGTTTATTAAAATTAAAGTAAAATTCAATCATCTATTTACTTTTGAAAATACATTATTCAAACTAAGTAGGATGAAAGATAAAAATGATAGTAACATGAAACTGTCGTCATGAGAGGATCAGTGGGAAATAACATACAACAATTACCACCTGGAGTTTCCCAGAGGATCATCCATTTCAAAGACTGAGGTGGAATGTTGAGGGTCTGTCCCAAGCACCAAGATCTTCCTTAGGGCACTCCAATCATTAGCTACAACCAGCCTGGCAGTGGTTTGGAAGCTCGTCCTGCCACAAGGAATCTGTCCTCGGCTTTTCAGCAGCTAGGGATGGAAACAATCAAAAAATATATAGTCCCTGCTGTTTTGCAAAATAAAATATATTCCCAACTTTCCCCTCTCTCTTCATATTGTCAGAAGTGGGATAATAGTCTAGTAGCATTGTCATTTACATAGCTTCCACTTCTGACTACTGTCCAGTCCAGATGAATGTCTTCCATCTTCTGTCCTTCAGGATGATAGTGTAATACCACTCATTTACACAGACTCAAACAGCAATATGCAGTTATAAATGCAACACAAAATCAGACAGAATGCTATAGAATTCTCTCTATAAATATTGAGAATTCTAGATAAAAGGGCTTGCCTTTCCTGTCTTCCAGATATTCCACTGGGTGTTTTCTTGGACAGCATGTCCTCAAAATCACAGCATTTAATACTGCTGTGTATAAGTAAAATGATACATTAATAACATCATGAATAATACATCAATAACCTGAAAACAAAATTCAGCACTTCTACAACAAGCAAACATTATGAATTATAGAAGTATGAGCATGAGAAGAACAATGTCTCCTATGAAATGTTACCACTGAAATGTTACCATTATCTACACAAACTCTGATAACCAGCCATAGATCATTCATCTACCAGCAATAGAAGATAGATAATTTCTTAAGAGTCTTAGATACAGCAAACAGAAGTAACCTCCTAGATACCGAACAATAGGAATCAGGAATAGATCATAAAGAAATGGTTTCCTGTCCATGTGCAGAAATGGGTCAGCGTGGTTTTTCCTCTGTCTGGTACAATTCTAATATTGTACACGAAATGCGGCCCGAAAACTGAAATCACGATTTAATTAACGGTTACTGTGCTCACCTGGATTTAGATGTAACTATATGGTCATGTTGCTAGGGTTTTTAGGCGGCGAGAAAGACAAAGTTCTGCCAAAACGGCCCGCTCTAACACCTGCTTGCTGACCTGAAGTAAAATGGCTGGCAATCTTGTCTCACTGCGGGATTTCCGGTGTTGGCCAGGGTTTTCCCCGCTACGTTGCCGAGTTACTAGCCGTATATTTTTATACGTGAAAGCTCAGGGGAATTACAAGTAGGACAATGGAAAATCCCCAAACAGCAACCGTAGGCTATAACCGGGATATCTCTCAATGCGTCTTATGACGAAAATGAAGTCACTGGGCGCATGTAAGAGGGAAAAATAGAAGGGTCACAAAGGGGTGGTACGTCAGCCAAAAGTATCTTGTCTACTTGAAGCGGCGTCTCGCGACAGTCATGTTCATCCATGTCAGGCATGTGGTCGCCTCTCTGTCAGGTATGTGGTCGGCTCTCTGTCATGTCCATCAGTGTCAGGTAAGCATGTGTTCATTATTTAGACCTTGGCTAGTGCATGCACTGTCATGTTAAATATTGTCATTGAAATGCCTGTCAAGATTATTCTGTCAGCGTGTCTTCTTATCCCCTTGACTCTGTCTGCTTATTTGTAACCCTGTTGCTGAGTGAAGCCGCAAAACTGGCACTTCCAGTTGCTTCGATTTCCCTGAGAGAATCACTTTAATGGCATGTTCATGAGTGAATAGCACTGTTATCGTTTGCACCTGCGAACAAGAGAACTTGTCTAGAGACAAGAGGCACATGTTTGATGGTCATAGATTGCGTTTGTGAATCAGGTGAACTGTTTGGTTTTATTGTAATATGTAGCCATAGATTCTGTTTGTGAGTTAGGTAAACTGTTTGGTCTCTGTGATCTGTAGCCATAGATTCTGTTTGTGAATTAGGTAAACTGTTTGGGTCTCAGTGTGATATGTAGCCATAGATTCTGTTTGTGAATTAGGTAAATTGTTTGGTCTCAGTGTGATATGTAGCCATAGATTCTGTTTGTGAATTAGGTAAACTGTTTGGTCTCAGTGTGATATATGGTCATAGATTCTGTTTGTGAATCAGGTAAACTGTTTGGTTTTATTGTAATATGTAGCCATAGATTCTGTTTGTGAGTTAGGTAAACTGTTTGGTCTCTGTGATCTGTAGCCATAGATTCTGTTTGTGAATTAGGTAAACTGTTTGGGTCTCAGTGTGATATGTAGCCATAGATTCTGTTTGTGAATTAGGTAAATTGTTTGGTCTCAGTGTGATATGTAGCCATAGATTCTGTTTGTGAATTAGGTAAACTGTTTGGTCTCAGTGTGATATGTAGCCATAGATTCTGTTTGTGAATTAGGTAAATTGTTTGGTCTCAGTGTGATATGTAGCCATAGATTCTGTTTGTGAATTAGGTAAACTGTTTGGTCTCAGTGTGATATGTAGCCATAGATTCTGTTTGTGAATTAGGTAAACTGTTTTGGTCTCAGTGTGATCTGTAGCCATAGATTCTGTTTGTGAATTAGGTAAACTGTTTGGTCTCAGTGTGATATGTAGCCATAGATTCTGTTTGTGAATCAGGTTAACTGTTTGGTCTCAGTGTGATATGTGGTCATAGATTCTGTTTGTGAATTAGGTTAACTGTTTGGTCTCAGTTTAATGTGTAGCCATATATTCTGCTTGTGAATCAGGTCAACTGTTTGGTCTCAGTGTGATCTGTAGCCATAGATTCTGTTTGTGAATTAGGTAAACTGTTTGGTCTCAGTGTGATATGTAGCCATAGATTCTGTTTGTGAATTAGGTTAACTGTTGGGTCTCAGTTTAATGTGTAGCCATATATTCTGCTTGTGAATCAGGTCAACTGTTGGGTCTCAGTGTGATATGTAGCCATAGATTCTGTTTGTGAATTAGGTAAACTGTTTGGTCTCAGTGTGATATGTAGCCATAGATTCTGTTTGTGAATTAGGTTAACTGTTGGGTCTCAGTTTAATGTGTAGCCATATATTCTGCTTGTGAATCAGGTCAACTGTTTGGTCTCAGTGTGATATGTAGCCATAGATTCTGTTTGTGAATTAGGTAAACTGTTTGGTCTCAGTGTGATATGTAGCCATAGATTCTGTTTGTGAATTAGGTAAACTGTTTGGTCTCAGTGTGATATGTGGTCATAGATTCTGTTTGTGAATTAGGTAAACTGTTTGGTCTCAGTGTGATATGTAGCCATAGATTCTGTTTGTGAATTAGGTAAACTGTTTGGTCTCAGTGTGATATGTGGTCATAGATTCTGTTTGTGAATTAGGTTAACTGTTGGGTCTCAGTTTAATGTGTAGCCATATATTCTGCTTGTGAATCAGGTCAACTGTTGGGTCTCAGTGTAATTGGTGACATTTCTGTTTCAGAGGTGGGAGAGGGCAACACAACAGTGACCCCATTCAGTGTCAGGAGGCTAGCCCAGCATCTGACAGTCACATCGGTCTGCATGGTAGGTAGCTGACTCAGTTGTCTGTGTGTGCGTGGGTACCAGGATTCTAACACAACCTCTGAAAGTCTCATCTCTCTGCATGTTAGGTATCTGGCATAGTTATCTCTGTGTGTATGTGTGCGTGCATGTGCATGCATGTCTTTGTATGCGTGTAGATAGTAAGTCGCTCTCACTACTGCTTGTGTGTGTGTGTGTAGATAGTAGGTAGCTCTCACAGTTATGTGTGTAAATGGTAGGTAACTATCATAATTCTCTGTGTATAGATGGTCGTATTAGTGCGTGGATCTGTGGTGAAGATGACCAGTTTCTTTTATCATCATCTACAGATTCCACCCAGACGGGGACCAGGGCCAGACACAGGACTGTCCCAGGAGAGCCCCATTCAAGCCATCAGACACAGAAGCCCTTGAGAAAAACACCCTCATCAGCCAGGAGAAAAACACCCTCTTCGGCCAGGAGGACTACACCCTCATCAGTCATAAGAAAAACACCCTCTGCAGCCAAGACAAGAGTCAAGGTTTCTCCAAAGATGGATGGCCATAGAAATCTACAACCGGTAATGAAAGAACAGTTTTCCAGGGGTTTCTGAGTTTGTGCCTGAAAGATTTTGGCTGTTTCAATATATTTAATTTGTTCTCATATAATGATCCTCTCTCTGTGGCTTCTGGGTGCTCTTGTGGGGAGAAAACAGAAATAGACCCACTGCCTTTCTAACAAGTATTTGTTAAGGCAGCTAATTAAGAGTTTCTTTCAGAGTTGGAGTGCATCTGCTTGAGAGACAAAGAACCAACAGATGAGCCACAGAACTCAGGTTCTGTAACAAGTCTAAAGTCTGGAAGTGGCAGAACAGCCTGAACAGCTGGTTACCATGAAGAAGAAGAAGAAGATATAACTGGGCAGATGTCTTGAAATTGTATCATGTTCTCGAGTTATGAGTTACATTATCTTCACAGCACTCCCGACGCATCCATCTGCGTAATCAGCCTTCCTCGACCCGCCCGATCATGCTCAAAGAATCACTCAGCACACACATGCGGGAATAGTCCTGTGATCCCAGTCACATGAAAGCCTGTGTCACCGCCATCACCTCCATCGTCATGCTGCTGGTGGTCATGTAGAAGGCACCGCTGGCTTCCTGAACTATTCTGCCTAAAGCGCGAGCTGTAAATGCCCATACACTCTTATGTCCTTATATCACAGACATATGTTCTCGCTGCCAGTGATGGTCGCAGATCCACGAGTCCATGTGTAACAACATTTCTCTCGACAGATTGTCAAGACACTGCTCAGTCAGAGCCAGGAGTGGAACTGGTCAGCTTCTCGTTAACTACAGTCCTACATGACAACATGGACACGGAAGCCAGCAAGCCTTCCTCCGCATACAACACACATAGGCAATTATACGGTTACATATAAGAATAGATAACACTGCTGTTCAATGAAGTTTGTTACTATATGCAACCAGACAGTAAAGAAGTAACCAACCGAGGTCAGGTAGACTAGGCGGGGGTGTAAGGTCACAGGACATAACACACAAAATATACAGCCAAAACTGTGCTGAACACTTGATATCTGTGCACTGTAGTTGATGGCTGCATTGTAAAATATTTACAGTAGTTAATTGATGGCTACATTGTGATATATGTACAGTAGTTAGTTGTTGGCTACATTGTGATATATGTACAGTTGTTGTTGGCTACATTGTGATATCTGTACAGTAGTTAGTTGTTGGCTACATTGTGATATCTGTACAGTAGTTAGTTGTTGGCTACATTGTGATATCTGTACAGTAGTTAGTTGTTGGCTACATTGTGATATCTGTACTGTAGTTAGTTGTTGGCTAGATTGTGATATCTGTACAGTAGTTAGTTGTTGGCTACATTGTGGTATCTGTACAGTAGTTGTTTGCTACATTGTGATATCTGTACTGTACAGTACATTGTGATATCTTAGTTGTTTGGCTACATTGTGATATCTGTACTGTAGTTAGTTGTTGGCTAGATTGTGATATCTGTACAGTAGTTAGTTGTTGGCTACATTGTGATATCTGTACTGTAGTTGATGGCTACATTGTGGTATCTGTACAGTAGTTGTTTGCTACATTGTGATATCTGTACAGTAGTTAGTTGTTGGCTAGATTGTGATATCTGTACAGTAGTTAGTTGTTGGCTACATTGTGGTATCTGTACAGTAGTTGTTTGCTACATTGTGATATCTGTACAGTAGTTGATGGCTACATTGTGATATCTGTACAGTAGTTGTTGGCTTCATTGTGATATCTGTACTGTAGTTGATGGCTACATTGTGATATCTGTACAGTAGTTAGTTGTTGGCTTCATTGTGATATCTGTACTGTAGTTGATGGCTACATTGTGATATCTGTACAGTAGTTAGTTGTTGGCTACATTGTGATATCTGTTCAATAGTTAGTTGTTGGCTACATTGTGATATCTGTACTGTAGTTGATGGCTATATTGTGATATCTGTACTGTAGTTAGTTGATGGCTACATTGTGATATCTGTACTGTAGTTGTTGGCTACATTGTGATATCTGTACTGTAGTTGTTGGCTACATTGTGATATCTGTACTGTAGTTGATGGCTACATTGTGATATCTGTACAGTAGTTAGTTGATGGCTACATTGTGATATTTGTACAGTAGTTAGTTGATGGCTACATTGTGATATCTGTACAGTAGTTAGTTGTTGGCTACATTATGGTATCTGTACAGTAGTTAGTTGATGGCTACATTGTGATATCTGTACAGTAGTTAGTTTATGTCTACATTGTGATATCTGTACAGTATTTAGTTGATGGCTACATTGTGATATCTGTACAGTAGTTAGTTGATGGCTACATTGTGATATCTGTACAGTAGTGATGGCTACATTTGATGGCTAGTTGATGGCTACATTGTGATATCTGTACAGTAGTTAGTTGATGGCTACATTGTGATATCTGTACAGTAGTTAGTTGATGGCTACATTGTGATATCTGTACAGTAGTTAGTTGATGGCTACATTGTGATATCTGTACAGTAGTTAGTTGATGGCTACATTGTGATATCAGTACAGTAGTTAGTTGATGGCTACATTATGGTATCTGTTCAATAGTTAGTTGTTGGCTACATTGTGGTATCTGTACAGTAGTTGTTGGCTACATTGTGATATCTGTACTGTAGTTGATGGCTACATTGTGATATCTGTACAGTAGTTAGTTGTTGGCTACATCTGTACAGTAGTAGTTGTTGGCTACATTGTGATATCTGTACTGTAGTTGATGGCTACATTGTGATATCTGTACAGTAGTTAGTTGTTGGCTACATTGTGATATCTGTACAGTAGTTAGTTGTTGGCTACATTGTGATATCTGTTCAATAGTTAGTTGTTGGCTACATTGTGGTATCTGTACAGTAGTTGTTGGCTACATTGTGATATCTGTACTGTAGTTGATGGCTACATTGTAATATCTGTACAGTAGTTAGTTGTTGGCTACATTGTGATATCTGTACAGTAGTTAGTTGTTGGCTAGATTGTGATATCTGTACAATAGTTAGTTGTTGGCTAGATTGTTATATCTGTGCAGTAGTTATTTGTTGGCTAGATTGTGATATCTGTACAGCAGTTAGTTGTTGGCTACATTGTGATATCTGTACAGTAGTTAGTTGTTGGCTACATTGTGATATCTGTACAGTAGTTAGTTGTTGGCTAGATTGTGATATCTGTGCTGCAGTTAGTTGTTGGCTACATTGTGATATCTGTACTGTAGTTGATGGCTGCATTGTGATATCTGTACAGTAGTTAGTTGTTTGCTAGATTGTGATATCTGTACAATAGTTAGTTGTTGGCTACATTGTGATATCTGTACAGTAGTTAGTTGTTGGCTAGATTGTGATATCTGTACAATAGTTAGTTGTTGGCTACATTGTGATATCTGTACAGTAGTTAGTTGTTGGCTACATTATGATATCTTTGCACTGTAGAGTTGATGGCTACATTATGATGTCTGTACTGTAGTTGGTGGCTACATTGTGATGATTGTGTACTGTAGTTGGTGGCTACATTGTGATGATTGTGTACAGTAGTTGGTGGCTACATTGTGATGATTGTGTACTATAGTTGGTGGCTACATTGTGATGATTATGTACTGTAGTTGGTGGCTACATTGTGATGATTGTGTACAGTAGTTGGTGGCTACATTGTGATGATTGTGTACAGTAGTTGGTGGCTACATTGTGATGATTGTGTACAGTAGTTGGTGGCTACATTGTGATGTATTGTGGCTACATTGTGATGATTGTGTACAGTAGTTGGTGGCTACATTGTGATGATTGTGTACTGTAGTTGGTGGCTACATTGTGATGATTGTGTACAGTAGTTGGTAGCTACATTGTGATGATTGTGTACAGTAGTTGGTGGCTACATTGTGATGATTGTGTACAATAGTTGATGTCTACATTGTGGTGTCTGTATACAGTAGTTGATGTCTACATTGTGGTGTCTGTATACAGTAGTTGATGTCTACATTGTGGTGTCTGTATACAATAGTTGATGTCTACATTGTGATGTCTGTATACAATAGTTGATGTCTACATTGTGATGATTGTGTACAATAGTTGATGTCTACATTGTAGTGTCTGTATACAATAGTTGATGTCTACATTGTGGTGTCTGTATACAATAGTTGATGTCTACATTGTGGTGTCTGTATACAATAGTTGATGTCTACATTGTGGTGTCTGTATACAGTAGTTGATGTCTACATTGTGGTGTCTGTATACAGTAGTTGATGTCTACATTGTGGTGTCTGTATACAATAGTTGATGTCTACATTGTGGTGTCTGTATACAGTAGTTGATGTCTACATTGTGGTGTCTGTATACAATAGTTGATGTCTACATTGTGGTGTCTGTATACTATAGTTGATGTCTACATTGTGATGTCTGTATACAATAGTTGATGTCTACATTGTGATGTCTATATACAATAGTTGATGTCTACATTGTGGTGTCTGTATACAATAGTTGATGTCTACATTGTGGTGTCTGTATACAGTAGTTGATGTCTACATTGTGGTGTCTGTATACAGTAGTTGATGTCTACATTGTGGTGTCTGTATACAGTAGTTGATGTCTACATTGTGATGTCTGTATACAATAGTTGATGTCTACATTGTGGTGTCTGTATACAGTAGTTGATGTCTACATTGTGATGTCTGTATACAATAGTTGATGTCTACATTGTGATGTCTGTATACAATAGTTGATGTCTACATTGTGGTGTCTGTATACAGTAGTTGATGTCTACATTGTGATGTCTGTATACAATAGTTAATGTCTACATTGTGATGATTGTGTACAATAGTTGATGTCTAGATTGTGATGATTGTGTACAATAGTTGATGTCTAGATTGTGATGTATGTATACAATAGTTGATGTCTACATTGTGATGATTGTATACAATAGTTGATGTCTACATTGTGGTGTCTGTATACAATAGTTGATGTCTACATTGTGGTGTCTGTATACAATAGTTGATGTCTACATTGTGGTGTCTGTATACAATAGTTGATGTCTACATTGTGATGTCTACATTGTGATGTCTGTATACAATAGTTGATGTCTACATTGTGGTGTCTGTATACAATAGTTGATGTCTACATTGTGATGTCTTTATACAATAGTTGATGTCTACATTGTGTCTGTATACAATAGTTGATGTCTACATTGTGTCTGTATACAATAGTTGATGTCTACATTGTGATGTTTGTATACAATAGTTGATGTCTACATTGTGATGTCTGTATACAATAGTTGATGTCTACATTGTGATGATTGTGTACAAAAGTTGATGTCTACATTGTGGTGTCTGTATACAGTAGTTGATGTCTACATTGTGGTGTCTGTATACAATAGTTGATGTCTACATTGTGGTGTCTGTATACAGTAGTTGATGTCTACATTGTGATGTCTGTATACAATAGTTGATGTCTACATTGTGGTGTCTGTATACAATAGTTGATGTCTACATTGTGGTGTCTGTATACAATAGTTGATGTCTACATTGTGATGTCTGTATACAATAGTTGATGTCTACATTGTGATGTCTGTATACAGTAGTTGATGTCTACATTGTGATGTCTGTACACAATAGTTGATGTCTACATTGTGGTGTCTGTATACAATAGTTGATGTCTACATTGTGGTGTCTGTATACAATAGTTGATGTCTACATTGTGGTGTCTGTATACAGTAGTTGATGTCTACATTGTGGTGTCTGTGTACAATAGTTGATGTCTACATTGTGGTGTCTGTATACAATTGTTGATGTCTACATTGTGATGTCTGTATACAATAGTTGATGTCTACATTGTGGTGTCTGTATACAATAGTTGATGTCTACATTGTGGTTTCTGTATACAGTAGTTGATGTCTACATTGTGGTGTCTGTATACAGTAGTTGATGTCTACATTGTGGTGTCTGTATACAATAGTTGATGTCTACATTGTGATGATTGTGTACAATAGTTGATGTCTACATTGTGGTGTCTGTATACAATAGTTGATGTCTACATTGTGATGATTGTGTACAATAGTTGATGTCTACATTGTGGTGTCTGTATACAATAGTTGATGTCTACATTGTGATGTCTGTATACAATAGTTGATGTCTACATTGTGATGATTGTGTACAATAGTTGATGTCTACATTGTGATGTCTGTATACAGTAGTTGATGTCTACATTGTGATGATTGTGTACAATAGTTGATGTCTACATTGTGGTGTCTGTGTACAATAGTTGATGTCTACATTGTGGTGTCTGTATACAATAGTTGATGTCTACATTGTGATGTCTGTATACAATAGTTGATGTCTACATTGTGATGTCTGTATACAATAGTTGATGTCTACATTGTGGTGTCTGTGTACAATAGTTGATGTCTACATTGTGGTGTCTGTATACAATAGTTGATGTCTACATTGTGGTGTCTGTATACAATAGTTGATGTCTACATTGTGGTGTCTGTATACAATAGTTGATGTCTACATTGTGGTGTCTGTATACAATAGTTGATGTCTACATTGTGTCTGTATACAGTAGTTGATGTCTACATTGTGATGTCTGTATACAATAGTTGATGTCTACATTGTGGTGTCTGTATACAGTAGTTGATGTCTACATTGTGGTGTCTGTATACAGTAGTTGATGTCTACATTGTGGTGTCTGTTGCAGGAAAAGAACATTGATTACCTCGACAGGGCAACTGTGCTGCTTGACTGGATTATTAAACCTTTACCTGATATCAGAGGTGTTTGTGTGGAGGGACAGAAACTGTGAGTACATCAGATGGTCTTTATTTGTGTGGAGTTACAGAAACTGTGAGTACATCAGATGGTCTTTATTTGTGTGAAGGGGCAGAAACTGTGAGTACATCAGATGCTCTTTATTTGTGTGGAGGGACAGAAACTGTGAGTACATCAGATGGTCTTTATTTGTGTGGAGTTACAGAAACTGTGAGTACATCAGATGGTCTTTATTTGTGTGGAGGGGCAGAAACTGTGAGTACATCAGATTGTCTTTATTTGTGTAGAGGGACAGAAACTGTGAGTACATCACATGGTATTTATTTGTGTGGAGGGACAGAAACAGTGAGTACATCAGATGGTCTTTGTTTGTGTGGAGGGGCAGAAACTGTGAGTACATCAGATGGTCTTTGTTTGTGTGGAGGGGCAGAAACTGTGAGTACATCAGATGGTCTTTATTTGTGTGGAGGGACAGAAACTGTGAGTACATCAGATGGTCTTTATTTGTGTGGAGGGACAGAAACTGTGAGTACATCAGATGGTCTTTGTTTGTGTGGAGGGACAGAAACTGTGAGTACATCAGATGGTCTTTATTTGTGTGGAGGGACAGAAACTGTGAGTACATCAGATGGTCTTTATTTGTGTGGAGGGACAGAAACTGTGAGTACATCAGATGGTCTTTATTTGTGTGGAGGGACAGAAACTGAGTACATCAGATGGTCTTTATTTGTGTGGAGGGGCAGAAACTGTGAGTACATCAGATGGTCTTTATTTGTGTGGAGGGACAGAAACTGTGAGTACATCAGATGGTCTTTATTTGTGTGGAGGGACAGAAACTGTGAGTACATCAGATGGTCTTTATTTGTGTGGAGGGACAGAAACTGTGAGTACATCAGATGGTCTTTATTTGTGTGGAGGGACAGAAACTGTGAGTACATCAGATGGTCTTTGTTTGAGGACCTGTTAGAACCTCTGTTTGTTTTCCAATCTGCTTCTGATTTATTCCTAATGAGGGTTTTAACTTCTGGAAAAGATCATGGCTGGTAGATTTGTAGTTTGCAGCTACCTTCCTTGGCTAAAGCATCAGTGCTTTTATTGCTTTCTTTTGCTGATCCATCATATGTGTAGACTCTCGTCCAGCTGTCCTGTGGAAACATGTTGTTGAGGTGTTCCATTGTGATTGCTTTCTTCGCTAGATTGGGCTCAGCATCTTTGTTTGTGACAGAGGTTGAAACATTGAGAGTCAGTAATTCTGAGTACCATAGATCACAGAATCACTCTTCAGTTGCACATTGTTGGTTCAGCAGTGAAGAGTATGAGCTTCTGTTTGTTTGGTTAAGCTTGCACGCTTTATTAGGTTTGTCACTGGGGAGGGAGCAACAGCCAGCTGGCTTCAAATTTGGATTGTACAGGCACTCAGTTATTGATGGGTTGAGCACACACCAGTGATGCCCGTGTGTCACAGGGTCCTCTCGGAAAACAAACAGTGGTGACACCGCACCCTACCAGGCAGGTCGTAAGAGGCGACTAAGGGTAGGGTTGGGCTTGAGGTTGGCTACCTCATCCAGTAAAAACCATAGCCACAAAAAAAATAAGCAAGTAAAACCCAGCCAACCAAGATGAGGGTTGGCTCTTCAAATAGAAGAGGTATGACACGGTGTGGAGAAAGCCGTAAGGAGTCCCGATCGTTGAAGTACCTCCTCTCAGCTAGGAAAACCTCCAGAATTGGCACCTGGAATGTTAGAACTCTATGATATAGGGAGAACAATGGAAGTAGTAAAGGAAATAAAACATGATAGAATTGATATTTGAGGGTTATGTGAAACTGGATGGACTAGGGCGGGGAAAGTGTTCTAAATTCAGGGGAAACTATTTTGTTCTTAGGACACACTGGAAAATTCGCCCCACAGAGAAGGAGTGGCTCTGATGCTATCCAAAGAAGCAGACAGGGCACTTATAGAATTGGAAGTTGTGAGTCCCATAATAATAAGAGCATCATAAAACAGAAGGTGAACATGTCAGTTACGCACCAACAAATAATGAAGATGCATCTGTTAAGGAAGAATGTTTCATGCAGCTTCAAAATATAAATAATGAAGGATATAGCAATAAAGAAACTCTGATGGGTGACCTGGACGCTAAGATAGGATCAGATAACACAGGTTAGGAAGAGGTTATGGGAAGACATGGTCTAGGAGTAATGAATGAAAATGGAGAATTAGAAACCAGTATGTTATTGGTGGAAGTATTTCTCCCCATAAAAGAATACACAGGGCAACGTGGGAATCACCAGACAATAAGACAACTAATCGAATTGATCACCTATGTGTTAACAAAAAGTTTAGATCACCCCTTTACAATGTTAGAGCTTTCATAGATGCCAATGTATTTACTGACCATTTTCTGGTGGTAAGTAAAATCAAGTTGAAACTCCAAGATATAAAACATCTTATAATCATAGAAACCAGTATAATGTAGGTTACTTAGGGATAAAGAAGTTAAGGAACAATTTTCAGTAAGTCTCTAATAAGTACCAGGTGTTGCAGCAGTTAGCTGAAGATGTCAGCACTGAAGTCTGCTGGGATCAGATCAAAGGAATCTGGAAGAATCTTGTGTAGAAGTTCTTGGCAAATAAGAACAAAAACATAAAGTGTGGATAACACCAGAAACCATTAAATTGATTGAAGAAAGGAAAAGCAGAAAGGCAGACTTCAACAATAGCAAAACTAGACCGCCTAAAGCTAGAACTCAGGATAAATACTCAGAAGCCAATAAGGAAGTTAGGAGGCGTATAAGGGCAGATAAAGTGAAATATTTAAATAATCTAGCACAAGAAGCGGAGACAGCAGCAGCAAAAGGAAACCTCAGAGAACTTTACGTTAACACAAGAAAATTAGTAGGTAAATATAATCAACCAACTGGATCAATCAAAAATAGTCAAGGAAAGGTACTTACTAACACTAAAGATCAAATATAGTCAAGGAAAGGTACTTACCAACACTAAAGATCAAAAATAGTCAAGGAAAGGTACTTACCAACACTAAAGATCAAAAATAGTCAAGGAAAGGTACTTACCAACACTAAAGATCAAATATAGTCAAGGTAAGGTACTTACCAACACTAAAGATCAAATATAGTCAAGGTAAGGTACTTACCAACACTAAAGATCAAAAATAGTCAAGGAAAGGTACTTACCAACACTAAAGATCAAATGGACAGATGGGTTGAATATTTTGAAATGCTTCTAAATAGACCAGGCCCAGAGGTTCCCCCAGATATCCAGCCTTTAGAAATGGAACTGGATATCAACTGTGAAATACCATCTGAAGAGGAAATTAGAAAAGCTATAAATCTTCTCAAGGAAGGAAAGGAGGCAGGTCCAGATGGTATCCCAGCTGAAGCCATCAGGGCCAACATAAACACATCAACAGAATTGCTACATAGATTATTTAGTAAAGTCTGGGAGACTGAAGAAATACCAGCAGACTGGAGAGAATTATATCTTGTGAAACTTCCCAAAAAAGGTGATCTACAGGAGTGTGAAAACTATAGAGGAATTATGTTGCTGTCAGTTCCTGGAAAAATATTAAGTAGAATTATTTTAGAAAGATTAAAAGATGCTATTGATAAAAAGCTAAGAGATGAACAGGCAGGTTTTCGACCAAACAGATCCTGTACTGACCAGATAGTCACATTACGTATTATAATAGAGCAAAGCATTGAACTGAACTCACCACTTTACTTTGGAATCATAGACTATGAAAAAGCATTTGACAGCATTGATAGGGAATCTCTCTGGAAATTGATGGGGCACTATGGAATCCCACAGAAAATTATTAACTTAGTAAAGGCGATATATACAGATTTGAAATGTCGAGTTCTTTATGAGGGAAAGCTAACAGATACATTTGAAATAAAAACAGGGATGACTTTTGTCGCCTCTCCTATTTTTACTGGCTATAGACTGGATTATAAAGACAGTAACTGCTAACACCAAGAATGGAATTCAGTGGACCCCTACAAAATAGCCAGAGGATCTGGACTTCGCTGGTAATTTTTCTCTTCTGTCCCATTGGCGGAATCAGATACAAGATAAATTAAATATACTTGATGCGAGATCAAAGCAGCTTGGTCTGAAAATCCATAAAGGAAAGACAAAGATAATGAGAATACATCAGGCAAATAGTAATGTGGTTTCTCTTAATGGCAACCCACTAAAAGATGTGGAGTCGTACACCTGTTTGGGCAGTAATGTAGATAAAGATGGAGGAACTGATAGAGATATTAAAAATAAGAATACAAAAGGCAAGAGGAGCTTTCATAGCACTAGGGAATTTGTGGAGGTCAAAAGAAATTAAAAGAAATAATAAACTTAAAATTTTTAATTTTAATGTCAAATCAGTACACTTGTATGGAGCGGAAACATGGAGAACAACTAAGGCAGTTACTAATAAACTACAGACATTCATTAACTGGTGCCTGCGCAGAATAGAGGGAATTAAATGGTATGATAGAATAACTAATGTAGAGCTTTGGGCGAGAACTAAGCAAGCTCCAATGGACCAAGAGGTGAGGAAAACACCCTGGCGTTTGATATGACACGCATTAAGAAAACCGGAGAACAGTATAACTAGAATGTTTTTTGCATTGGAAACCACAGGGGCATAGGAATAAAGGAAGGCCAAAAAACACATGGAGAAGAGAACTGGAGAATGAAGTTAGAAAGATGGGGAGGACATGGGGAGAGCTCCATGCAATAGCGAAGGATAGAACGACTTGGCGTAAGTTGGTGGAGGGCCTATGCTCCATTGGGGGATAGAAAGGCAGAAGAAGAAGAAGACACACCCATGAAGTATGGGCAAAGCAGCTGGCAGTTGAGCACTGAGATAACACAAGTCAGGAGAATACAGGGATACCACACATCAGTACAGTTTTGGAGATTGCATATCCTAGTGTAGGCTCTGGGGTCCCATTGGGAGGGGAGAGTCTACTCACAGCTTCCCTAGCAAGCGTGTCCTAGATTATGGGTGTTTCATTAGAAGCTGGAGTGCATCTGTCTAAGATGCAAGCAACCAGTAGTCTGCACACAAGTAAGCCAGTTAATAAAATGGAAGTGCATGCAAAGTGCTGGGACAAGACCAAAGTCTGGTAGTGAATAAACAGAACATTGCATGGAGTTGACAGCCGCTGAGTGCTCAGAAGAATGGTCTGAAGAGACCATGTTTGGGTAGGCTGAGTATAATAGGGGGCTGCATGGTCTTGAGGCATGGCATCTGCCTAGAGTGCAGGAGGTCCCAGGTTCAAGCCCTGGTAAAGGCTGGGATTTTTTCACAGGGACTTCTAGTAATTGTCCCTGGTATCTGGGTAGTAAGATCAGACGCCCGAGTATTGTTGTGCACATAAAAAGTCCCTTGGCAGTTGGAAATCGAAAAGAGTAGCCTAACAGCGCTGCCCGGCAAAATTTTGGAGTTAAAAATCTGCTCAAAGTATTTAAGGATCCTTGCCGGTGCTACGAAGTTTGTGCACTATGCTGACATTTTTCGGACATAGTCTTGAGTTAGAAGTAGAACGGGGCACCTATGGGTGACTAGGATTGTGCCCTGCTGTTGATCCATTGGTTAAAGAGAAATGTGTGGGTAGAAAATGTGGTCAAGCATCTGCTGATTGTTTGATGGTCCTCCAGAGGCATGGATGACTACTGGCACAGTGCAGCCATCGTGGAGGCAGTGAGACCAACAGTTGTTGTCACAGCCACTGGGTCCATGTACAGACTTGAGGGCCAGATCAACAAGTATTGTACCATCGACAACGGTCAGTAGCACTGTGAAACTCTTTAGTTTAGCTATCTGGGCTATCAAGAGGAATATGTGTTCTCTCTGTCTATTATGTTTGTGAATGTATCTGTGCTGTATGCATATATCTGGGCTGTTTGTGTATGTATCTGTGCTGTATGCATATATCTGGGCTGTTTGTGTATGTATCTGTGCTGTATGCACATATCTGGGCTGTTTGTGTGAGTGTGTGTGTGTGCGTGCGTGTGTGTGTGTTTTTTTTTTGTATGTATGTATCTGTGGTGTATGTGTATCTGTGTTGTGTGTATATATCTGTGCTGTGTGTATATATGTGTGCTGTGTGTATATATCTATGCTGTGTGTATATATCTGTGCTGTGTGTATATATCATTCTCAGAATATCTTAGACAAATTATAGCAGAAGGCATGGTACCAGGAGACTGAAAGATTTGTAGGGTGATGGAGGTGGATAGACTTAGAGACTGATAGATTTGTAGGGTGATGGGGGTGGAGAGACTGATAGATTTGTAGGGTGATGGAGGTGGATAGACTTAGAGCCTGAAAGATTTGTGAGGTGATGGAGGTGGATAGACTTAGAGACTGAAAGATTTGTGAGGTGATGGAGGTGGATAGACTTAGAGACTGAAAGATTTGTAAGGTGATGGAGGTGGATAGACTTAGAGACTGAAAGATTTGTAAGGTGATGGAGGTGGATAGACTTAGAGACTGAAAGATTTGTAGCGTGATGGAAGTGGATGGACTTAGAGACTGATAGATTTGTAGGGTGGCATCTCTAAGGTTGTCATCACACTCGGAAGATACTGCCAAAATCAAATTCCTGTGGCCGTAGACACAGAAGTAAGGGAACTGCTAGATCAGCATTCAGACCCAGAAGATATCATCATCTACACAGATGGATCCGTGAAGCACGGATCAAGGTCAGCATAGGCAAACACAGCGCAAAGAAGGGGGAAAACAATACATGAGGACAGCGGCGCCTACCAGACAAATACGTCAAGCATGACCATGGAAGTAGCCGCTGCTTCTAGAGCTTTAGCATGGGTATCTGAGCAAACCGCCACACAGGCAGTAATTGTCTCAGACTCAATGAATATGCTTCAGAAGATAGCAACAGGCGGTATGCTCTCTGAATGGGTAGAAAGCATTCGGAAATCGCACTTAACCTCCGTAACCTGGATCTACACACCAGGTCATGTGGACGTAAAGGGAAATGAGCGAGCAGACCAACTGGCAAGCACTGCACTAAGGCATGTGGGAGGAACCATGGACAGAGCAGATATCGTCAACGCTGTACGGACTGGGCTAGTGGATAATGAGGAATCCCTGACACTAGCACGTTTGCGTGACATGGGAGTTAAGCATGGTGATGCACGTCTTTGCCGTCTTCGAGGCCGAGAAAGGAGACAATATAACCAGCTTCTCATGGAAACAATTAGTGGAAGTACTTTGGAGTGGCTGCTGCATCGGAGGACTGAGCACACTTGGGAATGCCCAATGTGCAGTTACGTCGATTGTGATAACAGAAAATAACATAACATCTTGTAGGGAGTTGGCAGTCCGAAACCCAAATTCAAGGTGTCTTCTTCGTGCCAAAGAACTGCATGGCTGTTGGGTGAACAGTCGTTAACGTAGGCAGTCAGATCATTGTAGGGGCCACACTTGCTGGTGGATGTAATGTCCTAAGTCCCTTCCCCAGCTAATAGTGAGGGTACTGCTTTGGTGACCGTTTATTAACCCTCACATAATTAATGCTTCAAGTCAAAATGGACACTAGGCACGGCCACTTTTTTTGTAGCCATAGCAATTTTTGTTATTTCTACCAGATGGTGGTCGTTGCATTTTTGCTCCATTTGTAGACTGGAAGGATATAGTTTCATTGCCCAGCTTCTGAGTTGAGTGCATGGTGTGATACTGTGAGCTGCGGATTTAATTTGAACTGTGATAAACTTTTTGTGTGTTTTTCGTTGGCAGAGGAGCGGAGCAACTATAGGATGACCCGTTTGCTATGAAGCTGAAACTAAGATTACCAGATTTGTAGGGTGATGGAGGTGGATAGACTTAGAGACTGATAGATTTGTAGGGTGATGGAGGTGGATAGAGACTGATAGATTTTAAGCGTGATGGAGGTGGATAGACTAAGAGACTGATAGATTTGTATGGTAATGGAGGTGGATAGACTTAGAGACTGATAGATTTGTAGGGTGATGGAGGTGGATAGACTTAGAGACTGATAGATTTGTAGGGTGATGGAGGTGGATAGACTTAGAGACTGAAAGATTTGTAGGGTGGGGGAGGTGGATAGACTTAGAGACTGATAGATTTGTAGGGTGATGGAGGTGGATAGACTTAGAGACTGATAGATTTGTTTGGTAATGGAGGTGGATAGACTTAGAGACTGATAGATTTGTAGGGTGATGGAGGTGGATAGACTTAGATACTGATAGAATTTTAGGGTGATAGAGTTAGAGGGTACATTAAAACAGGATACATCTTGACTGACATCCTGCACAGACTTATTATTACATTTCTTGTGCAGCCTGTTATCCTGTAGTAGATCAATGCTGTCCTGAAGAATGTTGTGCTCAACTCTCCTCGTTGCTTATCTCATTCAGGGGCAGTATAGTCAGGTCTTCCACTTGTGTTTGTGACTGAACTCCAGAAAACATCTGACACTGTAATGTTTGTGTTTTATGTGAGCCTGTCACATTCACCTTTGTTCCCTGACAGCCGTGCCCAGCATATTTTGTGTGATGCAGGCTCATGTTTGTGATGTTTTTTTGAACAGGTTTTCCCAAAGGTGTTGCTAAATTATTCACAAATGGTTTCCCCCACAACTGGAAACAGGTGATCAAGGATTTTTACAGTCGGCTGGAGGACAGGTATTGTTTGTCCAATGTGTTCCTTTGTCTTCTATTGGAGTGTCCACTGTCTACCCTCTCTCTGCTCTGTCTTCTATTGGAGTGTCCACTGTGTTCTTCTGTCTACCCTCTCTCTCTCTTCTATTGGAATGTCCACTGTGTTCTTCTGTCTACCCTCTCTCTCTCTTCTATTGGAATGTCCACTGTGTTCTTTGTCTACCCTCTCTCTCTCTTCTATTGGAATGTCCACTGTGTTCTTCTGTCTACCCTCTCTCTCTTCACTTGGAGTGTCCAGTGTGTTCCTCTGACTGCTGTCTGTCATCTATTAGAGTGCCCACTTTGTTCCTCTGTCTACTCTCTGTCATCTATTGGAGTGTCCACTGTGTTCCTCTGTCTACTCTCTGTCATCTATTGGAGTGTCCACTGTGTTCCTCTGTCTACTCTCTGTCATCTATTGGCTTGTCCACTGTGTTCCTCTGTCTACTCTCTGTCATCTATTGGAGTGCCCACTGTGTTCCTCTGTCTACTCTCTGTCATCTATTGGAGTGTCCACTGTGTTCCTCTGTCTACTCTCTGTCATCTGTTAGAGTGTTCAATGTGTTCCTGTCTACTCTCTGTCATCTATTGGAGTGTTCAATGTGTTCCTGTCTACTCTCTGTTATCTATTGGAGTGTCCACTGTGTTCCTGTCTACTCTCTGTCATCTATTGGAGTGTCCACTGTGTTCCTCTGTCTATTCTCTGTTATCTATTGGAGTGTCCACTGTGTTCCTCTGTCTACTCTCTGTCATCTATTAGTGTCCAATGTGTTCCTCTGTCTACTCTCTGTCATCTATTGGAGTGTCCACTGTGTTCCTCTGTCTACTCTCTGTCATCTATTGGAGTGTCCACTGTGTTCCTCTGTCTACTCTCTGTCATCTATTAGAGGGTCTACTGTGTTCCTCTGTCTACTCTCTGTCATCTATTGGAGTGTTCAATGTGTTCCTGTCTACTCTCTGTCATCTATTGGAGTGTTCAATGTGTTCCTGTCTACTCTCTGTTATCTATTGGAGTGTCCACTGTGTTCCTCTGTCTACTCTCTGTTATCTGTTGGAGTGTCCACTGTATTCCTGCCTACTCTCTGTTATCTATTAGTGTCCACTGTGTTCCTCTATCTACTCTGTCATCTATTGGAGTGCCACTGTGTTCCTCTGTCAACTCTCTGTCATCTATTGGAGTGTCCACTGTGTTCCTCTGTCTACTTTCTGTCATCTATTAGAGTGCCCACTGTGTTCCTCTGTCTACTTTCTGTCATCTATTAGAGTGCCCACTGTGTTCCTCTGTCTACTCTCTGTCATCTATTGGAGTGTCCACTGTGTTCCTCTGTCTACTCTCTGTCATCTATTAGAGTGCCCACTGTGTTCCTCTGTCTACTCTCTGTCATCTATTGGAGTGTCCACTGTGTTCCTCTGTCTACTCTCTGTCATCTATTAGAGTGCCCACTGTGATCCTCTGACTACTCTCTGTCATCTATTGGAGTGTCCACTGTGTTCCTCTGTCTACTCTCTGTCATCTATTGGAGTGTCAACTGTGTTCCTCTGCACCACTGTCACCTGTTCACCGCTGTCTCACCTGTTCACATCTGTCTCACATTTTCACCACTGTCTCACCTGATCACCACTGTCTCACATCTGTCTCACATTTTCACCACTGTCTCACCTGTTCATCACTCTCATCTTTTCAGCACTGTCTCACATGATCACAACTGTCACACATGTTCATAACTATCTCACGTGTTCACCACTGCCTCACCTGTTCACAACTGTCACACATGTTCACCACTGTCTCACATGTTCACAACTGTCTTACCTGTTCACCACTATCTCACATGTTCACCACTGTCTCACCTGTTCACAAGTGTCTCACATGTTCACCATTGTCTCACATGTTCACAACTGTCTCACCTATTCACCGCTGTCACACCTGTTCACCACTGTCTCACCTGTTCACTGCTATGTCATATATTCACCACTATCTCACCTGTTCACCACTGTCTCACCTCTTCACCACTGTCCCACCTGTTCCCCGCTGTCTCACCTGTTCACCACTGTCTCACTTGTTCACCGCTGTCTCACCTGTTCACCGCTGTCTCACCTGTTCACAGCTGTCTCACCTGTTCACCACTGTCTCACCTGTTCACCGCTGTCTCACATGTTCACCACTGTCTCACATGATCACCACTATCTCACCTGTTCACCGCTGTCTCACCTGTTCACCGCTGTCTCACCTGTTCACCGCTGTCTAACCTGTTCACCGCTGTCTCACCTGTTCACCACTGTCTCACCTGTTCACCACTGTCTTACATGATCACCACTGTCTCACCTGTTCACTACTATCTCACGTTTACCAATGTCTCACCTGTTCACCACTGTCTCACCTATTCACCACTGTCTCACATGTTCACCACTGTCTCACCTGTCCACCGCTGTCTCACCTGTTCACCGCTGTCACACCTGTTCACCACTGTCTCACCTGTTCACTGCTATGTCATATATTCACCACTATCTCACCTGTTCACCACTGTCTCACCTGTTTACCACTGTCTCACCTGTTCACCACTGTCTCACCTGTTCACCGCTGTCTCACCTGTTCACCGCTGTCTCACCTGTTCACCGCTGTCTCACCTGTTAACCGCTGTCTCACCTGTTCACCACTGTCTCACCTGTTCACTGCTGTCTCACATGTTCACTGCTGTCTCACATGTTCACCACTGTCTCACATGATCACCACTGTCTCACATGTTCACCGCTGTCTCACCTGTTCACCGCTGTCTCACATGTTCACCGCTGTCTCACCTGTTCATCACTGTTTCACATGTTCACCGCTGTCTCACCTGTTCACCACTGTCTCACCTGTTCACCACTGTCTCACCTTTTCACCACTGTCTTACATGATCACCACTGTCTCACCTCTTCACTACTATCTCACGTTTACCACTGTCTCACCTGTTCACCACTGTCTCACCTGTTCACCACTGTCTCACCTGTTCACCACTGTCTCACCTGTTCACCGCTGTCTCACCTGTTCACCACTGTCTTACTTGTTCACCACTGTCTCACCTGTTCACAATTGTCACACATGTTCACCACTTTCTCATATGTTCACCACTGTCTCACCTGTTCACAACTCTCACATGTTCACCACTGTCTCACCTATTCACTGCTGTCTCACCTGTTCACCACTGTCTCACCTATTCACCGCTGTCTCACCTGTTCACCGCTGTCTCACCTGTTCACTGTTGTTCTAATGTTGTATCAACTCATATCCAGAACATGTTGATGGTTTCAGCATCTCTATTGTTGCTGAAACAAGCCCTCTCAAGCACAAGAAGCTGCAACACAACCCCAAGTTAGTGGCCACCGTCAGCAAGAAGAAAACACCAGCTGTGCCCTCTCGCAAGCTGAAGACTTTAGACCGTGTCCAGGATTCCAGTAATTATTGTTTTCTTCTATAAGTGTCAATTGTTAATGTCTTATGTTCAGTACAGTTACAGTCTTGATACATCCAAGTATCTTGTCAGCATGAATTCATTCCCAGGAAGCAGCAGGCAGCATGTAGCCGCTGACACACCCATAGAGTTTGTCTCCATGTAGAACAGGTGTCAGCTGAGTCATTCTCTCTGTGCCCGAAAACTTGCTGACAACTGGCAAGATTGACGGAACAACAGCCAGGGGAAGGCAGTCTGATAAACTGCTGGATGATGTGACCACATGGATGGGATGAGACAAGAGCACTGGCCTGATCCTGGAATACTGGTTATCCTGTGACTGCCTGCATTAGTTGACAGGGTACATGATGATGATGACCAGTCCATGTCCTGTGTACATGTTCTCATGCATCTGCATCTTTGTTAAATACGCTTTCAGGCACCTGTAGAACATGGCATGGTTGTCATTCCAGCAAGGACATCAATTACCTTTGCTGCTGTAGAACATGGCATGGTTGTCATTCCAGCAAGGACATCAATTACCTTTGCTGCTGTAGAACATGGCATTGTTGTCATTCTAGCAAGGACATCAGTCACCTTTGCTGCTGTAGAACATTGCATTGTTGTCATTCCAGCAAGGACATCAATTACCTTTGCTGCTGTAGAACATGGCATTGTTGTCACTCCAGCAAGGACATCAATCACCTTTGCTGCTGTAGAACATTGCATTGTTGTCATTCCAGCAAGGACATCAATCACCTTTGCTGCTGTAGAACGTTGCATTGTTGTCATTCCAGCAAGGACATCAATCACCTTTGCTGCTGTAGAACATTGCATTGTTGTCATTCCAGCAAGGACATCAATCACCTTTGCTGCTGTAGAACATTGCATTGTTGTCATTCCAGCAAGGACATCAATCACCTTTGCTGCTGTAGAACATTGCATTGTTGTCATTCCAGCAAGGACATCAATCACCTTTGCTGCTGTAGAACATTGCATTGTTGTCATTCCAGCAAGGACATCAATCACCTTTGCTGCTGTAGAACATTGCATTGTTGTCATTCCAGCAAGGACATCAATCACCTTTGCTGCTGTAGAACATTGCATTGTTGTCATGTTGTCTTTATTTGTGCTCAGCAAGAGTGAAAAAAAAATATGTTTGGCTGAGGCCGGATTGGCATGCTAAATTCATCATTAAGCCAGTGTTGTGTGCTAACTTGCAACCAGCACACTGTCTAGTGTCTAAGGGTATAGTTCATGCTTCCATACACAGCTCGCAGGAAAACTCAATGACGTACTGACCGCCATACAAGCACATTTATTGTTACAATCACAGAAGGTATTCACAGGCCCTCACATACACAACAAGGTAAGCGAAGTAATGCAGATCTCTGCACTGGCTAACATGTAACACTCCCTTCGCTCACTTCCTAGGTATAGCGTCACTCTCCCCGACAGCTTGACTAGCCGCCACTACACATGAGCCGACCGCTACAGTTTCTAGGTCTACAGCCTCCTACAACTCCTGACTCACTGTACAGATGAACAGGATATCTTTTCTTATCAACTGGACCTCTGCTGCTCTATACGAAGCAGGCACATCGGCTGACTACAAACGTCACAGTACTCGTTCTTCAGCATGTGCACACAGCACATCAGCCACCTCGTTAAAGGAACACCGATGACCGGCAGGACTTCTGAGTTCCCTTCAGCACACAGCTATCACTGGCATCTTCGCTGTCTTGTTTTACTAGTTATCATTCCGCTTCCCTGCGTCGTCACTCAAAACAGCATCTCTTGAGTCGTCCAGCTCACTTGGCCTGACTTGCCAACTGGACTCTCCTTCCTTCGCTTCACTCGAAAGTTCTGGACTCAACTGTTGGAGCTCTCAATTGCCACTGCTCAACAGTCCACTCAACCCCAGTATATACTTTTGCCTGCCGCTTGTGAGCTGCCCGTGCACGCTGTCAGGCATGCCACTCTTCTTCCACGCGCAAGCAGCTATCTCGCCCAAGTCATGATAGTAAGCCCACACTGGCTAATACTTCGTGAATTCCCACGGCCCATCTCGTGCCCAGCTACTTTGCACTTGCCACAACATTGACTCAATTGACAGTTTCCTGGCTTAAGTCAACACTTGCCACAACATTGACTCAATTGACAGATGTTTCCTGGCTTAAGTCAACACTTGCCACAACATTGACTCAATTGACAGATGTTTCCTGGCTTAAGTCAACACTTGCCACAACATTGACTCAATTGACAGATGTTTCCTGGCTTAAGTCAACACTTGCCACAACATTGACTCAATTGACAGATGTTTCCTGGCTTAAGTCAACACTTGCCACAATATTGACTCAATTGACAGTTGTTTCCTGGCTTAAGTCAACACTTGCCACAACATTGACTCAATTGACAGATGTTTCCTGGCTTAAGTCAACACTTGCCACAACATTGACTCAATTGACAGATGTTTCCTGGCTTAAGTCAACACTTGCCACAATATTGACTCAATTGACAGTTGTTTCCTGGCTTAAGTCAACACTTGCCACAATATTGACTCAATTGACAGTTGTTTCCTGGCTTAAGTCAACACTTGCCACAATATTGACTCAATTGACAGTTGTTTCCTGGCTTAAGTCAACACTTGCCACAATATTGACTCAATTGACAGTTTCCTGGCTTAAGTTAACACTTGCCACAACATTGACTCAATTGACTGTTTCCTGGCTTAAGTCAACACTTGCCACAACATTGACTCAATTGATAGTTTCCTGGCTTAAGTCAACACTTGCCACAACATTGACTCAATTGACAGTTGTTTCCTGGCTTAAGTCAACACTTGCCACAATATTGACTCAATTGACAGTTGTTTCCTGGCTTAAGTCAACACTTGCCACAACATTGACTCAATTGACAGTTTCCTGGCTTAAGTCAACACTTGCCACAACATTGACTCAATTGACAGATGTTTCCTGGCTTAAGTCAACACTTGCCACAACATTGACTCAATTGACAGATGTTTCCTGGCTTAAGTCAACACTTGCCACAACATTGACTCAATTGACAGATGTTTCCTGGCTTAAGTCAACACTTGCCACAACATTGACTCAATTGACATATGTTTCCTGGCTTAAGTCAACACTTGCCACAACATTGACTCAATTGACAGATGTTTCCTGGCTTAAGTCAACACTTGCCACAACATTGACTCAATTGATAGTTTCCTGGCTTAAGTCAACACTTGCCACAACATTGACTCAATTGACAGTTTCCTGGCTTAAGTCAACACTTGCCACAACATTGACTCAATTGATAGTTTCCTGGCTTAAGTCAACACTTGCCACAATATTGACTCAATTGACAGATGTTTCCTGGCTTAAGTCAACACTTGCCACAATATTGACTCAATTGACAGTTGTTTCCTGGCTTAAGTCAACACTTACCACAACATTGACTCAATTGACAGTTTCCTGGCTTAAGTCAACACTTGCCACAACATTGACTCAATTGACAGTTTCCTGGCTTAAGTCAACACTTGCCACAACATTGACTCAATTGACAGTTTCCTGGCTTAAGTCAACACTTGCCACAACATTGACTCAATTGACAGATGTTTCCTGGCTTAAGTCAACACTTGCCACAACATTGACTCAATTGACAGATGTTTCCTGGCTTAAGTCAACACTTGCCACAACATTGACTCAATTGACAGATGTTTCCTGGCTTAAGTCAATACTTGCCACAACATTGACTCAATTGACAGATGTTTCCTGGCTTAAGTCAACACTTGCCACAACATTGACTCAATTGACAGATGTTTCCTGGCTTAAGTCAACACTTGCCACAACATTGACTCAATTGACAGATGTTTCCTGGCTTAAGTCAACACTTGCCACAACATTGACTCAATTGACAGATGTTTCCTGGCTTAAGTCAACACTTGCCACAACATTGACTCAATTGACAGATGTTTCCTGGCTTAAGTCAACACTTGCCACAACATTGACTCAATTGACAGATGTTTCCTGGCTTAAGTCAACATTGTGCCAAATATTGACACAGGTCACCGAACATTCTCGTGGACTCCCGACAACACCATTTCCAGCACGTTCTCCTGCCACAATGTTACAACTCACACGAATCAGCACGCAACAGCCACTCAGATGCATCCTGAGTGGATCACATTCAGTTGTAAATCACATTCACCCTTTTGTAAAATCACATTCAGTTGTAAATCACATACAGTTGTAAATCACATTCACCCTTTTGTAAATCACATTCAGTTGTAAATCACATACAGTTGTAAATCACATTCAGTTGTAAATCACATTCACCCTTTTGTAAATCACATTCAGTTGTAAATCACATTCACCCTTTTGTAAATCAAGCTCTTTGACACAAATATATTCTTGGTCTATCATTATAAAACAGTGACAGTTGTTGAATTGAAACATGTTGTTGCATGTACGGTATGATGTTGAATTGAAACATGTTGTTGCATGTATGGTATGATGTTGAATTGAAACATGTTGTTGCATGTATGGTATGATGTTGAATTGAAACATGTTGTTGCATGTATGGTATGATGTTGAATTGAAACATGTTGTTGCATGTACGGTATGATGTTGAATTGAAACATGTTGTTGCATGTACGGTATGATGTTGAATTGAAACATGTTGTTGCATGTACGGTATGATGTTGAATTGAAACATGTTGTTGCATGTACGGTATGATGTTGAATTGAAAAATGCTGTTGCATGTACGGTATGATGTTGAATTGAAACATGTTGTTGCATGTACGGTATGATGTTGAATTGAAACATGTTGTTGCATGTACGGTATGATGTTAAATTGAAACATGCTGTTGCATGTACGGTATGATGTTGACCTACATCTAGTTCTAATATCAACATGAGTCCTGTATCATACCCAGCATACATCTCTCTCATGTCAAGGCACATTTTTTTTAATCTTTTGGCACTTGATGGGTGATGTCATCAGAATCAGTCTTGCCGCCTTTACTCCTCCGGACGTTTCCAGGTACCCATTTTTTTACTGTGTTGAACTGATGGCCAAGATAATTTGTGTGTGAACCCATCTGGTGCTGATTCAGACCAAAGACCTGCGCTGCCTGGTCCTCTATCAACATATAGTTGATGTTATGAGTGAATCTGTTGTGGGTCCACAGACACTGTGCTGCCTGGTCTTCTATCAACATATAGTGGGTGCTATGAGTGAATCTGTTGTGGGCCCACAGTCACTGTGCTGTCTGGTCCTCTATCAACATATAGTTGATGTTATGAGTGAATCTGTTGTGGGCCCACAGTCACTGCGCTGCCAGGTCTTCTATCAACATATAGTTGATGTTATGAGTGAATCTGTTGTGGGCCCACAGTCACTGCGCTGCCAGGTCTTCTATCAACATATAGTGGGTGCTATGAGTGAATCTGTTGCACCTGTTGCAGACATCATCGTTACTCAGTGGTACGTATGTCAGTAAAGTTACCTCCAGCATCAGCAGATTATAAATGAGGCTGTTAATAAGCATCTCCGGGTTTTAAATAAGTATTCTATGATTGGTGTTACCAGCGCAAAGTAAAATGTTAATGTTCAACAACTGTAATTAGATTTCATCTTTATTACCATGCTTCAAGAAGGTATTTCTGCAGCTAATTTTGATTTATGAAAGGGTAAAATTTGATTTGCAGAATGTTGCATTTGGATCAATCATGTTATGTATTCCTGTGTATATGTTTGATTTAATATACTTGAGGCTACATGAGTATCAACAGTACATATTGTTTGTGATGTTGCCAGTTTGGACACCTGCTGGTTTCTTGAAGCAGAAACTGTCTACAGATGATGTGACTGTGACCAGAAGTGGACGCATTTCTCTGCCACCACTGGCTCGGTGGACTGGTCAGTGCTACAGGAGGGTGCCTAACAGTAGTGACATTGAGGTGACATTTGAGACAGACTGTGCCAAGAGGAGTTTGCACAACACCACGGCACAGTTGCTGCAGTTACCCAAGGTTTGTTTATGCTTGACTTGTAGTTCTCTTGTTGTCATCACTGTTGGTGTTGTCTTATGTAAAGTTTCACATGTTGGTCCTATCTTGTATACAGTATCACATGTTGGTGTTGTCTTATGTAAAGTTTCACATGTTGGTCCTATCTTGTATACTGTATCACATGTTGGTGTTGTCTTATGTAAAGTTTCACATGTTGGTCCTATCTTGTATACTGTATCACATGTTGGTGTTGTCTTATGTAGAGTTTCACATGTTGGTCCTATCTTGTATACTGTATCACATGTTGGTGTTGTCTTATGTAAAGTTTCACATGTTGGTCCTATCTTGTATACTGTATCACATGTTGGTGTTGTCTTATGTAGAGTTTCACATGTTGGTCCTATCTTGTATACTGTATCACATGTTGGTGTTGTCTTATGTAGAGTTTCACATGTTGGTCCTATCTTGTATACAGTATCACATGTTGGTGTTGTCTTGTGTAGAGTTTCACATGTTGATCCTATCTTGTATACTGTATCACATGTTGGTGTTGTCTTATGTAAAGTTTCACATGTTGGTCCTATCTTGTATACTGTATCACATGTTGGTGTTGTCTTATGTAAAGTTTCACATGTTGGTCCTATCTTGTATACAGTATCACATGTTGGTGTTGTCTTATGTAAAGTTTCACATGTTGGTCCTATCTTGTATACAGTATCACATGTTGGTGTTGTCTTATGTAAAGTTTCACATGTTGGTCCTATCTTGTATACAGTATCACATGTTGGTGTTGTCTTATGTAAAGTTTCACATGTTGGTCCTATCTTGTATACAGTATCACATGTTGGTGTTGTCTTATGTAAAGTTTCACATGTTGGTCCTATCTTGTATACTGTATCACATGTTGGTGTTGTCTTATGTAGAGTTTCACATGTTGGTCCTATCTTGTATACAGTATCACATGTTGGTGTTGTCTTATGTAAAGTTTCACATGTTGGTCCTATCTTGTATACAGTATCACATGTTGGTGTTGTCTTATGTAAAGTTTCACATGTTGGTCCTATCTTGTATACAGTATCACATGTTGGTGTTGTCTTATGTAAAGTTTCACATGTTGGTCCTATCTTGTATACTGTATCACATGTTGGTGCTGTCTTATGTAGAGTTTCACATGTTGGTCCTATCTTGTATACAGTATCACATGTTGGTGTTGTCTTATGTAAAGTTTCACATGTTGGTCCTATCTTGTATACTGTATCACATGTTGGTGTTGTCTTATGTAAAGTTTCACATGTTGGTCCTATCTTGTATACAGTATCACATGTTGGTGTTGTCTTATGTAAAGTTTCACATGTTGGTCCTATCTTGTATACTGTATCACATGTTGGTGCTGTCTTATGTAAAGTTTCACATGTTGGTCCTATCTTGTATACTGTATCACATGTTGGTGTTGTCTTATGTAAAGTTTCACATGTTCGTCCTATCTTGTATACTGTATCACATGTTGGTGCTGTCTTATGTAGAGTTTCACATGTTGGTCCTATCTTGTATACAGTATCACATGTTGGTGTTGTCTTATGTAGAGTTTCACATGTTGGTCCTATCTTGTATACTGTATCACATGTTGGTGCTGTCTTATGTAAAGTTTCACATGTTGGTCCTATCTTGTATACTGTATCACATGTTGGTGTTGTCTTATGTAGAGTTTCACATGTTGGTCCTATCTTGTATACAGTATCACATGTTGGTGCTGTCTTATGTAGATGTCTTGTGTAGGGTTTTGTATGTTAGTGCTGTCTTGTATAGAGTTTCATATGTTGGTGCTGTCTTGTATAGTTTAAAATCTTGGTGCTGTGTCTTGTTTAGTTTCATATCTTGGTGCTGTGTCATGTTTAGTTTCATATCTTGGTGCTGTGTCTTGTTTAGTTTCATATCTTGGTGCTGTGTCATGTTTAGTTTCATATCTTGGTGCTGTGTCTTGTTTAGTTTCATATCTTGGTGCTGTGTCTTGTTTAGTTTCATATCTTGGTGCTATGTCTTGTATAGTTTCATATCTTGGTGCTGTGTCTTGTTTAGTTTCATATCTTGGTGATGTGTCTTGTTTAGTTTCATACCTTGGTGCTGTGTCACGTTTAGTTTCATATCTTGTAGTTTCATATCTTGGTGCTGTGTCTTGTTTAGTTTCATATCTTGGTGCTGAGTCATGTTTAGTTTCATATCTTGGTGCCATCTTGTAGTTTCATATCTTGGTGCTATCTTGTAGTTTTATATCTTGGTGCTGTGTCTTGTTTAGTTTCATATCTTGGTGATGTGTCTTGTTTAGTTTCATATCTTGGTGCTGTGTCTTGTTTAGTTGCAAATGTTGGTGTTGTTTACAGTTTTATATGTTGTTGCTCTCTTGTAGTTTCATATCTTGGTGCTTTTTTGTAGTTTCATATCTTGGTGCTGTGTCTGGTTTAGTATGAAATGTTAGTGCTGTCTTATGTAGATGTCTTGTATAGGGTTTTGTATGTTAGTGCTGTCTTGTATAGAGTTTCACATGTTGGTGCTGTCTTGAAGTTTCATAGCTTGGTGCTGTGTCTTGTTTCGTTTCATATCTTGGTGCTGTCTTATGTAAATGTGTTGTATAGAGTTGCATATGTTGGTGCTGTTGTGTGAAGTTACACATTTCACTGTTGGTGTTATGTAGTTTTACATGTTGGTGCTCTCTTGTATTGAGTTTTACATTCCACAGTTGGTGCTGTGTATTGTTGGTGCTCTCTTGTATGGAGTTTCACATTCCACTGTTGGTGCTGTGTATTGTTGGTGCTCTCTTGTATGGAGTTTCACATTCCACTGTTGGTGCTGTGTATTGTTGGTGCTCTCTTGTATGGAGTTTTACATTCCACTGTTGGTGCTGTGTATTGTTGGTGCTCTCTTGTATGGAGTTTCACATTCCACTGTTGGTGCTGTGTATTGTTGGTGCTCTCTTGTATGGAGTTTCACATTCCACTGTTGGTGCTGTGTATTGTTGGTGCTGTTTTATGTAGTTTCACATTCAAATGTTGGTGTTGTGTAGTTTTACATATTTGTACTGTCTTGTGTAGAGTTTCAAATTCCACTGTTTATTGTGTGTCACATCCTACTGGTGATACCTGCCTGTCTTGTCTGTCACATCCTTCTGGTGATGCCTGGCTGTCTTGTCAAGTGTGTCACATCCTTCTGGTGATGTCTGCCTGTCTTGTAAAGTGTGTCACATCCTTCTGGTGATGCCTGCCTGTCTTGTCTGTCCCATAGTTCTGGTGATGCCTGCCTGTCTTGTCTGTCACATCCTTCTGGTGATGCCTGGCTGTCTTGTCAAGTGTGTCACAGCCTTCTGGTGATGCCTGGCTGTCTTGTCAAGTGTGTCACAGCCTTCTGGTGATGCCTGGCTGTCTTGTCAAGTGTGTCACAGCCTTCTGGTGATGCCTGCCTGTCTTGTCTGTCACATCCTTCTGGTGATGCCTGGCTGTCTTGTCAAGTGTGTCACAGCCTTCTGGTGATGCCTGCCTGTCTTGTCAGTCACATCCTTCTGGTGATGCCTGCCTGTCTTGTCAAGTGTGTCACATCCTTCTGGTGATGCCTGACTGTCTTGTCAAGTGTGTCACATCCTTCTGATGATGCCTGCCTGTCTTGTCAAGTGTGTCACATCCTTCTGGTGATGCCTGGCTGTCTTGTCAAGTATGTCACATTCTTCTGGTGATGCCTGGCTGTCTTGTCAAGTCTGTCACATCCTACTGGTGATGCCTGGCTGTCTTGTCAAGTGTGTCACATCCTACTGGTGATGCCTGCTTGTCTTGTCTGTCACATCCTTCTGGTGATGCCTGCCTGTCTTGTCTGTCACATCCTTCTTATGATGCCTGCCTGTCTTGTCTGTCACATCCTTCTGGTGATGCCTGCCTGTCTTGTCTGTCACATCCTTCTGGTGATGCCTGCCTGTCTTGTCAAGTGTGTCACATCCTTCTGGTGATGCCTGCCTGCCTGTCAAGTGTGTCACATCCTTCTGGGGATGCCTGCCTGTCTTGTCTGTCCCATCCTTCTGGTGATGCCTGCCTGTCTTGTCAAGTGTGTCACATTCTTCTGGTGATGACTGCCTGTCTTGTCAAGTGTGTCACATCCTTCTGGTGATGCCTGGCTGTCTTGTCAAGTGTGTCACAGCCTTCTGGTGATGCCTGCCTGTCTTGTCAAGTGTGTCACATCCTTCTGGCGATGCCTTTCTTGTCAAGTGTGTCACATCCTTCTGGTGATGCCTGGCTGTCTTGTCAAGTGTGTCACATCCTACTGGTGATGCCTGCCTGCCTGTCTTGTCAAGTGTGTCACATCCTTCTGGTGATGCCTGCCTGTCTTGTCAAGTGTGTCACATCCTACTGGTGATCCCTGCCTGCCTGTCTTGTCAAGTGTGTCACATCCTACTGGTGATGCCTGCCTGCCTGTCTTGTCAAGTGTGTCACATCCTTCTGGTGATGCCTGTCTTGTCAAGTGTGTCACATCTTACTGGTGATGCCTGTCTTGTCAAGTGTGTCACATCCTTCTGGTGATGCCTGTCTTGTCAAGTGTGTCACATCCTTCTGATGATGCCTGCCTGTCTTGTCAAGTGTGTCACATCTCATATTGATCAAGTAACTGCACACTCCCCTACCACCATTGCATGTTAAATATAATTTTATCCATATAAAAGACATACTCTACGCATCAGCGAACCCTTAATTAGTCGTCTATGAATACATGCATGTTGTGGCGGTGGGCACAGTGGGTCTGTTCTTGTGGCTCCTTAACTGGGCCCTGGAACCGACATAGGGATCAGAAACCTTGATATTTGTGTCTCTTTGTGACAGCTACTTCAGTGGGTCACCTGTTGGTGTTTGTGGTGTTGTGCCTTGGCTGTTTCTCTCTTTTCTCTAATCTAATGATGTACTTTTGTCCCCAGAGCTCCCTGAGGATGATGTACAAATCATTGCTGTCTACAAGTTTGCAGGTAGATTCATCCAAGTTATTTGGCGGTAAGCTCAACCAGACAGTTCTGGGACATGTTGATGAACCTTGGTCTATAGCAGCGGGCAGCAGCAAGAAGTCAGCTAAAACATTGTTGGTTGGCAAACTTTCAACTGTAGCAGCTGATGCAGGCAGCAAGGAGTCAGTAGAAACATTGTTGGTTGGCAAACTTTCAACTGTAGCAGCTGATGCAGGCAGCAAGAAGTCAGCTAAAACATTGTTGGTTGGCAAACTTTCAACTGTAGCAGCTGATGCAGGCAGCAAGAAGTCAGCTAAAACATTGTTGGTTGGCAAACTTTCAACTGTAGCAGCTGATGCAGGCAGCAAGAAGTCAGCTAAAACATTGTTGGTTGGCAAACCCTCACCTGTAGCAGCTGATGCTGGCAGCAAGGAGTCAGCTAAAACATTGTTGGTTGGCAAACCTTCACCTGAAGCAGCTGATGCTGGCAGCAAGAAGTCAGATAAAACATTGTTGGTTGGCAAACCTTCACCTGAAGCAGCTGATGCAGGCAAACCTTTATCTAAAGCAGTTAATGCAGGCAGCAGGAAGAAGTCAGCTAAAGCATTGTTGGTTGGCAAACCTTCACCTGAAGCAGCTGATGCTGGCAGCAAGGAGTCAGTAGAAACATTGGTGGTTGGTAGAAAGATGACTCCAAGTGTCCAGGGTCATCAGAGCAGTGTTGATGTTGACGCAAGACAAGGCACCAGCTGCACACAGAAGAAAGCAGCTGCAGGAACAGATACAAAGTTGAAATCACTTGCAAATAGGAGCAATAAATGTCTTCACAGTAACAACCTCAGTGAACAGTCACTTCAGGTAACTGACTCATGTGAAGATTTAGAAACCTCTATAGAGCCAGGAAGTCAGTCTCATTTGTTAAAAAGAAACAGTAAAGACTCACGGCCTGTCTGTGATAAAAGTCTCACAGTGGTGCTGTCTCGTCACGAGACTGCTGATGTCAGCAGTCACCAAGTGGTCACACAGTCGCAGAAGTTGACCAAGCTACCGACAGCATTTCTGAATACTGACCCTTACAGTCAGACTTTGAGGAAATCTGTAAGGTTAGGACAGAAGTACAGAAGCACTAGCAGCAGTGTGGACTCTGACAGCGCTGTCCTACAGTCAGCTGACAGCAGTGTCAACAAGTCACGCAGCAGGCCTGTCAGAGCAGCACAAGCCAGTAAGCAGTTACAGGCAGACAACAGTGGCAGCAGATTACAGGAACCTGCTGACTCTAGCTCAGCCGACATTCAGAACACACACTGTCACAGACAGACAAAGGTAGCAAAGACAACAAGAAAACAGACCGGAAAGAAAAAGTCACCTACAGGTCAGAAGTCTGTCAGATCTGATCATAAGACCAGCAGTCAGCCGTTAGCTGAGGCTGAGAGATTATGTTTGAAGGCAGAGGGTAAACCAGCAGCATTAGGGAAAGCCGTTAAGCCTCGTCAAAGGAGCACAAGCAATCAGTCAGCTGTGGACGTGGGTCTCATTGAGCCACCAGCTGCAGCCAAGAGAAAGCAAGTCTGTACAATCAGGAAACGCAAGCTAGATGCTGATGATGATGCTGCCAAAGAAGGAAATAACACAATAGTTGAGAGGAAGCCGAACAAGCGGCGCAAGGTCATGGATGTGACATCTGCAGGGGATGTGTCCTGGAGCCAGGAGGAGCAGGCTTTGTTGCACAGGTATAATATGTTGGTTGTGTCTGCAACGGCCAGCTCTAGATATAAGGCCATACAGCTAAAACGGGAATTCCCGTTTGTTTGTGAGGCTTGTGGCCTGTTGGTGGTAACACTTGTAATCCAGTAGATTTATACACAAAATGAACTACAGTAATTAATTTACAACGCGTGTTATTGAATGAATTATCATTTTAAAACTACATATTTTCTAATAGTCCATTTATTTATCTTCAAAATAACAATTCATTCAATCACACATGTTGCAAATTAATTAAACTGTAGTTCAATATGTGTATAAATCTACTCTATAACAATAGTTACGACCGGCCACGCCAGCCTCACAAAAACTGGAATTTCTGTTTGAGCTGGATGCCCTTATATCTGGAGCTGAATGTGTGTCTGCCAATGTTCTCTGATGGCATGTCCCTCCCTCCTTCATCGGTTAACCTGGCATTTGTTTTTCTGTTGTGTGCATTCTGGTTTTGTCTGCTTATGTTCTCTGATGGTATGTCCCTTCCTCCTCTATCAATTGGCCTGGCATTTGTTTTTCTGTTGTGTTCATTCTGGTTTTGTTTGCTTATGTTCTCTGATGGCATGTCCCTCCCTCCTTCAGTTAATCATGTTTAAATGAAAAGTTAATAACATAATATGTTTAACTAAAAAAGATAGTTACATCATGTGTTTCACTGATAGGTCAGTTACATCAAGTGTTTAAGTCAGTTACATCAAGTGTTTAAGCCAGTTACATCAAGTGTTTAAGTCAGTTTCATCAAATGTTTAAGTCAATTACTTCAATTTTTTAAGCAGTTAGATCAAGTTTATTAGGTCATTTACATCAAACGCTGGCATGCTGTTACACACACACTGGTGGGATTATATGACATAATGGGACAGCTATTAATACTGGCATGCTGTCACACACTGGTAGGATTATGTGACATAATGCAACAGCAACTAATGCTGACATGCTCTCACACACTGGTGGGATTATGTGACATAATGGGACAGCTATTAATACTGGCATGCTGTCACACACTGGTAGGATTATATGACATAATGGGACAGCTATTAATACTGGCATGCTGTCACACACTGGTAGGATTATGTGACAGTAACTAATGCTGACATGCTGTCACACACTGGTGGGATTATGGGACAGCAACTAATGCTGACATGCTGTCACACACTGGTGGGATTATGGGACAGCAACTAATGCTGACATGCTGTCACACACTGGTTGGATTATGTGACATTATGGGACAGCAACTAATGCTGGCATGCTGTCACACACTGGTGGGATTATGGGACAGCAACTAATGCTGACATGCTGTCACACACTGGTTGGATTATGTGACATTATGGGACAGCAACTAATGCTGGCATGCTGTCACACACTGGTGGGATTATGTGACATTATGGGACAGCAACTAATGCTGACATGCTCTCACACACTAGTGGGATTATGTGACATTATGGGACAGCAACTAATGCTGGCATGCTGTCAAGCACTGGTAGGATTATGTGACATTATGGGACAGCAACTAAAGCTGGCATGCTGTCACACACTGGTGGGATTATGTGACATTATGGGGCAGCAATTAATGTGGACATGCTGTCACACACTGGTGGGATTATGTGACATTAGGGGACAGCAACTAATGCTGACATGCTGTCACACACTGGTGGGATTATATGACATTATGGGACAGCAACTAAAGCTGGCATGCTGTCACACACTGGTGGGATTATGTGACATTAGGGGACAGCAACTAATGCTGGCATGCTGTCACACACTGGTGGGATTATGTGACATTATGGGGCAGCAATTAATGTGGACATGCTGTCACACACTGGTGGGATTATGTGACATTAGGGGACAGCAACTAATGCTGGCATGCTGTCACACACTGGTGGGATTATGAGACCAAGTGTGGGAGGCACACCACAATCAGAAGATGTGACCAAGTGTGGGAGGCACACCACAATCAGAAGATGAGACCAAGTGTGGGAGGCACACCACAATCAGAAGATGAGACCAAGTGTGGGAGGCACACCACAATCAGAAGATTAGACCAAGTGTGGGAGGCACACCACAATCAGAAGATGAGACCAAGTGTGGGAGGCACACCACAATCAGAAGATGAGACCAAGTGTGGGAGACACACCACAACCAGAAGATGAGACCAAGTGTGGGAGGCACACCACAATCAGAAGATGAGACCAAGTGTGGGAGGCACACCACAACCAGAAGATGAGACCAAGTGTGAAAGGCACACCACAACCAGAAGATGAGACCAAGTGTGAAAGGCACACCACAACCAGAAGATGAGACCAAGTGGGAAAGGCACACCACAACCAGAAGATGAGACCAAGTGTGAAAGGCACACCACAACCAGAAGATGAGACCAAGTGTGAGAGGCACACCACAACCAGAAGATGAGACCAAGTGTGGGAGGCACACCACAAACACAAGATGAGACCAAGTGTGAAAGGCAAACCACAACCAAAAGATGAGACTAAGTGTAGGACTCAAACCACAATCAGAAGATGAGACTAAGTGTAGGACTCAAACCACAATCAGATGATGAGTCCAAGTGTGAAAGGAAGGCACACCACAACCACAAGATGAGACCAAGTGTGGGAGGCACACCACAAACACAAGATGAGACCAAGTGTGAAAGGCAAACCACAACCAGAAGATGAGACTAAGTGTAGGACTCAAACCACAATCAGAAGATGAGACTAAGTGTAGGACTCAAACCACAATCAGATGATGAGTCCAAGTGTGAAAGGAAGGCACACCACAACCACAAGATGAGACCAAGTGTGGGAGGCACTCCACAAACACAAGATAAGACCAAGCGTGGGAGGCACAACACAACCAAAAGGATTAGACAAAGTGTGGGAGGCACATCATAATAACTAGATGATATCCTGTGTTCTTTGACCGTGTTCATTGCCTGTTTGATTTGTTTCAGAGCCTTGAGAGAAGTGAGTGGGGCAGATAGCAGCTACTGGCACAAAGTCTCGCTGATTGTTTCCACACGATCACAGACGGAGTGCCAGCAGTTTTACAGACAGTATCTGGAAGTGAAAGGCAGCAAGAAGCCGAGCAAAGCCTCTAGTACCAGCCAGAAACAGAAGGGCAAGGCAGGTCAGTTGCAGACTTCCACCCTCTTGTTGTGTGAAAGATGTGCGCTTTAAGGGGCCATCTGAGGTCTTTGTAGGTTCCAGGGCCCTATTGTGGTGGGAAAGAAAGAATAGACCCACTGCTTCTCTAACATAAGCCTGTCATACAATGTGACTAATTATGTGAGTTTCCTTTGTGTCGGAGTGCATTTGCCCAAGAGGCTAGGGACCAACAGTCTGCATAATATAAGCCAGGTCTGTAGAACAGATGTCTATGCAAAACTCAAGTTCTGGAACAAGACCAAAGTGTAGAAATGGATGAACAACCAGAACTTCCGGTCAGAGTTTACAGCTGGTAAAAGGGAAGAATAAAAAGACCAGCTATCACATGGTAGTAGGCACTGTCCAGCATAGTTGCCAGCTGTGTCTTTGCACCGTCCAGTACAGCAGCCAGCTGTGTCTGGGGAGTAGGCAGTGTCCAGTATAGCAGCCAGCTGTGTCTGGGGAGTGGGCACTGTCCAGTATAGTTGCCAGCTGTGTCTGTGCACTGTCCAGTACAGCAGTCAGCTGTGTCTGGGAAGTGGGCACTGTCCAGTATAGCAGCCAGCTGGGGAGTGGGCACTGTCCAGTATAGCAGCCACCTGTGTTTATGGAGTGGGCACTGTCCAGTATAGTTGCCAGCTGTGTTTAGGGAGTGGGCACTGTCCAGTACAGCAGCCAGCTGTGTCTGGGGAGTGAGCACTATCCAGTATAGTTGCCAGCTGTGTCTGTGCACTGTCCAGTACAGCAGCCAGCTGTGTCTGGGGAGTGAGCACTGTCCAGTATAGTTGCCAGCTGTGTCTGTGCACTGTCCAGTACAGCAGCCAGCTGTGTCTGGGAAGTGGGCACTGTCTAGTACAGCAGCCAGCTGTGTCTGGAGAGTGGGCACTGTCCAGTGTAGCAGAGTGGGCACTGTCCAGTGTAGCAGCCAGCTGTGTCTGGGAAGTGGGCACTGTCCAGTACAGCAGCCAGCTGTGTCTGGGGAGTGGGCACTGTCCAGTACAGCAGCCAGCTGTGTCTGGGGAGTTGGCACTGTCCAGTATAGCAGCCAGATGTGTCTGGGGAGTGGGCACTGTCCAGTATAGCAGCCAGCTGTGTCTGGGGAGTGGGCACTGTGCAGTACAGCAGCCAGCTGTGTCTGGGTAGTGGGCACTGTCCAGTATAGCAGCCAGCTGTGTCTGGGAAGTGGGCACTATCCAGTATAGTTGCCAGCTGTGTCTGTGCAATGTCCAGTATAGTTGCTAGCTGTGTCTGGGGATTGGGCACTGTCCAGAATAGTTGCCAGCTGTGTCTGGGGTGTGAGCACTGTCCAGTGCAGCCGCCAGCTGTGTCTGGGGAGTGGGCACTGTCCAGTATAGTTGCCATCTGTGTCTGTGCACTGTCCAGTACAGCAGCCAGCTGTGTCTGGGAAGTGGGCACTGTCCAGTACAGCAGCCAGCTGTGTCTGGGGAGTGGGCACTGTCTAGTATAGCAGCTAGCTGTGTCTGGGAAGTGGGCACTGTCCAGTACAGCAGCCAGCTGTGTCTGGGGAGTGGGCACTGTCCAGTACAGCAGCCAGCTGTGTCTGGGGAGTGGGCACTGTCCAGTATAGCAGCCAGCTGTGTCTGGGGAGTGGGCACTGTCCAGTATAGCAGCCAGCTGTGTCTGGGGAGTGGGCACTGTCCAGTATAGCAGCCAGCTGTGTCTGGGTAGTGGGCACTGTCAAATGTAGCAGCCCACTGTGACTAGGCAGTGGGGACCGTCCAGTAAAAGAACCTGTTATGTCCAGACAGTTTGCATGGTCCAGTATAGGAAACTGTTATGTCCAGACGGTGGGCAGCGTCTAGTATAGGAACCTGTTATGTCCAGGCGGCAGGGTCTAGTATAGGAACCTGTTATGTCCAGGCGGCAGGGTCTAGTATAGGAACCTGTTATGTCCAGGCGGCAGGGTCTAGTATAGGAACCTGTTATGTCCATACAGTGGGCAGCGTCTAGTATAGGAACCTGTTATGTCCAGGCGGCAGGGTCTAGTATAGGAAACTGTTATGTCCAGGCGGCAGGGTCTAGTATAGGAACCTGTTATGTCCATACAGTGGGCAGGGTCTAGTATAGGAAACTGTTATGTCCATACGGCAGGGTCTAGTATAGGAAACTGTTATGTCCAGGCGGCATGGTCTAGTATAGGAAACTGTTATGTCCAGGCGGCAGGGTCTAGTATAGGAAACTGTTATGTCCAGGCGGCATGGTCTAGTATAGGAAACTGTTATGTCCAGGCGGCAGGGTCTAGTATAGGAACCTGTTATGTCCAGGCGGCAGGGTCTAGTATAGGAACCTGTTATGTCCAGGCGGCAGGGTCTAGTATAGGAACCTGTTATGTCCAGGCGGCAGGGTCTAGTATAGGAACCTGTTATGTCCAGGCGGCAGGGTCTAGTATGAGAACCTGTTATGTCCAGGCGGCAGGGTCTAGTATAGGAACCTGTTATGTCCAGGCGGCAGGGTCTAGTATAGGAATATGTCCAGACGGCACCTAGTATGTTATGTCCAGACAGTGGGGCAGGGTCTAGTATAGGAACCTGTTATGTCCAGACAGTGGGCAGGGTCTGGTATAGGATCCTGTTATGTCCAGACGGCAGGGTCTACTATAGGAACCTGTTATGTCCAGGTGGCAGGGTCTGGTATATGAACCTGTTATGTCCAGGCGGCAGGGTCTAGTATAGGAACCTGTTATGTCCAGGCGGCAGGGTCTAGTATAGGAACCTGTTATGTCCATACAGTGGGCAGTTTCTGGTATAGGAACCTGTTATGTCCAGACGGCAGGGTCTAGTATAGGAACCTGTTATGTCCAGGCGGCAGGGTCTAGTATAGGAACCTGTTATGTCCATACAGTGGGCAGGGTCTAGTATAGGAACCTGTTATGTCCAGGCGGCAGGGTCTAGTATAGGAACCTGTTATGTCCATACAGTGGGCAGGGTCTAGTATAGGAACCTGTTATGTCCATACAGTGGGCAGGGTCTGGTATAGGAACCTGTTATGTCCAGACGGCAGGGTCTAGTATAGGAACCTGTTATGTCCAGGCGGCAGGGTCTAGTATAGGAACCTGTTATGTCCATACAGTGGGCAGGGTCTAGTATAGGAACCTGTTATGTCCAGGCGGCAGGGTCTAGTATAGGAACCTGTTATGTTCAGGCGGCAGGGTCTGGTATAGGAACCTGTTATGTCCAGGCGGCAGGGTCTAGTATAGGAACCTGTTATGTCCATACAGTGGGCAGCGTCTAGTATAGGAACCTGTTATGTCCAGGCGGCAGGGTCTAGTATAGGAACCTGTTATGTCCAGGCGGCAGGGTCTAGTATAGGAACCTGTTATGTCCAGGCGGCAGGGTCTAGTATAGGAACCTGTTTTTTCCATACAGTGGGCAGGGTCTGGTATAGGAACCTGTTATGTCCAGGCGGCAGGGTCTAGTATAGGAACCTGTTATGTCTAGACAGTGGGTAGGGTCTAGTATAGGAAACTGTTATGTCTAGACAGTGGGCAGGGTCTAGTATAGGAACCTGTTATGTCTAGACAGTGGGCAGGGTCTAGTATAGGAACCTGTTATGTCCATACGGCAGGGTCTAGTATAGGAACCTGTTATGTCCAGGCGGCAGGGTCTAGTATAGGAACCTGTTATGTCCAGGCGGCAGGGTCTAGTATAGGAACCTGTTATGTCCAGACGGCAGGGTCTAGTATAGGAACCTGTTATGTCCAGACGGCAGGGTCTAGTATAGGAACCTGTTATGTCCAGGCGGCAGGGTCTGGTATAGGAACCTGTTATGTCCAGACGGCAGGGTCTGGTATAGGAACCTGTTATGTCCAGGCGGCAGGGTCTGGTATAGGAACCTGTTATGTCCAGACGGCAGGGTCTAGTATAGGAACCTGTTATGTCCAGGCGGCAGGGTCTAGTATAGGAACCTGTTATGTAAGGACAGTGGGCAGGGTCTAGTATAGGAACCTGTTATGTCCAGGCGGCAGGGTCTAGTATAGGAACCTGTTATGTCCAGGCGGCAGGGTCTAGTATAGGAACCTGTTATGTCCAGGCGGCAGGTCTAGTATAGGAACCTGTTATGTCCAGGCGGCAGGGTCTAGTATAGGAACCTGTTATGTCCAGACGGCAGGGTCTAGTATAGGAACCTGTTATGTCCAGACAGTGGGCAGGATCTGGTATAGGAACCTGTTATGTCCAAGCGGCAGGGTCTAGTATAGGAACCTGTTATGTCCAGACGGCAGGGTCTAGTATAGGAACCTGTTATGTCCAGACGGCAGGGTCTAGTATAGGAACCTGTTATGTCCAGACAGTGGGCAGGGTCTAGTATAGGAACCTGTTATGTCCAGACGGCAGGGTCTAGTATAGGAACCTGTTATGTCCATACAGTGGGCAGGGTCTGGTATAGGAACCTGTTATGTCCAGGCAGCAGGGTCTAGTATAGGAACCTGTTATGTCCAGGCGGCAGGGTCTAGTATAGGAACCTGTTATGTCCAGGCGGCAGGTCTAGTATAGGAACCTGTTATGTCCAGGCGGCAGGGTCTAGTATAGGAACCTGTTATGTCCAGACAGTGGGCAGGATCTGGTATAGGAACCTGTTATGTCCAGGCGGCAGGGTCTAGTATAGGAACCTGTTATGTCCAGACAGTGGGCAGGGTCTAGTATAGGAACCTGTTATGTCCAGACGGCAGGGTCTAGTATAGGAACCTGTTATGTCCAGACAGTGGGCAGGGTCTAGTATAGGAACCTGTTATGTCCAGACGGCAGGGTCTAGTATAGGAACCTGTTATGTCCAGGCGGCAGCGTCTAGTATAGGAACCTGTTATGTCCAGGCGGCAGGGTCTAGTATAGGAACCTGTTATGTCCAGGCGGCAGGGTCTAGTATAGGAACCTGTTATGTCCAGGCGGCAGGGTCTAGTATAGGAACCTGTTATGTCCAGACGGCAGGGTCTAGTATAGGAACCTGTTATGTCCATACAGTGGGCAGCGTCTAGTATAGGAACCTGTTATGTCCAGGCGGCAGGGTCTAGTATAGGAACCTGTTATGTCCAGACAGTGGGCAGGGTCTAGAATACCAGCTTGTCTAAATCAGGCTTCAGTCTGTCAGCCATTGGGATCTCATGTGTCACCTCACTGGTCACTGGATGTGTTTCAGGTCGACAGAAGGGAGACCCAATACGTGGGGGCAAGGGTACACTGAAGAGAAAACAAGACCTCAGGGAGTTTCTGCAGGAGCAGAATGAAGGGTATGAAGATAATCTGTTTGAGGGAACCCCGTTTGTCAACAGACACAAACAGTCATCAGTAAGTCACTCCTGGTTTGTCTCTCTCTCTCTCTCTCTCTCTCTGCTGATTCTTATTGTGTTTATTGCTGGTAGGTGGGTAGCCTGTGCCCTCCAGAGTTACAGTCTGCAGGATTGGCACCTCAGGGATGAGAATAAAAGAGGTCAACATCCCAGAAGCACACATTCAACTATATAAAACATTTATGTTGGGGCCCTGACAGTTACCTAGTAACTTAACCCTCTGTAGACGATATCGGCCCAGTGCAGAGTAGCCAGAAGGATGACTTTGCCGAACGGCAGACTGTGTAATAAAAGGCTTGATATTGGCTGGCACGTTTTTTGCACCAGCCAATCAGATTGCTTCTCACATTTCTTGCATATGCGGGCTGTTTATTGATGGCTTTGGAGAAAGTCTGAAGTGTTCTGTGATTTTACATCAAACGTTTTTTCTGGGGTTACCTGTGGCCAAAAAATGTTGAAAAGGCCTGTTGCATCAAAGCGACTGAAACATGGCTGGGAGTAGAACCATGTGCCAGACATATCTGAAAGGTTACCTGTGGCCAAAAAATGTTGAAAAGGCCTGTTGCATCAAAGCGACTGAAACATGGCTGGGAGTAGAACCATGTGCCAGACATATCTGAAAGGTTACCTGTGGCCAAAAAATGTTGAAAAGGCCTGTTGCATCAAAGTGACTGAAACATGGCTGGGAGTAGAACCATGTGCCAGACATATCTGAAAGGTTACCTGTGGCCAAAAAATGTTGAAAAGGCCTGTTGCATCAAAGCGACTGAAACATGGCTGGGAGTAGAACCATGTGCCAGACATATCTGAAAGGTTACCTGTGGCCAAAAAATGTTGAAAAGGCCTGTTGCATCAAAGCGACTGAAACATGGCTGGGAGTAGAACCATGTGCCAGACATATCTGAAAGGTTACCTGTGGCCAAAAAAATGTTGAAAAGGCCTGTTGCATCAAAGCGACTGAAACATGGCTGGGAGTAGAACCATGTGCCAGACATATCTGAAAGGTTACCTGTGGCCAAAAAATGTTGAAAAGGCCTGTTGCATCAAAGCGACTGAAACATGGCTGGGAGTAGAACCATGTGCCAGACATATCTGAAAGGTTACCTGTGGCCAAAAAATGTTGAAAAGGCCTGTTGCATCAAAGCGACTGAAACATGGCTGGGAGTAGAACCATGTGCCAGACATATCTGAAAGGTTACCTGTGGCCAAAAAATGTTGAAAAGGCCTGTTGCATCAAAGCGACTGAAACATGGCCGGGAGTAGAACCATGTGCCAGACATATCTGAAAGGTTACCTGTGGCCAAAAAATGTTGAAAAGGCCTGTTGCATCAAAGCGACTGAAACATGGCCGGGAGTAGAACCATGTGCCAGACATATCTGAAAGGTTACCTGTGGCCAAAAAATGTTGAAAAGGCCTGTTGCATCAAAGCGACTGAAACATGGCCGGGAGTAGAACCATGTGCCAGACATATCTGAAAGGTTACCTGTGGCCAAAAAATGTTGAAAAGGCCTGTTGCATCAAAGCGACTGAAACATGGCTGGGTGTAGAACCATGTGCCAGACATATCTGAAAGGTTACCTGTGGCCAAAAAATGTTGAAAAGGCCTGTTGCATCAAAGCGACTGAAACATGGCTGGGAGTAGAACCATGTGCCAGACATATCTGAAAGGTTACCTGTGGCCAAAAATGTTGAAAAGGCCTGTTGCATCAAAGCGACTGAAACATGGCCGGGAGTAGAACCATGTGCCAGACATATCTGAAAGGTTACCTGTGGCCAAAAAATGTTGAAAAGGCCTGTTGCATCAAAGCGACTGAAACATGGCCGGGAGTAGAACCATGTGCCAGACATATCTGAAAGGTTACCTGTGGCCAAAAAATGTTGAAAAGGCCTGTTGCATCAAAGCGACTGAAACATGGCTGGGAGTAGAACCATGTGCCAGACATATCTGAAAGGTTACCTGTGGCCGAAAAATGTTGAAAAGGCCTGTTGCATCAAAGCGACTGAAACATGGCTGGGAGTAGAACCATGTGCCAGACATATCTGAAAGGTTACCTGTGGCCAAAAAATGTTGAAAAGGCCTGTTGCATCAAAGCGACTGAAACATGGCTGGGAGTAGAACCATGTGCCAGACATATCTGAAAGGTTACCTGTGGCCAAAAAATGTTGAAAAGGCCTGTTGCATCAAAGCGACTGAAACATGGCTGGGAGTAGAACCATGTGCCAGACATATCTGAAAGGTTACCTGTGGCCAAAAAATGTTGAAAAGGCCTGTTGCATCAAAGCGACTGAAACATGGCTGGGAGTAGAACCATGTGCCAGACATATCTGAAAGGTTACCTGTGGCCAAAAAATGTTGAAAAGGCCTGTTGCATCAAAGCGACTGAAACATGGCTGGGAGTAGAACCATGTGCCAGACATATCTGAAAGGTTACCTGTGGCCAAAAAATGTTGAAAAGGCCTGTTGCATCAAAGCGACTGAAACATGGCTGGGAGTAGAACCATGTGCCAGACATATCTGAAAGGTTACCTGTGGCCAAAAAATGTTGAAAAGGCCTTTTGCATCAGAGCGACTGAAACATGGCTGGGAGTAGAACCATGTGCCAGACATATCTGAAAGGCCTCCAAGGGCCTTACTTCCCAAAATACAAGTGTTAGGACTTTTTCAAGCTTCATCCATAAAAAAATTCACACACACATTTTTCAGGTTAGTTATGTTTATTTCCAAGTTTTATAAAAATTGCTTGCATAAATTATGCAATTATTTGTGTGTTTGTGCTGGTTGTTATTTGTTGGCATTGTGTGTTTGTGTTCAAGCAGTGAGAATGTAATATATTCCTTTTTGTTTTAAAAATAATGTACGCATATGTGTGTACACACCCTGAGTATGTTTTCTGTGTTTGATTGCAGCTGTTTACTGTGAATGTGGATAAAAATGATTCAGAAATATTTGGAGCCAACCATAACTGTATAACCCCGGTTGCTGGCACCAGTGCCGTCTCTACGCCAGGTACATTTCTGCGAGCCAAGATGGCCTCTGTGAGGAAGACACCCCAGTCGGATCACCTGGCAGTGCTGGATGAGACACCTGTCTCTTTCAACAGGTATACACTGGGCCACCTGTGTATTTAGGGCAGGAGGTCTTGATGTTCTTGAGTATCTAATCTGTTTTTTCTTTCTGTCCTTATGTATATCTGCTCTGTTCTTGTTGTTGTTTGTTTACATTACCTTTGACATATTTACTGGCATATCAGAACTTTGCTTTCTAAGTGTGGGTTCTGGTGAAAACAAACAAACAGACTGCATACAAATAAGCAAGATCTGTAAAATGGATGTGCATGCAGAACTTAAGTTCTGGAACACGATCAAAGTCCAGAAATAGATGAACAACCAGAACTTTGTGCCAGATTTGGCAGTCAATGACAGATAACAAGAAGAACTACTACTTTATATGTCTCTCATAACAAATGTCATCTATATCCATGGTGCCTTGGCTGGTTTGTGAGAACTACATGTATCTCTCATGACAAATGTTATCTATATGCATGGTGTCTTCTCTGGTTTGTGAGAACTGTTTCATATATCTCTCATAACAAATGTTATCTATATGCATGGTGTCTTTGCTGGTTTGTGAAAACTACTTCATACATCTCTCATAACAAATGTTATCTATACACATGGTGTCTTCGCTGGTTTGTGAGAACTACTTCATATATCTCTCATAACAGATGTTATCTATATGCATGGTGTCTTCGCTGGTATGTGAGAACTCCTTCATGTATCTCTCATGACAAATGTTATCTATATGCATGGTGTCTTTGCTGGTATGTGAAAACTACTTCATATATCTCTCGTAACAAATGTTATCTATATGCATGTTGTCTTCGCTGGTATGTGAGAACTACTTCATGTATCTCTCATAACAAATGTTATCTGTATGCATGGTATCTTCGCTGGTATGTGAGAACTGCTTCATATTTCTCTCATAACAAATGTTATCTATATGCATGGTGTCTTTGCTGGTATGTGAGAACTACTTCATGTATCTCTCATAACAAATGTTATCTATATGCATGTTGTCTTCGCTGGTATGTGAGAACTACTTCATGTATCTCTCATAACAAATGTTATCTGTATGCATGGTATCTTCGCTGGTATGTGAGAACTGCTTCATATTTCTCTCATAACAAATGTTATCTATATGCATGGTGTCTTTGCTGGTATGTGAGAACTACTTCATGTATCTCTTCTGACAAATTCAGTCTGTCTACATAATGTCTTTACTGGTATTCGAGAACTTGACAAACTGAGTTAGAAGCTGCTCACCCAGCTTGTGTTCTGTTGTACTAGCCTAGCCACAAGTAGCTGACACAACAGCTATCAACAAACTAGTCTAGCCAGCAAGTAGCTGACACAACAGCTATCAACAAACTAGTCTAGCCAGCAAGTAGCTGACACAATAGCTATCAACAAACTAGTCTAGCCAGCAAGTAGCTGACACAACAGCTATCAACAAACTAGCCTAGCCAGCAAGTAGCTGACACAACAGCTATCAACAAACTAGTCTAGCCAGCAAGTAGCTGACACAACAGCTATCAACAAACTAGTCTAGCCAGCAAGTAGCTGACACAATAGCTATCAACAAACTAGTCTAGCCAGCAAGTAGCTGACACAACAGCTATCAACAAACTAGTCTAGCCAGCAAGTAGCTGACACAACAGCTATCAACAAACTAGTCTAACCAGCAAGTAGCTGACACAATAGCTATCAACAAACTAGTCTAGCCAGCAAGTAGCTGACACAACAGCTATCAACAAACCAGTCTAGCCAGTAAGTAGCTGACACAACAGTTATCAACAAACTAGTCTAGCCAGCAAGTAGCTGACACAATAGCTATCAACAAACCAGTCTAGCCAGTAAGTAGCTGACACAACAGCTATCAACAAACTAGCCTAGCCAGCAAGTAGCTGACACAACAGCTATCAACAAACTAGTCTAACCAGCAAGTAGCTGACACAACAGTTATCAACAAACTAGTCTAGCCAGCAAGTAGATGACACAACAGCTATAAACAAACTAGTCTAGCCAGCAAGTAGCTGACACAACAGCTATCAACAAACTAGTCTAGCCAGCAAGTAGCTGACACAACAGCTATCAACAAACTAGTCTAGCCAGCAAGTAGCTGACACAACAGCTATCAACAAACTAGTCTAGCCAGCAAGTAGCTGACACAACAGCTATCAACAAACTAGTCTAGCCAGCAAGTAGGTGACACAACAGCTATCAACAAACTAGTCTAGCCAGCAAGTATCTGACACAATACCTATCAACAAACTAGTCTAGCCAGCAAGTAGCTGACACAACAGCTATCAACAAACTAGTCTAGCAACAAAACAGAAAACTGTATTTAAAAAAAAAATGCAACTAACTAATATCCTCATTAAGGCTGTACATTTCTAAACTGTTTGCTTTTGAGTGCTTGAGAGTGTGTTTGTCAGAAAGAAGGAGAAACAAACAAAAACATTTAAATCAGACTACGCCATTTGATGCATTCACAGGCGAAAAGCTGATCAGTACATCAAATCCTTCATCGACAGACAGAGGAGAGCAGAGCCTGGAGCTGGGGTTGTACAGGTGGGTTGTTGCATGCGTGTAGTGATGATATAGAAATCTTGACACAAGTGTTCTTGGTGGAAATACAGGAGTCTTGACAATGTGTGTGGTGGTAATACAGGAGTCTTGACAATGTGTGTGGTGGTAATACAGGAGTCTTGACAATGTGTGTGGTGGTAATACAGGAGTCTTAACAATGTGTGTGGTGGTGATACAGGAGTCTTAACAATGTATGTGGTGGTGATACAGGAGTCTTAACAATGTGTGTGGTGGTGATACAGGAGTCTTAACAATGTGTGTGGTGGTAATACAGGAGTCTTGACAATGTGTGTGGTGGTAATACAGGAGTCTTAACAATGTGTGTGGTGGTAATACAGGAGTCTTGACAATGTGTGTGGTGGTAATACAGGAGTCTTGACAATGTGTGTGGTGGTGATACAGGAGTCTTGACAATGTGTGTGGTGGTGATACAGGAGTCTTAACACAAGTGTTTGTGGTGGTAATACAGGGGTCTTGACAGTGTGTGTGGTGGTAATACAGGAGTCTTGACAATGTGTGTGGTGGTAATACAGGAGTCTTAACAATGTGTGTGGTGGTAATACAGGAGTCTTGACAATGTGTGTGGTTGTGATACAGGAGTCTTGACAATGTGTGTGATGGTGATACAGAAGTCTTTACACAATGTGTGTGTTTTTGGTGGTGATACAGGAATCTGCACAATGTGTGTGTTTTTGGTGGTGATACAAGAGACTACACAATGTGTATGTGTGGTGGTAATACAGGAGTCTACACAATGTGTATGTGTGGTGGTAATACAGGAGTCTACACAATGTGTATGTGTGGTGGTAATACAGAAGTCTACACAATGTGTGTGTGTGGAGATGATACAGGAGTCTTTACACAAGTGTTTGTTTTGGTGATACAGGAGTCTTTACACAATGTGTATGTGTGGTGGTAATACAGGAGTCTTTACACAAGTGTTTGTTTTGGTGGTACAGGAGTCTTTACACAAGTGTTTGTTTTGGTGGTACAGGAGTCTACACAATGTGTATGTGTGGTGGTAATACAGGAGTCTACACAATGTGTATGTGTGGTGGTAATACAGGAGTCTACACAATGTGTGTGTGGAGATGATACAGGAGTCTTGACACTATGTGGTAGTGATACAGGAGTCTTTACACAAGTGTTTGTTTTGGTGATACAGGAGTCTTGACAGTGTGTGTATGGTAATGATACAGGAGTCTTTACACAGTGTGTATGGTAATGATACAGGAGTCTTGACACAGTATGTATGGTAATGATACAGGAGTCTTGACACAGTGTGTATGGTAATGATACAGGAGTCTTGACACAGTATGTATGGTAATGATACAGGAGTCTTGACACAGTGTGTATGGTAATCATACAGGAGTCTTGACACAGTATGTATGGTAATGATACAGGAGTCTTTACACAGTGTGTATGGTAATGATACAGGAGTCTTGACACAGTGTGTAGGGTAATGATACAGGAGTCTTGACTCAGTGTGTATGGTAATGATACAGGAGTCTTGACACGGTGTGTATGGTAATGATACAGGAGTCTTGACACAGTGTGTATGGTAATGATACAAGAGTCTTTACACAGTATGTATGGTAATGATACAGGAGTCTTGACACAGTGTGTATGGTAATGATACAGGAGTCTTGACACAGTGTGTATGGTAACGATACAGGAGTCTTGACACAGTGTGTATGGTAATGATACAGGAGTCTTGACACAGTGTGTATGGTAATGATACAGGAGTCTTGACACAGTGTGTATGGTAATGATACAGGAGTCTTGACACAGTGTGTATGGTAATGATACAGGAGTCTTGACACAGTATGTATGGTAATGATACAGGAGTCTTGACACAGTGTGTATGGTAATGATACAGGAGTCTTGACACAGTATGTATGGTAATGATACAGGAGTCTTGACACAGTGTGTATGGTAATGATACAGGAGTCTTGACACAGTATGTATGGTAATGATACAGGAGTCTTGACACGGTGTGTATGGTAATCATACAGGAGTCTTGACACAGTGTGTATGGTAATGATACAGGAGTCTTGACACAGTATGTATGGTAATGATACAGGAGTCTTTACACAGTGTGTATGGTAATGATACAGGAGTCTTGACACAGTGTGTGTGTGTGGTAATGATACAGGAGTCTTGACACAGTGTGTGTGGTAATGATACAGGAGTCTTGACACAGTGTGTGTGTGTGGTAATGATACAGGAGTCTTAACACACTGTGTGTGTGGTGAGGATACAGGAGTCCTGACAGTGTGTGTGGTGATGATACAGGAGTCTTGACACAATGTGTATGTGTGGTGATGATACAAGTCTTGACACAGTGTGTGTGTTTGGGGATGATACAGGAGTCTTGACACTGTGTATGTGTGGTAGAGATAGAGGAGTCTACACAATGTGAATGTGTGGTGGTGATACAGGAGTCTTGACACAGAATATGTGTGGTGGTGACAGGAGTCTTGACACTGTGTATGTGTGGTAGAGATAGAGGAGTCTACACAATGTGAATGTGTGGTGGTGATACAGGAGTCTTGACACAGTATATGTGTGGTGGTGACAGGAGTCTTGACACAGTGTGTGGTGGTGATAAAGTCTTGACATATTGTATGTGTGGTGGTGATACAGGAGTCTTGACACAGTATATGTGTGGTGGTGACAGGAGTCTTGACACATTGTTTGTGTGGTGGTGATGAAGTCTTGTCTTGACACAGTGTATATGTGGTGGTGATACAGGAGTCTTGACACAGTGTATGTGTGGTGGTGATAAAGTCTTGACACAGTGTATGTATGGTGGTGATAAAGTCTTGACCTAGTGTGTGTGTGGTGGTGATAAAGTCTTGACATAGTGTGTTTGAGGTGAATCATCATTGTCTGTGTGGAGATGTTCAGTGTGTTTGAGGTGAATCATCATTGTCTGTGTGATGTTCAGTGTGTTTGAGGTGAATCATCATTGTCTGTGTGGCGATGACTGCAGTGTACTTGAGGTGAATCATTATCTGTGTGTAGAGTGCAGTGTATTTGAGGGGAATCATTGTGTGTGTGGAGATGAGTGCAGTGTATTTGAGGTGAATCATCATTGTCTGTGTGGAGATGAGTGCAGTGTATTTGAGGTGAATCATCATTGTCTGTGTGGAGCTGAGTGCAGTGTATTTGAGGTGAATCATCATTGTCTGTGTGGAGATGAGTGCAGTGTATTTGAGGTGAATCATTGTCTGTGTGGAGATGAGTGGAGTGTATTTGAGGTGAATCAGTGTTTGTGTGGAGATGAGTGGAGTGTATTTGAGGTGAATCATTGTCTGTGTGGAGATGAGTGGAGTGTATTTGAGGTGAATCATTGTCGTTGTGGAGATGAGTGGAGTGTATTTGAGGTGAATCATTTTCGGTGTGGAGATGAGTGCAGTGTATTTGAGGTGAATCATTGTCTGTGTGGAGATGAGTGTAGTGTATTTGAGGTGAATCATTGTCTGTGTGGAGATTAGTGGAGTGTATTTGCGGTGAATCATTGTCTGTGTGGAGATGAGTGGAGTGTATTTGAGGTGAATCATTGTCTGTGTGGAGATGAGTGCAGTGTATTTGCGGTCTGTTTTAACAGCAGTGGGTGGAGATTTTGAAGACTGCTGGAAAAGCAGCAGACCTATCAGCATGCGGAGGTGCCAGATAAATGCAATGACTTGATGTGATGTTGATGCCTCTCTCAAAGTTTGTTGTTTCCTGTTTCTAGAATGACTTAAGTGTGCTGAACTTGAGCAGCCTGCCAGTGAAGTCATTGTTTTCCCCTGCCACACACCCCAGCATTGTTATCGACAGTCACAACACAGAGGAGGAGATAGATGGGGACGATGAAAAGAGCCCTTACATGTACTATTGGAATGAAGAGAGCTGAGTCTACAGATTTTACCTAACAGGAGCATGTTTCTTATTGTAGTCAGGCCAGTAGGGAACATGAGCCTCTCGTAGTCAGTGTGGGTTTTATCTTGCTCTTAATTCTCACTGTAGAGAAGGGAGATTTTATACTGCACAATCAGTACGCTGCCAGACACCGGCTGGCTGGCTAGTGATTCTTGTGTGTCCAGAGAATGCCTTAAGGAACATCCGTTGTGTGGTCTCATGGACTTGTTTTGTGCCTGAGGTTGAAGTAGCTGATTGTTGAGTTGGGAGACTTGACAAATCCGTTGTGTGGTCTCATGGACTTTGTGTCTGAGGTTGAAGTAGCTGATTGTTGAGTTGGGAGACTTGACAAATCTGTTGTGTGGTCTCATGGACTTTGTGTCTGAGGTTGAAGTAGCTGATTGTTGAGTTGGGAGACACTATCACTTATCGGCAATTTGTCTTCTCCGCTGCCTTGTTATCTTATTCTCCTTTATCCTGAAGTTGAGGCAGATGCAGTTGTATACCGGCATTAGTATGGCTTCACACAAGTGTCTCATCTGAATAAACAGTCTACAGGCTGCCAGTCGCATGAAGCATGAACTTAGATCATCACAACGAAATGAGACATCACAGAAACTTTCCGTAGCTTCGGAGGCTGTGCGTTTATTTTCTCAGCTAAAGTATACATTTATTTGTTGAAACCGTGGGGACAACAAGACAGGCTGGATGTCTGATCTCTATGAAGTATAGAAGCAGGTGTGTACATCAGGTCATTTTTGAGGATCTGATCAATGAAGTTTCAACACACACACACAAAAACAAACACACACACATGAAACTGTTCAAGAATACAAAAATAGAGATTACTTTCTATCCTAGTGTACGTTTTATTTAATTATCATAATAAAATTGTTCTTGTTTATGATTGTTTATACTTTGACTGACATAAATGTGGGCACCAGTTCCAATCTGAACACACCCGTCCACTGGACACTTGCCAGTGGCTCCACGGGCTAAGCTGTGTATCAAGTAACCGTTTTCAGTTAATTCCATTGAGTGCTTGTCGTAGCCTCAGCACGCTGGTTGACTAAGGGGCCAATAATACTAAGATGCCTCCTTGCAGAAAAGGGGAGAGGGCGCACAACAGGTTTTTAGTGCTTAAGACATGAAAGGGCCCTGATCTAGCCACGCATGACTGGCCTCAGTATGAGTAGCTACAGTCTGGGTGTGGTCATCTGTCCATGTCTGAGGGGATGTAGACAGTCTTGGTGTGGTCATCTGTCCATGTCTGAGGGGATGTAGACAGTCTGGGTGTGGTCATCTGTCCATGTCTGAGGGGATGTAGACAGTCTGGGTGTGGTCATCTGTCCATGTCTGAGGGGATGTAGACAGTCTGGGTGTGGTCATCTGTCCATGTCTGAGGGGATGTAGACAGTCTTGGTGTGGTCATCTGTCCATGTCTGAGGGGATGTAGACAGTCTGGGTGTGGTCATCTGTCCATGTCTGAGGGGATGTAGACAGTCTGGGTGTGGTCATCTGTCCATGTCTGAGGGGATGTAGACAGTCTGGGTGTGGTCATCTGTCCATGTCTGAGGGGATGTAGACAGTCTGGGTGTGGTCATCTGTCCATGTCTGAGGGGATGTAGACAGTCTGGGTGTGGTCATCTGTCCATGTCTGAGGGGATGTAGACAATCTGGGTGTGGTCATCTATCCATGTCTGAGGGGATGTAGACAGTCTGGGTGTGGTCATCTGTCCATGTCTGAGGGGATGTAGACAGTCTGGGTGTGGTCATCTATGTCTCATGGCATGAAGACAGTATATATCCAGCTTGGTTTAGATCTTGGGGGGGGGGGGGGAGGTGAAGGAAAGGGAATAGGGTGGAATGTATGTATGAGCTAACTGTAACCAAGCCAGAAGCTAAGTGTAGAGGTTGACATTTCAGTCCAGTCTGTCACACCACCCAAAACAGTCCTGTGATTATACACAATTTTATTGATTGTTAAATCTACATGATCATTTTTCTGTTTACAATCATTTGTACACAATAGAATTATTTTAAACTGAGTTTCCATTGTTGTGAATTTAACTTTAATTATAACATGGGTTTGTTAGTGAACCTAATACAATCTGGAAAAAAATAAACCCAGTAGAGTGTGTCTGCAGCCACCAGACTGGTTCCACACCCCCCCCCCCCTCCCTAAACCAGCTGGGAGATTCATTGTTTTAGGTTCACCAGCTGTAATCCTTCTGTGACACTGCCTGCCTGTGAGGACCAGATGTTTGATCTCCCTTCTGTGACACTGTCTGCCTGGAAGGACCAGATGTTTGATCTACCCTCTGTGACACTCTGCCTGGAAGGACCAGATGTTTGCCTCTATGACACTGTCTGCCTGGGAGACCAGATGTTTGATCTCCCCGCTGTGACACTGTCTGCCTGGGAGGACCAGATGTTTGATCTCCCCTCTATGACACTAAAAGTGAGGCATACCTCTCACAATAGCAGTACTTCCATATCCATCAGTTTCTCTCCGAAGCTGAGAAGAAGACAAATTCTATTTTACCTTCATGTGTGCATGATCTAGTGGGTTCACTTGTCTGTCAGACTTCTACCTTTTAATATCTACTGGTGCTTTTCTTGTGGTGTCATACACATATCACTGACTGATGCCCTTCCTAAGCTGTCATACACCTATCACTGAATGGTGCCATTCCTAAATTGTCATACATCTATCCCTGAATGGTGCCTTTCCCAAACTGTCATACATATATCCCTGAATGGTACCTTTCTCAAACTGTCATACATATATCCCTGAATGGTACCTTTCCCAAACTGTCATACATATATCCCTGAATGGTACCTTTCTCAAACTGTCATACATATATCCCTGAATGGTGCCTTTCTCAAACTGTCATACATATATCCCTGAATGGTACCTTTCTCAAACTGTCATACATATATCCCTGAATGGTACCTTTCCCAAACTGTCATACATATATCCCTGAATGGTACCTTTCCCAAACTGTCATACATATATCCCTGAATGGTACCTTTCCCAAACTGTCATACATATATCCCTGAATGGTACCTTTCCCAAACTGTCATACATATATCCCTGAATGGTACCTTTCCCAAACTGTCATACATATATCCCTGAATGGTACCTTTCTCAAACTGTCATACATATATCCCTGAATGGTACCTTTCTCAAACTGTCATACATATATCCATGAATGGTACCTTTCCCAAACTGTCATACATATATCCCTGAATGGTACCTTTCCCAAACTGTCATACATATATCCCTGAATGGTACCTTTCTCAAACTGTCATACATATATCCCTGAATGGTACCTTTCCCAAACTGTCATACAAATATCCCTGAATGGTACCTTTCTCAAACTGTCATACATTTGTCCCTGAATGGTGCCTTTCCCAAACTGTCATACATCTATTCCTGAATGGTGCCCTTCCCAAGCTGTCATACATCACTGAATGATGCCTTTCCCAAACTATCATACATCTATCCCTGAATGGTGCCCTTTCCAAGCTGTCATACATCACCGAATAATGCCTTTTCCAAACTATCATACATCTATCCTTGAATGGTTCTCTTTCCCAGCTGTCATACATGACCCTAAGATTGCCTTTACCAAACTGTCATACATTTATCCTTCGATGATGTCCTTCCTAAACTGTCACATATCACCTTTTCCAAACTGTCCATAAATGGTTCCATTCCCATACTGTCGTACATCTATCACTGGATGGTGCAATTCCCAAACTGTCACACATCACAGACTGATACTCTACCCAATCTGTCATACATCACTGAATGGTACTCTACCCAGTCTGTCATACATCACTAAATGGTGCTCTACCCAGTCTGTCATACATCACTGAATGGTGCTCTACCCAGTCTGTCATACATCACTGAATAGTGCTCTACCCATTCTGTCATACATCACTAAATGGTGCTCTACCCAGTCTGTCATACATCACTGAATGGTGCTCTACCCAGTCTGTCATACATCACTGAATGGTGCTCTACCTAATCTGTCATACATCACTGAATGGTGCTCTACCCATTCTGTCATACATCACTGAATGGTGCTTTACCCAATCTGTCATACATCACTGAATGGTGCTCTACCCAATCTGTCATACATCACAGACTGATACTCTATCCAATCTGTAATACATCACTGAATGGTGCTTTATCCAATCTGTCATACATCACTGAATGGTGCTCTACCCAAGTTGTCATACCAACTGCTTATATTTAAGACAAAACATATCAAATGTCTTCAAAAGCAATTCACACTCCAACCTCCCACAGAAGTGGGCAACTGTCTGACACAAACCACAGATAAGGACTGAATATCTCAGAACAACTGAAGTACTACTATTGGCACAAGTCAAATTTCTACACCAAGCACACATCTACACGTGTCCCAGATGTCTAGCAAACATGAGCTATGCTTCCAGGAACACATCTACACCAGGAACACATCTACACGTGTCCCAGATGTCTAGCAAACAGGAGGTATGCTTCCAGGAACACATCTACACGTGTCCCAGATGTCTAGCAAACAGGAGCTATGCTTCCAGGAACACATCTACACCAGGAACACATCTACACGTGTCCCAGATGTCTAGCAAACAGGAGGTATGCTTCCAGGAACACATCTACACCAGGAACACATCTACACGTGTCCCAGATGTCTAGCAAACAGGAGGTATGCTTCCAGAAACACATCTACACGTGTCCCAGATGTCTAGCAAACAGGAGGTATGCTTCCAGGAACACATCTACACCAGGAACACATCTACACGTGTCCCAGATGTCTAGCAAACAGGAGGTATGCTTCCAGGAACACATCTACACGTGTCCCAGATGTCTAGCAAACAGGAGCTATGCTTCCAGGAACACCACTATATGATGAACAGAAAGCTGTGATTATGATTTGTTCTTGGCTTGTGCTGTCTCAGCCCTGGCTGTATGTTCATCCTGGACTGTGAGAGAATCGGCTGCATCCTTGGCTGTGAGTGTATCCTTGGCTGCTGTGCAATGATCAGTGACTGCCTCCTTCTCAAAGACCCCAGCACTAGACACTGAGCTGGTCTTTAACATCTGCAGCTGCCTCCAGCCCCGCCGCAACAGGTACTCTATTTTAATGACTTCAGTTTTGGGCAGTTTGGCGTTTTTGTGAAACTCATCCTTGACGTACTCTTGAAAGCTGGGATGTTTTTTAGTGACTTGTAAAAACTGTTTATAGAGACTTAGCACTTGTTGCTGAAGCTTGCTGTGTCTTGCCATTATAATGTGTATGGACCAGTCTTGTTAGTATGGGCAGCAGCTCTCTGTGGACACAGAAATATAGCAATTGAGAATGTGGCAGTTGACTGCCAAGATTGGCATACAGTTCAGCAATGTACCACTCCTTGATTCTGAGGTGAAAGTGTCCAGCTCAGGCTCAGAGTTGGAATCCCAGCGTACCACTGGCTCCTCTTACCGCAACCATTAGAGCCTAATGATGTCACATATTGTCCTGATAGTCAAGGGCACCCAGTGTGCATGTCAACAAGGGGCCTAACCAGACAAAGCTGCCAGGTCAGAAAACCTGGCCACAGATACCCAGACCCCAGACGGAACTGTTCACAAATGTCCCCATGTGGGTTTTCCGGCCCATTATGGAACTGTGTTCACAAATGTCCCCATGTGGGTTTTCCGGCCCATTATGGAACTGTGTTCACAAATGTCCCCTTGTGGGTTTTCCGGCCCATTATGGAACTGTGTTCACAAATGTCCCCTTGTGGGTTTTCCGACCCATTATGGAACTGTGTTCACAAATGTCCCCATGTGGGTTTATGGGCCCTTTATGGAACTGTGTTCACAAATGTCCCCTTGTGGGTTTTCCGGCCCATTATGGAACTGTTCACAAATGTCCCCATGTGGGTTTTGGTCCCATTATGCGGGGGGGGGGAATAGACCCACTGCTGTTTGTATGTCATAAGAGTCGACCAATTAAGGGGTTTCCTTTGAAGCTGGAGTGCATCTGTCTGAGGCAAGGAACCAGCAGTCTGCATACAAATAAGCCAGATCTGTAAAACCACGCTCAACACTTAAGACAGCCATGCACCCTGGACACTTACAACAGACAGCCAACCACGCTTGACACTTACAACAGACAGCCAACCACGCTTGACCCAACAGACAGCCAACCACGCTTGACACTTACAACATACAGACAACCACGCTTGACACTTAACAACAGACAGCCAACCACGCTTGATACTTACAACAGACAACCAAACACCCTGTAAACTTACAAGTTTTTAAAAGGAGTAGAAATTATAGGGAAGAGAAAAAGTTGGTAAGAAACAACAAATAGTTTGTTAGCTTTACAAAATCGATCACAATAAACAAACAAAGGACGCTGCAGCGGTTAGCCTTCATCAGCACATAAAGGACAACAGTACAGATACACAAATAGGCTCTAACTATGAAGTGACTACAAAGGACTCTAATATATAAAATAAATGATACTCATCTGTGTCCCTGGCGAAAAAACTTTGTACAATGAAATGATGGTCAGCCTATATATCTCCAATGCGCGGGTGGGGGCGAAAAAAGGGGTGGATTAGACGCCAACAGCGTACACTGAGTGTCTAAGGAGGGAGGGAGTGGTTGGCCTATAGGGCATAACCGGGGTTAGGTTGTGGGGATGACAATAGTCCATCCGCATGGAATAAAAGTGGTGCCTGTGCTTGCAAACAAATATCAGCAGACAGACCGACAGACAGACAGGTAGGTAGGTAGGTAGATGGATGGATAGATAGATTAGAATCGTGGATGGTGGGGTGAATGGATGAGTAGGTAGCGCAATTGATGCGCGGGTAGACAAATAGACGTAATGATGGCTATACTCGTGGATGGATGAAACGGCTGATATATGAAATCAGGTAAAGACAAGGGTCTCAAGACACGATGCTTCTCACTTACTGTCAGCTATGAAATAGAGACAGTAAGGGTGATTGTTATACAAAGTATCAGTCGAACCGAGCACAGAACTGGTTAAAAAACAGAATGTAAGGGAGCCATGGAAACCTACAACAGACAGACAACCATGCTCGACACTTACAACAGACAGCCAACCATGCTTGACACTTACAACAGACAGACAACCACGCTTGACACTTACAACAGACAGCCAACCACCCTGGAAACTTACAACAGACAGCCAACCACGCTTGACACTTACAACAGACAGCCAACCACCCTGGACACTTACAACAGACAGACAACCAAGCTTGACACTTACAACAGACAGCCAACCACCCTGGAAACTTACAACAGACAGCCAACCACGCTTGACACTTACAACAGACAGCCAACCACCCTGGACACTTACAACAGACAGACAACCACGCTTGACACTTACAACAGACAGCCAACCACCCTGGAAACTTACAACACACAGACAACCACGCTTGACACTTACAACAGACAGCCAACCACGCTTGACACTTACAACAGACAGCCAACCACCCTGGAAACTTACAACAGACAGCCAACCACGCTTGACACTTACAACAGACAGCCAACCACCCTGGACACTTACAACAGACAGCCAACCACGCTTGACACTTACAACAGACAGCCAACCACGCTTGACACTTACAACAGACAGCCAACCATGCTTGACACTTAACAACAGACAGCCAACCACGCTTGACACTTACAACAGACAGCCATACATCCTGGACACTTACAACAGACAGCCATACATCCTGGACACTTACAACAGACAGCCATACATCCTGGACACTTACAACAGACAGCCATACATCCTGGACACTTACAACAGACAGCCATACACCCTGGACACTTACAACAGACAGCCATACACCCTGGACACTTACAGACAGCCAACCACGCTTGACACTTACAACAGACAGCCATACACCCTGGACACTTGCAACAGACAGCCAACCACCCTGGACACTTACAACAGACAGCCAACCACACTTGACACTTACAACAGACAACCAACCACGCTTGACACTTACAACAGACAGCCAACCACGTTTGACACTTACAACAGACAGCCAACCATGCTTGACACTTACAACAGACAGCCAACCACGCTTGACACTTACAACCGACAGCCATACACCCTGGACACTTACAACAGACAGCCAACTACGCTTAACACTTACAACAGACAGCCAACCACGCTTGACACTTACAACAGACAGCCAACCATGCTTGACACTTACAACAGACAGCCAACCATGCTTGACACTTACAACAGACAGCCAACCACGCTTGACACTTACAGCAGACAGCCATACACCCTGGACACTTACAACAGACAGCCAACCACGCTTGACACAACAGACAATCAACCACACTTGACACAACAGCCAACCATGCTTGACACAACAGACAACCAACCAATGCTTAACACTTACAACAGACAGCTAACCACCCTGGACACTTACAACATCTAATCACCCTGGACACTTACAACAGCCAATCATCCTGGACATTTAAAACAGCCAATCACCCTGGGACATTTACAACAACCAATCACACTGGACACTTAAACAGCCAACTACCCTGGACACGTACAACAGAAAATCACCCTGGACGCTTACAACAGACAGCCAACCACCATGGACACAAAAGACAGCCAACCACCCTGGACACTTACAACAGACAGCCAACCACCCTGGACACTTACAACAGACAGCCAACCACCCTGGACACTTACAACAGACAGCCAACCACCATGGACACTTGCAACACACAGCCAACCACACTTGACACAACAGACAACCAACCACGCTTGACACAACAGACAGCCAACCACGCTTGACACAACAGACAACCAATCTGGACATTTACAACAGGCCAGTCATCCTGGACATTTACAACAGGCCAGTCATCCTGGAAATTTACAACAGCAACCACCCTGGACATTTACAACAGCAATCACCCTGGACATTTACAACAGGCCAGTCATCCTGGACATTTACAACAGGCCAGTCATCCTGGACATTTATAACAGGCCAGTCATCCTGGACATTTACAACAGGCCAGTCATCCTGGACATTTACAACAGCAATCACCCTGGACATTTACAACAGGCCAGTCATCCTGGACATTTACAACAGCAATCCTGGACATTTACAACAGGCCAGTCATCCTGGACATTTACAACAGGCCAGTCATCCTGGACATTTACAACAGGCCAGTCATCCTGGACATTTACAACAGCAATCACCCTGGACATTTACAACAGGCCAGTCATCCTGGACATTTACAACAGGCCAGTCATCCTGGACATTTACAACAGCCAATCACCCTGGACATTTACAACAGCCAATCACCCTTGACATTTACAACAGCCAATCACCCTGGACATTTACAACAGGCCAGTCATCCTGGACATTTACAACAGGCCAGCCATCCTGGACATTTACAACAGCCAATCACCCTGGACATTTACAACAGCCAATCACCCTGGACATTTACAACAGCCAATCACCCTGGACATTTACAACAGCCAATCACCCTGGACATTTACAACAGCCAATCACCCTGGACATTTACAACAGCCAATCACCCTGGACATTTACAACAACCAATCATCTGGACATTTACAACAGCCAATCACCCTGGACATTTACAACAGCCAATCACCCTGGACATTTACAACAGCCAATCACCCTGGACATTTACTACAGGCCAGCCATCCTGGACATTTACCAGACTTGCAAAAATTGGAACAAAGGAGAAACAACACACCCATCCATTGTTACCAGAAATCAGAACACTTATCAAGGGAAAATACAAGGAATTGTAGAGATAACAAACATGCATAAAATAAAGATTGTAGTGCCCACAGTGTGCCTGCCAAACAGGACCACAAACATCTGAGCACATTCTGCAGACCTGCCCACTCTACCTGCAATGTCTAAAAGAGACCTGGTCTCAAGAGCAAAGTGTGCAGAGCAAGCTATGGGGAACCATGAAGGACCTGCAGCTGACAAGCGAGTTTATAGAGGCAACCTACCTGATGGTCTGATCTGAACATTGGAAACCAAACGCGAAGAAGAAGGACACTTACAACAGCCAACCATCCTCAGCATGAGGAAACCAGACTACAATTGCAGAATATCATCACCCACACACAGCCAGTCAATGCATATTTACTATAACTCCCTGTGGCTAACGCATGATCCATGAAGACTTACATATCAGTGATCCTAGGCTAGATTATAGTACTAAGGCACAACCATGTAATTCGACTCGTTCCTAGTTACAGACACAGAGTTATGAGCCACCTTAATCTTGGAACTGTCCCTAGTTGAGAGCATAATGCATTTTATTTAACTAAATGTAGGTCACACACACACACACAGTTGGTGCGCGTGAATACAAATGTTTTTTAGCCAAGTAAGATCCATGCTGGCTGCAATAGACAAACAAGAGGTTTGCACGGAGTCAACTGAATCCGATCCATAACTTCACTATAACATTCGCGGCTCTCCTGTAAACTATGGCCGGCAGACAACAGTAGACGGCCGGTTAGTCAGAGTTCTGTCCCTTGGCTACAGTGCAATTACGGAGTGGAAAAGGCACGAATCCCAACACAAAGTGACATTGACATGGCTTGCAGACCCCGCGCTGCGACTCAAATTAGCAACCGCATTCAATTACTGCTTCTTGCGACTCATTACGGAGTGGACTAGAGGGAACGACACAAGTGACATACTTACTGTGTGTTGGCGATAGACAGCGTGCAGTGCCCTACTGTCATCATACGGTTAGGGTTTGGATTAGGGTTAGAGTTAGGGGTAGGGTTTGGGTTAGGTTTAGGGTTAGGGTTAGGTTTAGGGTTAGGGTTTGGGTTGCTACTATTAGTTTGTGCGAAGACGAGATGCGGTGACACTAACCGTAACCCTAACCCACACCCTAACTCTAACCCAAACCGTATGATTATAGCAGGGCAGTGCACGCTGTTTATCGCCAACACACAGTAATTGTGTCAATTGTTTTCCACTCCGTACTTGCACTGTAGCCAAGGGACAAAACTCCGACTAGCCGGCCGTCTACTATTGTCTACCGGCCGTAGTTGACAGGGGAGCCACATTTGCTGAATCCGGTTAAAATGGACGCTAGGCAGCGGCGCCGTTTGAAACAGAGGCACATTTTTTGCTTCTGCCGATGCATTTTTGCTCCATTTGTAGACTGGATATAGTTTCGTCGCCCAGCTTCTGAGTTGAATGCATGGCGTGACCCTGTGAGCTGCGGATTGCATTTGGAATGTTTTTTTTCGACTGTGACCAACGTGGTGGTGTGAATTGTAGATTCAGAAAATGGCGCGATGCCTGTCGTTCAATGCTTGCGGGACCCGTATTAAAATTGATCACGCGGACAACTGCTGATCTGTTGACCACAAGTTCTGCTATCATCAATGATGAACTGCATTTCTAATGTTGGACTGTTTGTGTTAGCACTTCGGATGGCTACCATATGCTTTAATGCGAGTGTATGCTAGATATGCTGAGACAGCAGTCTGTCAATCTTTCCACAAGGGACTGTGATAGACATTCTGAGTGTTTTTCGTTGGCACAGGAGCGGAGCAAAGATGGGGCAACCCGTTTGCTATGAAGCTGAAACTAAGACTACCAGACTACCATTTGCTGAATACTTGTAACTATGTTTAGTCTACTCTAATAGAAAGTAACATTATTATAATGTTACTGTCTATTAGAGTAGACTAAACAGCACATAGTTACTAGTACTCAGCAAATATTATAGTGAATATAATGATTATATTTTCAACTTTCTTACACTTCACTGCTGTGCGGAAGAAGTGAATCGTTCAAGTTTAAGGGTAACTCAACGACCCTCATTCTTTCTTCGTTTTTAGCAGCAAGGAGAAACCTTAGTTTAAACAATACAGACAATTCACTGCAATAATTTTAATACAAACCGTTAGAGAAATATACCGTTTATCACGATAACAAGGGGCATACAGTTCTGTACAGAACGTTGTCTGTACCTCACGGTTCAATGTTTACAGACAGGACGCTGCCATTTTGACACATACAGCTGTAATAACAATAACAACAAAACAGCTAAGTTTCTACCAAACATAATAATCAGACGCTAACTTTTAAAATATTTACCTTCATTTCATCCGATAATAGTACATCAATGGCACGAGAAGGAAAAGAATAATTGTTGTGTTGGCATTGTTGCAGCAGTAAGCAGCAAGGGAGAGCAGCCAGTGAGTGAGTGAGGCGCCCCGGGTGGCGCCCCTTGTCTGGACTAGAGCAGGGCAGGATGGCAGACGACGAGACCGGGGATGTTAGCGATGTTTTTGTCGCCGTGCATGCAGGTCTGTCTCTGTGTGTCGGCTTTGTTTGTTGCAGACTTTCTCTATGCCTTCTGCACTGTACAATGTGTGCCTTATATGTTGGTTGCAAGGTTTGTATTCTTTGTCTGCGCCGTACCAGTGTTCAAACTCAGCTATCCTCCGAATAACGGTCCCAAATTATCGAGGCCGAAAATATACCATAACAGAGCCTCAGTTACACATAAATTGCGGACTCCCGGCGACTGTCGCCACCGCTGAGAGTATCTCCCACGCCGCTACGTGCAGCGGGGCTAAACTAGATGGCTGGGACTCACGAGCAAATAAAATGAAGGACGCTGCAGGAGATGCAGTAGCTGCTGCTAGTGAGTCCCAGCCATATAGTTTAGCCCCGCTAGTTTAGCCAGATATAGGTTCATACTTGTTTGACAGTCAGATGTAGGTCTACATTCATACTTGTTTGACAGTCAGATGTAGCTCTCCGTTCATACTTGTTTGACAGTCAGATGTAGGTCTACATTCATACTTGTTTAACAGTCAGATGTAGGTCTCCATTCATACTTGTTTCACAGTCAGATGTAGGTCTCCATTCATACTTGTTTCACAGTCAGATGTAGGTCTCCATTCATACTTGTTTCACAGTCAGATGTAGGTCTCCATTCATACTAGTTTCACAGTCAGATGTAGGTCTCCATTCATACTTGTTTCACAGTCAGATGTAGCTCTCCATTTATACTTGTTTGACAGTCAGATGTAAGTCTACATTCATACTTGTTTAACAGTCAGATGTAGGTCTCCATTCATACTTGTTTCACAGTCAGATGTAGGTCTCCATTTATACTTGTTTCACAGTCAGATGTAGGTCTCCATTTATACTTGTTTCACAGTCAGATGTAGGTCTCCATTCATACTTGTTTCACAGTCAGATGTAGGTCTCCATTCATACTTGTTTCACAGTCAGATGTAGGTCTCCATTTAAACTTGTTTCACAGTCAGATGTAGGTCTCCATTTATACTTGTTTCACAGTCAGATGTAGGTCTCCATTCATACTTTTTTTTTTCAATCAGCAGTCGGGCCTGGCCAGTGTTCAGCAATTGATAATGTGGAACATGAGACACATGGAGCTGAAGCAGCTGTTAAAGTAGCCAGAGATAAACTGGTATGAAGAAGGGAAGAAATCAGGCATGGTTGAATGCTGTCCATACCAGTTCACTGTCTGTGCATAAAGTGAATTGAGAAGTATCAAAGGTTTTGAGACCTGAAACAGTTTCGATCCATTCATAATTGGCAGCAATCCAGATTTAGAATTCAATTAAACAAGATGGCACAGTTCTGCTATTAGTGAAATGGGGCTAGAACAGAGAATTCAGTCATTCAGGCAGGTGCCTAAGGCAGGGGAAGGCAAGAAAATGCCTGAGGCAGGTGAAGACAAGGAAATGCATGAGGCAGGGGAAGGCAAGAAAATGCCTGAGGCAGGTGAAGACAAGGAAATGCCTGAGGCAGGGGAAGACAAGAAAATGCCTGAGGCAGGTGAAGACAAGGAAATGCATGAGGCAGGGGAAGACAAGGAAATGCCTGAGGCAGGGGAAGACAAGAAAATGCCTGAGGCAGGTGAAGACAAGGAAATGCCTGAGGCAGGGGAAGGCAAGAAAATGCCTGAGGCAGGTGAAGACAAGGAAATGCATGAGGCAGGGGAAAGCAAGAAAATGCCTGAGGCAGGGGAAGGCAAGAAAATGCCTGAGGCAGGGGAAGGCAAGAAAATGCATGAGGCAAGGAAAGGCAGGTGTATGCATGAGGCAAGGGGAAGGCAGGTGTATGCATGAGGCAGGGGAAGGCAGGTGAATGCATGAGGCAAGGAAAGGCAGGTGAATGCATGAGGCAGGGGAAGGCAGGTGAATGCATGAGGCAAGCAAAGGCAGGTGAATGCATGAGGCAAGGAAAGGCAGGTGAAAGCATGAGGCAAGGAAAGGCAGGTGAAAGCATGAGGCAGGGGAAGGCAGGTGAATGCATGAGTCAGGGGAAGGCAGGGGAAGGCAGGTGAGTGCATGAGGCAGGGGAAGGCAGGTGAATGCATGAGGCAAGGAAAGGCAGGTGAATGTATGAGACAGGGCAACTGGCTAGAAACAAATCGTCAAAGACTGGTTCTTCTTTTTCTTCAGCATTCCAAGCCCTTGAGGTTCATTGCTGCAGATATCACCTGCCTCCATTCATCTCGCTGGTTGGCCCTCTCTTTCCATTTGGTGACACCAAGTGTTCTTGTCTGCCTGGTGGTCTATGACCATTTATCTCCCTGGTGTATACAGTTTTTATTTCTCTGTCCTCTGACATTCTTTCAGTATGTCCCAACCATTTGAGTCTGCTAGCTCTCATGATGCCAGTGATCAGTGGTGATTTAAACAGATTATGTATTTATGAATCAAAAACTGGTTAAGTTTTAAAAAAATTGTATGTATTATCAGGGTCAAACTAAGGTGATGGAAGTATGTTCGTTCAAGTGCTGGCTAAAGTGAAAGTCAAGAATTTGGTGAAAACCGGTGATATCTTCATGACTTGATTAGACAACACCTCCAATTACATATTTGTTAATCTGTGAGTTTTGCTTTCATACACAGGTGCTGGCAACCACTCCAAGTCACATGAACACGTGTATAAGTCTGTGTGTACTCTAGCCTGCCAGCAGGTGAGGCTAATGTTGTCAGATATTTCCTTTTTATGAGTCTGGCTTGTCCAGGTGAGGCTGGTGATGTCAGATATTCTCTTTTGTGAGTTTGGCTTGTCCAGGTGTGGCTGGTGATGTCAGATATTCTCTTTTGTGGGTCTCACTTGTCCAGGTGTGGCTGGTGATGTAAGATATTCTCTTTTGTGAGTTTGGCTTGTCCAGGTGTGGCTGGTGATGTCAGATATTCTCTTTTGTGAGTTTGGCTTGTCCAGGTGTGGCTGGTGATGTCAGATATTCTCTTTTGTGAGTTTGGCTTGTCCAGGTGTGGCTGGTGATGTCAGATATTCTCTTTTGTGAGTTTGGCTTGTCCAGGTGTGGCTGGTGATGTCAGATATTCTCTTTTGTGAGTTTGGCTTGTCCAGGTGTGGCTGGTGATGTCAGATATTCTCTTTTGTGGGTCTCACTTGTCCAGGTGTGGCTGGTGATGTCAGATATTCTCTTTTGTGAGTTTGGCTTGTCCAGGTGAGGCTGGTGATGTCAGATATTCTCTTTTGTGAGTCTGGCTTGTCCAGGTGAGGCTGGTGATGTCAGATAGTCTATTTTGTGAGTTTGGCTTGTCCAGGTGTGGCTGGTGATGTCAGATATTCTCTTTTGTGGGTCTCACTTGTCCAGGTGTGGCTGGTGATGTCAGATATTCTCTTTTGTGGGTCTCACTTGTCCAGGTGTGGCTGGTGATGTAGATATTCTCTTTTGTGAGTTTGGCTTGTCCAGGTGAGGCTGGTGATGTCAGATATTCTCTTATGTGAGTCTGGCTTGTCCAGGTGAGGCTGGTGATGTCAGATAGTCTCTTTTGTGAGTTTGGCTTGTGTGGGTAAAGAGAATGATGTCACTATTATCAGGTCCAGTGATATTTCATCTTGTGGGTTTGGCTTGTGTGGGTAAAGAGAATGATGTCACTATCATCAGGTCCAGTGATATTTCATCTTGTGAGTCTGGCATGTGCGGGTAAAGAGAATGATGTCACTATCATCAGGTCCAGTGATATTTCTTCTTGTGAGTTTGGCATGTGCAGGTAAAGAGAATGATGTCACTATTATCAGGTCCAGTGATATTTCATCTTGTAAGTTTGGCATGTGCGGGTAAAGAGAATGATGTCACTATCATCAGGTCCAGTAATATTTCATCTTGTGAGTCTGGCTTGTGCGCGTAAGTGATGTCACTATCATCAGGTCCAGTGATATTTCATCTTGTGAGTTTGGCTTGTGCGGGTAAAGAGAATGATGTCACTATCATCAGGTCCAATGATATTTCATCTTGTGAGTCTGGCTTGTGCGTGTAAAGAGAATGATGTCACTATCATCAGGTCCAGTGATATTTCATCTTGTAAGTTTGGCATATGCGGGTAAAGAGAATGATGTCACTATCATCAATCAGGTCCAGTGATATTTCATCTTGTGAGTTTGGTTTGTGCGGGTAAAGAGAATGATGTCACTATCATCAGGTCCAGGGATATTTCATCTTGTAAGTCTGGCTTGTGCACGTAAATGATGTCACTATCATCAGGTCCAGTGATATTTCATCCTGTGAGTTTGGCATGTGCGGGTAAAGAGAATGATGACACTATCATTAGGTCCAGTGATATTTCATTTTGTGAGTTTGGCTTGTGCGGGTAAAGAGAATGATGTCACTATCATCAGGTCCAGTGATATTTCATCTTGTGAGTTTGGCATGTGCGGGTTAATGATGTCACTATCATCAGGTCCACTGATATTTCATCCTGTGAGTTTGGCTTGTGCGGGTAAAGAGAAGGAATTCTCATCAGGTCCAGTGATATTTCATCTTGTGAGTTTGGCTTTTGCGGGTAAAGAGAATGATGTCACTATCATCAAGTCCATGATATTTCATTCTGTGAGTTTGGCATGTGCGGATAAATGATGTCACTATCATCAGGTCAAGTGATATTTCATCCTGTGGGTAAAGAGAATGATGTCACTATCATCGTCCATGATATTTCCTCCTGTGAGTTTGGCATGTGCGGGTAAATGATGTCACTATCATCAGGTCAAGTGATATTTCATCCTGTGGGTAAAGAGAATGATGTCACTATCATCGTCCATGATATTTCCTCCTGTGAGTTTGGCATGTGCGGGTAAATGATGTCACTATCATCAGGTCCAGTGGTATTTCATCTTGTGAGTTTGGCTTGTGCAGCTGAGAGAGGGTTGTTTTTGTAGTCTGTCTTGGTGGAATATTGCACTGATAGGCTGCACTAACCCGAGTGGAGCACCCGTCTTTGTGCACATGGGTGCAGAACTAATGAGATTTTAAATCCAGATAGTTCAGACCCAGGCTTGTTTTTTACATTCTCAGTCCTAACATGTACACAAGTATCTGGGACATGCACACAAGTATCTGTGACATGCACACAAGTATCTGGGACATGCACACAAGTATCTGGGACATGCACACAAGTATCTGGGACATGCACACAAGTATCTGGGACATGCACACAGGGATCTGGGACATGCACACAAGTATCTGGGACATGCACACAAGTATCTGGGACATGCTCACAAGTATCTGGGACATACACACAAGTATCTGAGACATGCACACAAGTATATGAGACATGCACACAAGTATCTGGGACATGCACACAAGTATCTGGGACATGCACACAAGTATCTGGGACATGCACACAGGTATATGGGACATGCACACAAGTATCTGGGACATGCACACAAGTATATGGGACATGTACACAAGTATCTGGGACATGTACACAAGTATATGAGACATGCACACAAGTATCTGGGACATGGACACAAGTATCTGGGACATGCACACAAGTATCTGGGACATGCACACAAGTATCTGGGACATGCACACAAGTATCTGGGACATGCACACAAGTATCTGGGACATGTACACAGGTATCTGGGACATGTACACAGGTATCTGGGACATGTACACAAGTATCTGGGACATGCACACAAGTATCTGGGACATGGACACAAGTATCTGGGACATGCACACAAGGATCTGGGACATGTACACAGGTATCTGGGACATGTACACAGGTATATGGGACATGGACATACATGGTTACAACTGAATATTTGTGTACTGTCAAGGCTATGACCCTGCTGAAGGCAAGAAGGTCAGCACTCGAAGCCGTTACAGCAGCTGTGGTTGTTTTGGAGGTAAATATCATTTCCTTCTTCACTTGATCATGTAGCCAGAGATACAGTAGTATTTCAGTTATCTTAATTATCTCTATACTATAGTGTACCTTAGGAGAATCTACAAGAATACTTGGTTATGCAGATGGCATTGATATCGTTGGAGAAAATGAACTAGATAGTGTTAAAACACCTGACTCTCTTCAAAGAATCAATTCAGAAAATGGGACTAGTTATCAATCAAGATAAGACAGAATACATGAAATTCATAATCTGTTTAAATCACCATTAATCACTGGCATTATGAGAGCCAATGGGCTGAAATGGCTGGGGCATATTGAGAGAATGTCAATGACAGAAAAGTAAAAAATGTCATCGCCGGGATTCAAACTATTTTTTGTTTTGTTTTAAAAAGAAGCGACAAACAACAGATGGGATGTTAGGGCAAATGTAAAGTTCTGTATGACCTTGAGTGAACGTGAGGTTTAGCTAAGAAGATAGGGCACATCAAAAAGACGGTGGTTGCCACAACTGCAGATGTTATCCTCGACACCAGTGAGAAGACGTGGCAGGAGATGGAATACCTTCCAGACATTACCAGACTTACAAATGGTTCCCACGTTGAAGTATACTAAGTTAGGTCTATAGATTAAACGTGTTCTGAACATTTTAAGAAGCCATATGATGAAATATTTATGGTATAATAACAGTGTAAAATCTTGGCAATTACTCAGTGACCGTGTTGAGCATTTGTAACAGAACAGTGGAGACGTAACGCAGTGGCAGGTCCGAATATCACAGGAAACAAATCAGCATTGACTCGAGAGCTGTCCTAAAGAGTACAGGCAACTAGCGTCGTGCTACACAAAATGGCTCCGGCACCGTTTATCCAATGCGACAAATCCATTAAAAGGGTACTTCGTTAGTTTACTCACCAAACTTTTAGCTCCGCAGCTTGACTACTGTATTGATGGTACGACACTGGGCTATGGATTTCATTTAGAATCCTTCCCGTGTGGGTTCCAGGGCCCTATTATAGGGAAAATCAGAAAAGAGCCACTGCCTACCCAAAGCATGTCGTAAGAGTCGACTAATTAGGAGCTTCCTTCGAATTCGGATTGCATAATCCTTAATCTGGTCTTTTTAGTTTTGATTTGTTTTAATAAGGTATTGTTTAACCAGTTTTTGGATGTCTTTATTGCTATCTACCTTTAAACATTTGTTTGCAGTAATTTGTTGTTTGCGTTCTAGAAAAGTCTTTTGCCGGTTCAAGAATGCTTTTGTCTGGAAGCTTCAGATTTCCTGCCCATACCCAGGCCTAGACTAGAATACTGAGTCATGACTTTTGCTTTACCACAACGGCAGAGACGTGGTCTGTCACTGCCATAAAATCTTACTCTGGTGATTAAACCACACGTTTCTCTTAAGACAATCGCCTTATTCATAGTTAAGGCATTTTGAACCCAGTGAGTTTCAATGTTCAGCATACCTACATCTGGATTCTTATTATTTATTTTATGTTTGTTTTGTCTGCTGTTGTTACTATTTATGAAGCATTAGTATTTTTTCTTATTTCTGTTATTATTATTATCATCACTGATGTTATTGTTATTATTATTTCCACCGCTACTACGATTATTACTCTTACTGGGACTTTTTTATTATGACTATGATTATTACTATTCTTGCTGCTTTGTTGATTTGATTATTTTTTTTGTTCCACACCTTTTCCTCTTCCTATATTTTATAATTTTTTGTTTCACCCCACCTCCTTATTTCAGATGGGTATTGTTGACTATGGCGATAAACGAGGGCAACAATTGAGATAACATAAAAATGACCACAAGTGACAATTTTGCAGAATTTATGCCTTACGCGTTTGGCCAAAATAATGTTTTCAAAAATTTGCCAATTTAGTCTCAGTCTATCATTTCACACTTGACGAGATACTCAATATGATAAATTGGACACCTTGGAGCTCGTTGGTGACAGAAAAATAGATAAGATAAAAGTGAAAAACAAATTTTACGAAGAATTGTTCCTAACAACTTGTTTGTGTCCTACCACTAAACATTGAGTCCCAGACAATTATTTTACACATGAATAGACACACTAGAGCAGAGTAGGTAAACTAAATGTCTGATTTGGCATTTTGGTACAATCTGGGGACAACAATTGAGATAACATAAAAATGACCACAAGTGACATTTTTCCAGAATTTATGCCTTTCGCGTTTGGATAAAATCATATTTTCCAAAAAGTTGCCAATTTAGTCTCAGTCTATCATTTCACACTTGACGAGATACTCTAGATGAGAAATTTGACACTTTGAAACTCATAGGTGACAGAAAAATAGATAAGATAAAAGTGAAAAACAAATTTTACGAAAAAATGTTCCTAACAACTTGTTTGTGTCCTACCACTAAAAAGTGAGTCCCAGACAATTATTTTACACATGAATAGACACGCTAGATGCAGAGTAGTTAAACTGGATGTCTGATTTGGCATTTTTGTACAATCTGGGGGCAACAATTGAGATAACATAAAAATGACCACAAGTGACAATTTTGCAGAATTTATGCCTTACGCGTTTGGCCAAAATAATATTTGCAAAAAAATTGCCAATTTAGTCTCAGTCTACTCTGTGCGTCCACTCTATCTTGTGCATCCACTCTATCTTGTGCATCCACTCTATCTTGTGCATCCACTCTATCTTGTGCAATCCTGTCAATATCATGGCTGGAATCCTCAGAGTTTCTCCTGGATGTCGTTTGTTTCCTCAATCCATTTCCCATTTCAGTGCCTGTTCAGTGATTCACAATCAGCTTCATACGATGTGCCCAAAATATTAACATTGTTCTTTTCTTATGAGTGTTGACACCAAACAGATATTTGTCGTTTCCTTGCCTGTCTTGACTTATTCCTATTTAACATTCATTGGTTTCCTGAGGCCTCTGATTCTGAAGGCATTTAACTAGTGGTTCTTCAACTGTTACTTTAGTGGTTCTCTAACTGTTACTTTAATGGTTCTCTAACTGTTACTTTAGTGGTTCTTCAACTGTTACTTTAGTGGTTCTTCAACTGTTACTTTAGTGGTTCTTCAACTGTTACATTAGTGGTTCTTCAACTGTTACTTTAGTGGTTCTTCAACTGTTACTTTAGTGGTTCTCTAACTGTTACTTTAGTGGTTCTTCAACTGTTACATTAGTGGTTCTCCAACTGTAGTGTACACGTAGTGATCATTAATTCGAGGCTGGCGAAGTGCATGGGAATTCACAGTGAACTGACGTGGGAAAACTATTAGGGAGATGATGGCACCTTCCCTGTTACAACTAGCAGCATTACAAAGGAAACGATGACTGTAACAAGGACACTAGAATGACTGAGTACTCTGAAGTTCACATACTTCTGCTCACTTAATGATTCAATGAATATGTTTGAGAACATCCAGGCTGAATTCTTCAGGCAAGAATTAATTAGGTCACTAAGCACTTTGCGAATGGCTGGCCCAACCATTACCTTTGTCCCGGGTATATCGGATGTTCGAGGCAACGAGCGTGCAGACACTGATTGGCTGTATCACCTACCACGTGTGCCAGTGCCGTCTGCCAATGGGGATCAACTTTGGGGAGGCCACTCTGACCATAACCTTCTCATGGTGCTACTGGCTGACCCTTGCTTCAGGTGGGTTTCTGGGTAACCTTTTTAGGGATCATTATATTCAATGAAACAAATTCTTCACTTGCACACTTCATGCCGACTGTCCTAGCCAAAGAGCCCTAAAACCTTAGGCTGAAGGAACCACACCATCGGCCTAAGGGGCCCTAAGTAATGGTCCTTTTATAAACTTTTATTAAGTTTGCTTTTGTTTGCTTGTCTGTCTTAATGTTTTGTCTTTCATATATTTGTTGACAGTTGAAATCAATCAGATTTAAGCTACTGCCCGTACTATCTAAGAGTTTGTTGACGGCTTTCCGTCTTTAAAGACAATAGTATTAAATTATGTAATAGGAAGAGACGACAAGAGAATCACAAAAATGGCAGTGAAAATAGAGCGATTCAGAAAAACCAGGACGTCCAAGAGAAACCCTAGGGCGAACTTTGATGAGAGAAGCTAAAGGAGGCTTCCATACATGCAGAGCCAATACATGGTGCTCTGGTACTGGGCTCACCCAAGGAACATTAACATCCCGCTCATGACTGTTTAACCTCACTTCCACACATTGGGCCTCTCATTCATTACGGCCGACACCTTTAAAAGCCTGCAGGATTCAACACAAAATGAGTACTTGCTTCTTATGCATGTAAGACTTCAGTGCCAATCAATATGTACCATGCTGTTCCAATGCCTTTAATGATTCTCCAGCGATTGCTTTCAGGCGCAGAATGGGTTAAATACTGTATCTAAACAACATTACACAACAGTAAAGCTCCACCAGGCGATTCCGTTTCATCTCAAAATGTCACTGTATTTGTCTTCGTGGTGTATCTAACGTATGGCACTGATCACATTCCAGTTAGGCAGAACTTGGCTAATCATGTGTATATGATAATTTTCAAACTAATAGTCTCTATATATATAGTGTGGCTGTTCATTCCTGCATAATTAAATGAGACAGTCCATTCCGGTATGGAGGGGCCTTCAAGAAGAGAATGCGAAAGAAGGAAGAAAGGATAGGTATATTTTAAAACATACCTACCGTTTTTTCTTTATTCTGCCACATGTACACTATTAAAATGCTGCTCTGAAAGACTCCGCCTGTCACAGCAATGTCTCGGAACTGCAGGGGCTATAAGTACCCGACCGTACAGCTCTACTGTCCTGATTGATGAGACTGTCACTCTAATAACTCCCTAGACTTTAGAGATACCGTCAGTAGAGAACATCTAGGCCGATGAACTCAAGGACAAAATCAGTTCTCAGGGACTCTTGACGACGCGTCCTTTCTCTCCGACGTGCTGGAGTCAACTGCTTCTTTCACTTCCAGGAGTTAACTGTTTCTAATCCAACACGTAGCTCACCATCTCTACGTGTATTCTCTCATGCCTAGCATAAAGACCGTGGGTCACAGTCAGTCATGAGAACCTTTGTCTCCTACACAGACCAACCCTCACCGATTAGTTCACCTATGTCTCCACACAGACCAAACCTCACAGATTAGTTCACCTATGTCTCCACACAGACCAACCCTCACAGATTAGTTCACCCCTATGTCTCCACACAGACCAACCCTCACAGATTAGTTCACCTATGTCTCCACACAGACCAACCCTCACCGATTAGTTCACCTGTTTCCACACAGACCAACCCTCACCGATTAGTTCACCTATGTCTCCACACAGACCAACCCTCACCGATTAGTTCACCTATGTCTCCACACAGATCAACCCTCACCGATTAGTTCACCTATGTCTCCACACAGACTTGATGTGTCCAGTGATGTGATGTGTCCAGTGACATGATGTGTCCAGTGATGTGTCCAGTGATGTGTCCAGTGACATGATGTGTCCAGTGACATGATGTGTCCAGTGACATGATGTGTCCAGTGACATGATGTGTCCAGTGACATGATGTGTCCAGTGACATGATGTGTCCAGTGATGTGTCCAGTGACATGATGTGTCCAGTGAGGAGATGTGTCCAGTGACATGATGTGTCCAGTGACATGATGTGTCCAGTGATGTGTCCAGTGACATGATGTGTTCAGTGACATTATTTTTCCAATGATGAATCTAGTGACATGACATGTCTAGTGACATGACGTGTCCAGTGACATGATGTGTCCAGTGACATGGTGTATAGACCAGCTGTAATGCAGCTGTCGCATTTCTGTTATTGCTTTTATATATTGACTAGCTGTACCCAGCCACCAGTTGCTGTGGCACTAAATGGAAAAGAAAGAAAATAAAAATCGCACGTGTCTAATATGGTTACTGTCGCAATCATTGTCTGCGCACATACAGAGATAGTCTTCGATGCCCTCTCCCACCCCCTTCCCAAATCCACCTACTACTCGTTCCTTTATCAAACGCTTTTGGAAAAGAAAGACAATAGAAATCGCATGTCTTATATAGTTAATGTCGCAATCGTTCTCTGAACAAATATAGAGATAGTCTGGTTTGCCACTTTAGAAATCGCAACATATAATTGTGTCTTTATATTAGTGGTCGTTTAAATGGTATTATTAACACAGGAAAAAAAAAATAGTTATTTGGTTATCACATGCTAAAGCTGTATTTGTAAAAAAACTAAGTAAGTCGTTACAAAAAATGACAATAGCGGAGGTAGCGTTAGTAAAATATAAACAAATTAAGAAATGAACACTTTTAAAATCATGAGTTAAGCTCTTTAAGTTAACAATTTCTGTCATCACCCCTCCCCTCCCCCATCCACGAATACTGCTCTCTGCCTCATCGAAGGATTTGAAAGTCATCACCTGACGATATTTTTTGTAACTGACCTTGATACCCCTGTCGATCTGGACTAAAATAGCTAGCAGGAATTGTAATGAGTAGTAAATGCGGCTAGTGTAATATTTACCACACTATCCTTCAAGTACCAGTACAACTACTACCACCACCACCACAATAAGTAAATAATGTCACTGCTATCTGTTTTACCATCAGAGTAGACAGGGAGTCGTGAGCCAGAAGATTTGGCTCCGCAAGGCTAGTGCTGTCGCCACAGACTGGTCAGGTTAGGATGTGTAATTTCACTCCCCGACAGAAAAATGCCATCACCTTACCGGCGGTCTCCGGCATGACAGCACTACGGTGTAACCGCCCAACCTCAACTACTACTACTGCTGCTAATACTTTGAGTGGGTAAGGCAGTTACTGTGACTTAAAGCTCTCTCAGTTAACAGTTTATGCTACCGTTCCCCCCCCCCCCCCCCCCTCATTCACAGACTACTCTTTCCTTCATCGAAGTAGTTTGGAGGAAAAAACCAAAGTGAAATGCAACGAAAACAGGAAAAATACACTATAATTATGAAATGAACGCTATGATAAACAACACAGCCTAATTAAAAAGCAATGTCAGAAGAAATAATTAAATCGAAAGGAAAATAAATGGAAATCTATGAAAATTCAGAGTAATCATGCAATCTGAAAGTTTGAAATAAAATCAAAAGTATGCGAAATGGTCAAATTTAATTATCAACTGGTTTACCCACATACCTGTACTTTTTTAAAAGTATTTATGGCCACATGGCTAGTTCTGTCGCCACGACAGTGCAGGTCTAGGTTTTATTTTGCCCCTGGGTAAAAAAAAAAAAAACATAGCCATACTGGGGATTCAAACCCTAGTCTCCCGCATGGGAACCCAGTGTACTAACCAATCGGCCAGCCAACCACTTCTTCTAATCAACGAAAAGAGAACAAAACCATGCAAGATGTGTGTCCCGATTCTAACTAAACTCAAAACCGCACGCAATTGTTTTCTCATAAACAGATATCCCAGATATAAACTTCAAGTATTATTGAAACGGCACAATAATAGAAATTGTACGTCTAACATGGTAAATGTCGCAATCACTGTCTGCGCAGACATAGTCTTTGATCGCCCCCCCCCCCCCCCCCCCCATCCCCCTTTCTCAAATCCACCGATTACTCTCTAACTCATCGAAGGTTGTTTGAAAAGACAGAAAATAGAAATCGTGTCTAATAATATGGTTAACGTCGCAATCAGCGATATAGAGATAGTCTGGTTTGTTGCATCACGCCGGCGAATGGTGGAAGTCATGCGTTCCCACTACTGCGCATGCACATTTACAAACGTGGCTTTCATTGGATGTCACTAAAATGGAAATATTAGATTCAAAAATTTTCTTAACAAATGTCGCCACCTATCTCTAACAATGACAGGTATAATTTCAAACCATGACGGGTAAAAATCTGGTATCAAAACAAACATATCCTGAAAATTTCAGCTAAATCGGTTCAGTAGTTTCCGAGTCTATAGATCATAAACAAACACACAAACATTGATTTTTATATATATAGATTATTATTATTGTTATTGTTAGCATTATTATCACATTTGGTAACATCATTGCTAGTTATTATTGCGTGTACTTATGACCTACTGACAGATTTTACAAGATATTCATTGTTTTATGTTTGTAAATTTGTGTGTGTGCGTTTGTGTCCCCGGTGTCGTGGTGCTTGTTATTATGTTTACTTAGTTGCTAGATAGTATGGCTGCAACCTCCTCAGAATGACGAGTGCACCAATGCTGGAAGAGGCTCCAACCTGTCCATGCAAGGCACGGTGGAATGTGATGCCAGCGTCATGGATGGACATTCGCTGTTATTTGGAGCCGTTGGAGCTCTGTCAGGTGGGTTCTTGATTGTTGATATGTGCTAGAGACAAAGAAGTAGATCATTATCTTTTGCTCGTCATTTCATTGAAACCGAGCTTTAAAAAAAAAAAAAAGGCAGTGTGCATTGAACTGACATGCAGACATTGTGCACCAAGACAAGCACACAGACATTGTGCACCAAGACAAGCACACAGACATTGTGCACCAAGACAAGCACACAGACATTGTGCACCAAGACAAGCTCACAGACATTGTGCACCAAGACAAGCACACAGACATTGTGCACCAAGACAAGCACACAGACATTGTGCATTTGAACAGACATAGACAGTAAACAACGAGATAAGCGCAGAGTGTACAGTGAGATAAACACACAGACAGTGTACAGTGAGATAAGCACAGAGTGTCAATGAGATAAGCACACAGACGGTGTACAGTGAGATAAGCACACAGACGGTGTACAGTGAGATAAGCACACAGACGGTGTACAGTGAGATAAGCACACAGACGGTGTACAGTGAGATAAACACACAGACAGTGTACAGTGAGATAAGCACACAGACAGTATACAGTGAGATAAGCACACAGACGGTGTACAGTGAGATAAGCACACAGACAGTGTACAGTGAGATAAACACACAGACGGTGTACAGTGAGATGAGCACACAGACAGTGTACAGTGAGATAAACACACAGACAGTGTACAGTGAGATAAGCACAGAGTGTCAATGAGATAAGCACACAGACGGTGTACAGTGATATAAGCACACAGACGGTGTACAGTGGGATAAACACACAGACGGTGTACAGTGAGATAAGCACACAGACGGCGTACAGTGAGATAAGCACATAGACGGCGTACAGTGAGATAAGCACACAGATGGCGTACAGTGAGATAAACACACATACGGTGTACAGTGAGATAAACACACAGACGGTGTACAGTGAGATAAACACACAGACGGTGTACAGTGAGATAAACACACAGATGGTGCACAGTGAGATAAGCACACAGACGGTGTACAGTGAGATAAGCACACAGACGGCGTACAGTGAGATAAGCACACAGACGGTGTACAGTGAGATAAACACACAGACGGTGTACAGTGAGATAAACACACAGACGGTGTACAGTGAGATAAACACACAGACGGCGTACAGTGAGATAAAAACACAGACAGTGTACAGTGAGATAAACACACAGACGGCGTACAGTGAGATAAACACACAGACGGTGTACAGTGAGATAAACACACAGACGGTGTACAGTGAGATAAACACACAGATGGTGTACAGTGAGATAAGCACACAGATGGTGTACAGTGAGATAAGCACACAGATGGTGTACAGTGAGATAAACACACAGATGGTGTACAGTGAGATAAACACACAGACGGTGTACAGTGAGATAAGCACACAGACGGTGTACAGCAAGATAAGCACATAGACGGTGTACAGTGAGATAAGCACATAGATGGTGTACAGTGAGATAAACACACAGACGGTGTACGGTGAGATAAGCAAAAAGACGGTGTACGGTGAGATAAGCACATAGATGGTGTACGGTGAGATAAGCACATAGATGGTGTACAGTGAGATAAACACACAGATGGTGTACAGTGAGATAAACACACAGACGGTGTACAGTGAGATAAGCACACAGACGGTGTACAGCGAGATAAGCACATAGACGGTGTACAGTAAGATAAGCACATAGATGGTGTACAGTGAGATAAACACACAGACGGTGTACGGTGAGATAAGCAAACAGACGGTGTACGGTGAGATAAGCACATAGATGGTGTACAGTGAGATAAGCACATAGATGGTGTACAGTGAGATAAACACACAGACGGTGTACAGTGAGATAAACACACAGACGGTGTACAGTGAGATAAACACACAGACAGTGTACAGTGAGATAAGCACATAGACGGTGTACCGTGAGATAAGCACATAGATGGTGTACAGTGAGATAAGCACACAGACGGTGTACAGTGAGATAAGCACACAGACAGTGTACAGTGAGATAAGCACACAGACGGTGTACAGTGAGATAAGCACACAGATGGTGTACAGTGAGATAAGCACACAGACGGTGTACAGTGAGATAAGCACACAGACAGTGTACAGTGAGATAAACACACAGACGGTGTACAGTGAGATAAACACACAGACAGTGTACAGTGAGATAAGCACACAGACGGTGTACAGTGAGATAAACACACAGACGGTCTACAGTGAGATAAGCACACAGACGGTGTACAGTGAGATAAACACACAGACGGTGTACAGTGAGATAAGCACATAGATGGTGTACAGTGAGATAAACACACAGACGGTGTACAGTGAGATAAACACACAGACGGTGTACAGTGAGATAAACACACAGACAGTGCACAGTGAGATAAGCACACAGACAGTGTACAGTGAGATAAGCACACAGACAGTGTACAGTGAGATAAACACACAGATGGTGTACAGTGAGACACACGCACATACAGTGAGATAATCACACAGATGGTGTACAGTGAGACAAATACGCAGACAGTGAGATAAACAGACAGTGTACATTGAGACAAATACCATCACTTGAGTTGACAATGTGAGTGTTTGAGAGCTGTGTAGAACCAGTTCCTGATCTACTGAAGTGAATCATGGACAGTTAGCTGATTGGGGAGAGACAAATTGAATTGTGGACAGTTAGCTGATTAGGGAGAGACACTGTGGACAGTTAGCTGATTAGGGAGAGACACTGTGGACAGTTAGCTGATTAGGGAGAGACACTGTGGACAGTTAGCTGATTAGGGAGAGACAAATTGAATTGTGGACAGTTAGCTGATTAGTGAGAGACACTGTGGACAGTTAGCTGATTAGTGAGAGACACTGTGGACAGTTAGCTGATTAGTGAGAGACACTGTGGACAGTTAGCTGATTAGTGAGAGACACTGTGGACAGTTAGCTGATTAGTGAGAGACACTGTGGACAGTTAGCTGATTAGTGAGAGACACTGTGGACAGTTAGCTGATTAGTGAGAGACACTGTGGACAGTTAGCTGATTAGTGAGAGACACTGTGGACAGTTAGCTGATTAGTGAGAGACACTGTGGACAGTTAGCTGATTAGTGAGAGACACTGTGGACAGTTAGCTGATTAGTGAGAGACACTGTGGACAGTTAGCTGATTAGTGAGAGACACTGTGGACAGTTAGCTGATTAGTGAGAGACACTGTGGACAGTTAGCTGATTAGTGAGAGACACTGTGGACAGTTAGCTGATTAGTGAGAGACACTGTGGACAGTTAGCTGATTAGTGAGAGACACTGTGGACAGTTAGCTGATTAGTGAGAGACACTGTGGACAGTTAGCTGATTAGTGAGAGACACTGTGGACAGTTAGCTGATTAGTGAGAGACACTGTGGACAGTTAGCTGATTAGTGAGAGACACTGTGGACAGTTAGCTGATTAGTGAGAGACACTGTGGACAGTTAGCTGATTAGTGAGAGACACTGTGGACAGTTAGCTGATTAGTGAGAGACACTGTGGACAGTTAGCTGATTAGTGAGAGACACTGTGGACAGTTAGCTGATTAGTGAGAGACACTGTGGACAGTTAGCTGATTAGTGAGAGACACTGTGGACAGTTAGCTGATTAGTGAGAGACACTGTGGACAGTTAGCTGATTAGTGAGAGACACTGTGGACAGTTAGCTGATTAGTGAGAGACACTGTGGACAGTTAGCTGATTAGTGAGAGACACTGTGGACACGTGTTTCAGGGGTTGCCAACCCTTTGAGCACTTGCTAGTGTAAGTTGTAACTATGACCACGTGTTTCAGGTGTTACCAACCCTTTGAGCACTTGCTAGTGTAAGTTGTAACTATGACCACGTGTTTCAGGTGTTACCAACCCTTTGAGCACTTGCTAGTGTAAGTTGTAACTATGACCACGTGTTTCAGGTGTTACCAACCCTTTGAGCACTTGCTAGTGTAAGTTGTAACTATGACCACGTGTTTCAGGTGTTGCCAACCCTGTGAGCACTTGCTAGTGTAAGTTGTAACTATGACCACGTGTTTCAGGTGTTGCCAACCCTGTGAGCACTTGCTAGTGTAAGTTGTAACTATGACCACGTGTTTCAGGTGTTGCCAACCCTGTGAGCACTTTCTAGTGTAAGTTGTAACTATGACCACTTGTTTCAGGGGTTGCCAACCCTGTGAGCACTTGCTAGTGTAAGTTGTAACTATGACCACGTGTTTCAGGTGTTGCCAACCCTGTGAGCACTTGCTAGTGTAAGTTGTAACTATGACCACGTGTTTCAGGTGTTGCCAACCCTGTGAGTGTTGCTAGTGTAAGTTGTAACTATGACCACGTGTTTCAGGTGTTGCCAACCCTGTGAGCACTTTCTAGTGTAAGTTGTAACTATGACCACTTGTTTCAGGGGTTGCCAACCCTGTGAGCACTTGCTAGTGTAAGTTGTAACTATGACCACGTGTTTCAGGTGTTGCCAACCCTGTGAGCACTTGCTAGTGTAAGTTGTAACTATGACCACGTGTTTCAGGTGTTGCCAACCCTGTGAGTGTTGCTAGTGTAAGTTGTAACTATGACCACGTGTTTCAGGTGTTGCCAACCGTGTGAGCACTTGCTAGTGTAAGTTGTAACTATGACCACGTGTTTCAGGTGTTGCCAACCCTGTGAGCACTTGCTAGTGTAAGTTGTAACTATGACCACGTGTTTCAGGTGTTGCCAACCCTGTGAGTGTTGCTAGTGTAAGTTGTAACTATGACCACGTGTTTCAGGTGTTGCCAACCCTGTGAGCACTTGCTAGTGTAAGTTGTAACTATGACCACGTGTTTCAGGTGTTGCCAACCCTGTGAGTGTTGCTAGTGTAAGTTGTAACTATGACCACGTGTTTCAGGTGTTGCCAACCCTGTGAGTGTTGCTAGGCAGCTAGTGGAGGAACAGAAGCTAGGAGCTCTCTCCTGTGGACGAGTGAGGCCAAGGTCAGTATTCAGTCAGTCTTTCTGATCAGGACATTGACATGGCCAGTGTCCAGCAGAATCTGGACAAGCTGCTGGGTTACAGTGCTGCCAGGCATGGCCATGCCAACATTGTAGACTCTCCGCCATCATTTCTGTCTGTATCTGCTTTTTCTCTTTTTGATCTTTCCAGTCGTCACAGTATTCTCCACTGTCTTTTTTCCTCACAGAAACCACCACAGACTTCTAGGTCGGTCAGTGTGACAGATAGGACATCTATGATGTGATAAGTAGTCATCTATAATGTGATAGGGAGACATCTGTGATGTGATAGGGAGACATCTGTGATGTGATAGGTAGTCATCTATGATGTGATAGGGAGACATCTGTGATGTGATAGGTAGTCATCTATGATGTGATAGGTAATCATCTATGATGTAATAGGGAGACATCTGTGATGTGATAGGTGATCATCTATGATGTGATAGGCAGACATCTGTGGTGTGATGGGGAGTCACCTGTGATGTGATAGGGAGACATCTATGATGGGATGGGGAGTCATTTGTGATTTAATAAGGAGTCATCTGTGATGTGTTAGGGAGACATCTGTGATATGATAGGGAGTCATCTGTGATTTAATGAGTCATCTGGGATGTGATAGGGAGACATCTGTGATATGATAGGGATTCATCTGTGATGTGATAGGGAGACATCTATGATGGGATAGGGAGACATCTATGATGTGATAGGGAGACATCTGATATGTGATAGGGAGACATCTGATATGTGATAGGGAGACATATATGATGGGATAGGGAGACATCTGTGATGTGAAAGGGAGACATCTGTGATATGATAGGGATTCATCTGTGATGTGATAGGGAGACATCTGTGATGTGACAGGGAGACATCTGTGATGTGACAGGGAGACATCTATGATGTGATAGGGAGTCATCTGTGATGTGATAGGGAGTTATCTTTTGTGCGATAATGAGTCATCTGTGATTTAATAGGGAGTCATCTGTGATGTGATAATGAGTCATCTGTGATTTAATAGGGAGTTATCTGTGATGTGATAGGGAGTCATCTGTGATGTGATAGGGAGACATCTGTGATGTGATAGGGTCATCTGTGATGTGATAGGGAGACATCTGTGATGTGATAGGGTCATCTGTGATGTGATAGGGAGACATCTGTGATGTGATAGGGAGACATCTGTGATGTGATAGGGAGACATCTGTGGTGTGATAGGGAGACAGACATCCGTGGTGTGATGGGGAGACACCTGTGATATGATAGAGACATCTGTGATGTGATAGGGAGACATCTGTGATGTGATAGGGAGACATCTGTGATGTGATAGGGAGACATCTGTGATGTGATAGGGAGTCATCTGTTGTGTGATAGGGAGTCATATGTGATGTGATAGGGAGTTATCTTTTGTGTGATAATGAATCATCTGTGATTTAATAGGGAGTCATCTGTAATGTTATAAGGAGACATCTGTGATGTGATAGGGAGACATCTGTGATGTGATAGGGTCATCTGTGATGTGATAGGGAGACATCTGTGGTGTGATAGGTAGACATCTGTGATGTGATAGGGAGACATCTGTGATGTGATAGGGAGACATCTGTGATGTGAAAGGGAGACATTTGTGGTGTGATAGGGAGACAGACATCTGTGGTGTGATGGGGAGACACCTGTTTTACAATAGAGATCTGCGATATGATAGGGAGACATCTGTGATGTGATAGGGAGACATCTATGATGTGATAGGGAGACACCTGTGATGTGATAGAGAGACATCTGTGATGTGATAGGGAGACATTTGTGGTGTGATAGGGAGACATCTGTGATTTGATAGGGAGACATATGTTTAAAGTTCTTGGCTTTGTAAAATGAATGAGTCTTTTGTTATGCTCCCTATTGGTGACTAAAACAAGCCAGCAACTGACCTGTGATTTCTGGATCTTGTGTTTCAGCATACTGGTGGGCAAAGGGGCTCAGCTCTATGCTTGTGACCAGGGCATGGATGTCAGTGCTAACTTGATATCAGGTAATGGGCTTGTTCATTTGGGACATACAAGTACAGGTATCTTACTGTCTTGTTGATTCTTTCTTCTACCCAGGGATGTAGAGGTATCTTACTGTCTTGTTGATTCTTTCTTCTACCCAGGGATGTAGAGGTATCTTACTGTCTTGTTTATTCTTTCTTCTACCCAGGGATGTAGAGGTATCTTACTGTCTTGTTGATTCTTTCTTCTACCCAGGGATGTAGAGGTATCTTACTGTCTTGTTGATTCTTTCTTCTACCCAGGGATGTAGATGTATCTTACTGTTGTTTATTCTTTCTTCTACCCAGGGATGTAGAGGTATCTTACTGTCTTGTTTATTCTTTCTTCTACCCAGGGATGTAGAGGTATCTTACTGTCTTGTTAATTCTTTCATCTACCCAGGGATGTAGAGGTATCTTACTGTCTTGTTTATTCTTTCTTCTACCCAGGGATGTAGAGGTATCTTACTGTCTTGTTTATTCTTTCTTCTACCCAGGGATGTAGAGGTATCTTACTGTCTTGTTTATTCTTTCTTCTACCCAGGGATGTAGAGGTATCTTACTGTCGTGTTAATTCTTTCTTCTACCCAGGGATGTAGAGGTATCTTACTGTCTTGTTTATTCTTTCATCTACCCAGGGATGTAGAGGTTCCTTACTGTCTTGTTTATTCTTTCTTCTACCCAGGGAGAGGTACCTTACTGTCTTGTTTATTCTTTCTTCTACCCAGGGATGTAGAGGTACCTTACTGTCTTGTTTATTCTTTCATCTACCCAGGGATGTAGAGGTACCTTACTGTCTTGTTTATTCTTTCTTCTACCCAGGGATGTAGAGGTATCTTTCTGTCATGTTTATTCTTTCTTCTACCCAGGGATGTAGAGGTATCTTACTGTCTTGTTAATTCTTTTATCTACCCAGGGATGTAGAGGTTTCTTACTGTCTTGTTTATTCTTTCTTCTACCCAGGGATGTAGAGGTACCTTACTGTCTTGTTTATTCTTTCTTCTACCCAGGGATGTAGAGGTACCTTACTGTCTTGTTTATTCTTTCTTCTACCCAGGGATGTAGAGGTATCTTACTGTCTTGTTTATTCTTTCTCCTACCCAGGGATGTAGAGGTATCTTACTGTCGTGTTAATTCTTTCTTCTACCCAGGGATGTAGAGGTACCTTACTGTCTTCTTTATTCTTTCTTCTACTCAGGGGTGTAGAGGTATCTTACTGTCTTGTTTATTCTTTCTTCTACCCAGGGATGTAGAGGTATCTTACTGTCTTGTTTATTCTTTCTTCTACCCAGGGATGTAGAGGTATCTTACTGTCTTGTTGATTCTTTCTTCTACCCAGGGATGTAGAGGTACCTTACTGTCTTGTTGATTCTTTCTTCTACCCAGGGATGTAGAGGTATCTTACTGTCTTGTTAATTCTTTCTTCTACCCAGGGATGTAGAGGTACCTTACTGTCTTGTTTATTCTTTCTTCTACCCAGGAATGTAGAGGTATCTTACTGTCTTGTTTATTATTTCTTCTACCCAGGGATGTAGAGGTACCTTACTGTCTTGTTTATTCTTTCTTCTACCCAGGGATGTAGAGGTACCTTACTGTCTTGTTTATTCTTTCTTCTACCCAGGAATGTAGAGGTATCTTACTGTCTTGTTTATTCTTTCATCTACTCAGGGATGTAGAGGTATCTTACTGTCTTGTTTATTCTTTCTTCTACCCAGGGATGTAGAGGTATCTTACTGTCTTGTTTATTCTTTCATCTACCCAGGGATGTAGAGGTATCTTACTGTCTTGTTTATTCTTTCATCTACTCAGGGATGTAGAGGTATCTTACTGTCTTATTTACCTGTCATCCACCCGGAGAAGGCGTCTGCTTTGTGGTGATCACTAGACGGTGGGATCGTTGGAGCTATTGTGCCGGGTCTCACAATAGGTGGTGGAGACTTCGGCGGAGAGAGCAGGCTGGGGTATCTGGGAGCTGCATTTGACAGGGGCCTGTCCTTTGGGGACCATGTGGATAGTGTTGTGACAGGATGCCAAAGAAAACTTGGTGCACTTAAGACTATGGCACCTGATCCTGTCAGTGGTGGATAATGGCCTGGGACTGCTTGCCGTCTCAAAGAGTCAGATGGACAAACTAGAGAGCATACAGAACGCGGCTATGCGGGTCATTCTGGGTTGCACCAGAGACACCCCAGTGGTGTGTATGCGATACATCCTTGGTTTGCCGACTGTTGCAGGTGGGCACCAGGTGCTGCAGGCGAGGTCATGTCTCAGGGTGGCTGCGGACACGGACCGCCCTTTGCAAGAGGCTCTGGGTGCAGTTGGGGGTCGGCGGCTGGTGGGATGGAGGTCATGGATGGCTCAGGCGGAGGAATGGGAACATTTGGCGAGGAGAGGAGTGGGTCAAGCTGCCACCTGAGCAGCCGGATTTGTGTAGAGTCATGGTCACACTGGGCCGGGGATGCGGATACTGGCCAGGGAGATGGAGATTCAGCATTTGATTCAAGATGGTGCTCTCTCCGGAGATTTTATCATTTACACAGACCGTTCGGAGTCAGGGGGCAAAATAGGTGCTTGGGGCTTCTTGGCAAGGGTTGATGGTCTGCTTTTGGTGGGAGAGAGCCTTGCATATGATGCCAAGGCATCCGGCTTGGGAGTGGAGGTGGAGGCGGTCACTATGGCTTTCCACTAGTTGGAGAACACGACACACACACACATCGTGATTGTAGCTGACTTGGAGAGCATGCTGTGGTGGGGTGGGGGGGCAAGACGGGCATGCTATGTGCGGAGTGGCATGCTTCGCTGCGGAGGTCATGGGCGGGGAGTGTTTTCTGGATTTTTTCACCGGGTTGCGCTGGTGTGTTGGGAAAGGGGTAGGCATACGGGCTGGCTGGCTCTGCACAACTTGGTGGAATGCTGATGCATGATGGGGCAGACATGGTTGGTGCCTTGTGGGAGGGCGTGTGCGGTTCGGAACACTACAGTCTGGTGGGGTTGGTGCGGGGAAGAGTGGCGGGGGCTCGGGGGAAGGGCAGGACGGACAGTTGATCAGAATGATACTGGCACCATTAATATCGGAACTCTTTGCTGGCTGCTGAAGATGGGGAGGGAGCGCTTATGGAAATGCCCCTAGTGCTGAGATGTCGGTTCTTGAATCAATATATATATTTGTATAGATTGTTTCCTGGCGGTGTGAGGGTGACATCTGTATTAATTGTTTCCTGGGGATGTGCGGGTGACATTTGTATTAATTGTTTCTTTGAAGTGTGAGGGTAATTTTTGTAATGATTGTTTCCTGGAGATGTGAGGGTGATGTTCTTGTTCACTGATGATGTTCTTGTTGACTGATGATGTTCTTGTTGACTGATGATGTTCTTGTTGACTGTTAGCTGCAGCTCTGAAAACTTACATCCGCTACAAGAGGAGATGTCTTGGTGCAGCTCCTTCTAGCACTGTGCAGAAACGTAGGAAGTTGAACACACCAGAGCTCAGCAGCTCCGGAGACAGCCATCAGGTAGCACAGCTTGTATCTGATCATTTGATGTCCCTCACATATATAGCACCATGTCCTTGTGTTCACATTTCTATCAGTCAGTCCTTATGTTCACATCTATAGCAGTCAGTCCTTATGTTCACATTTCTAGCAGTCAGTCCTTATGTTTACATCTCTAGCAGTCAGTCCTTATGTTTACATCTCTAGCAGTCAGTCCTTATGTTTACATCTCTAGCAGTCAGTCCTTATGTTCACATCTCTAGCAGTCAGTCCTTATGTTTACATCTCTAGCAGTCAGTCCTTATGTTTACATATCTAGCAGTCAGTCCTTATGTTCACATCTCTAGCAGTCAGTCCTTATGTTCACTTTTCTAGCAGTCAGTCCTTATGTTCACATTTCTAGCAGTCAGTCCTTATGTTCACATCTCTAGCAGTCAGTCCTTATGTTTACATTTCTAGCAGTCAGTTCTTATGTTTACATCTCTAGCAGTCAGTCCTTATGTTCACATCTCTAGCAGTCAGTCCTTATGTTTACATCTCTAGCAGTCAGTCCTTATGTTCACATCTCTAGCAGGCAGTCCTTATGTTCACTTTTCTAGCAGTCAGTCCTTATGTTCACATCTCTAGCAGTCAGTCCTTATGTTCACATTTCTAGCAGTCAGTCCTTATGTTCACATCTCTAGCAGTCAGTCCTTATGTTCACTTTTCTAGCAGTCAGTCCTTATGTTCACATTTCTAGCAGTCAGTCCTTATGTTCACATTTCTAGCAGTCAGTCCTTATGTTTACATCTCTAGCAGTCAGTCCTTATCTTCACATCTCTAGCAGTCAGTCCTTATGTTTACATCTCTAGCAGTCAGTCCTTATCTTCACATCTCTAGCAGTCAGTCTTTATGTTTACATTTCTAGTAGTCAGTCCTTGTGTTCACATTTCTAGCAGTCAGTCCTTATGTTCACATCTCTAGCAGTCAGTCCTTATGTTCACATTTCTAGCAGTCAGTCCTTATGTTCACATCTCTAGCAGTCAGTCCTTATGTTCACATCTCTAGCAGTCAGTCCTTATGTTTACATCTCTAGCAGTCAGTCCTTATGTTCACATTTCTAGCAGTCAGTCCTTATGTTCACATTTCTAGCAGTCAGTCCTTATGTTCACATTTCTAGCAGTCAGTCCTTATGTTTACATCTCTAGCAGTCAGTCCTTATGTTCACATTTCTAGCAGTCAGTCCTTATGTTTACATCTCTAGCAGTCAGTCCTTATGTTCACATTTCTAGCAGTCAGTCCTTATGTTTACATCTCTAGCAGTCAGTCCTTATGTTCACATTTCTAGCAGTCAGTCCTTATGTTCACATCTCTAGCAGTCAGTCCTTATGTTCACATTTCTAGCAGTCAGTCCTTATGTTCACATTTCTAGCAGTCAGTCCTTATGTTCACATCTCTAGCAGTCAGTCCTTATGTTCACATTTCTAGCAGTCAGTCCTTATGTTCACATTTCTAGCAGTCAGTCCTTATGTTCACATTTCTAGCAGTCAGTCCTTATGTTCACATTTCTAGCAGTCAGTCCTTATGTTTACATCTCTAGCAGTCAGTCCTTATGTTCACATTTCTAGCAGTCAGTCCTTATGTTTACATCTCTAGCAGTCAGTCCTTATGTTCACATTTCTAGCAGTCAGTCCTTATGTTCACATCTCTAGCAGTCAGTCCTTATGTTCACATTTCTAGCAGTCAGTCCTTATGTTTACATCTCTAGCAGTCAGTCCTTATGTTTACATTTCTAGCAGTCAGTCCTTATGTTCACATTTCTAGCAGTCAGTCCTTATGTTTACATCTCTAGCAGTCAGTCCTTATGTTCACATCTCTAGCAGTCAGTCCTTATGTTTACATCTCTAGCAGTCAGTCCTTATGTTCACATCTCTAGCAGTCAGTCCTTATGTTCACATCTCTAGCAGTCAGTCCTTATGTTTACATCTCTAGCAGTCAGTCCTTATGTTCACATTTCTAGCAGTCAGTCCTTATGTTTACATCTCTAGCAGTCAGTCCTTATGTTCACATTTCTAGCAGTCAGTCCTTATGTTCACATCTCTAGCAGTCAGTCCTTATGTTCACATTTCTAGCAGTCAGTCCTTATGTTCACATCTCTAGCAGTCAGTCCTTATGTTCACATTTCTAGCAGTCAGTCCTTATGTTCACATTTCTAGCAGTCAGTCCTTATGTTCACATTTCTAGCAGTCAGTCCTTATGTTCACATTTCTAGCAGTCAGTCCTTATGTTCACATTTCTAGCAGTCAGTCCTTATGTTCACATTTCTAGCAGTCAGTCCTTATGTTCACATTTCTAGCAGTCAGTCCTTATGTTCACATCTCTAGCAATCAGTCCTTATGTTCACATTTCTAGCAGTCAGTCCTTATGTTCACATCTCTAGCAATCAGTCCTTATGTTCACATTTCTAGCAGTCAGTCCTTATGTTCACATTTCTAGCAGTCAGTCCTTATGTTCACATCTCTAGCAATCAGTCCTTATGTTCACATTTCTAGCAGTCAGTCCTTATGTTCACATTTCTAGCAGTCAGTCCTTGTGTTCACATCTCTAGCAGTCAGTCCTTATGTTTACTTTTCTAGCAGTCAGTCCTTATGTTCACATTTCTAGCAGTCAGTCCTTATGTTCACATCTCTAGCAGTCAGTCCTTATGTTTACATTTCTAGCAGTCAGTCCTTATGTTTACATCTCTAGCAGTCAGTCCTTGTGTTTACATTTCTAGCAGTCAGTCCTTATGTTCACATTTCTAGCAGTCAGTCCTTGTGTTCACATTTCTAGCAGTCAGTCCTTGTGTTCACATCTCTAGCAGTCAGTCCTTATGTTTACATTTCTAGCAGTCAGTCCTTATGTTCACATCTCTAGCAGTCAGTCCTTATGTTTACATTTCTAGCAGTCAGTCCTTATGTTTACATTTCTAGCAGTCAGTCCTTATGTTTACATTTCTAGCAGTCAGTCCTTATGTTCACATCTCTAGCAGTCAGTCCTTATGTTCACATCTCTAGCAGTCAGTCCTTATGTTTACATCTCTAGCAGTCAGTCCTTATGTTTACATTTCTAGCAGTCAGTCCTTATGTTCACATCTCTAGCAGTCAGTCCTTATGTTCACATCTCTAGCAGTCAGTCCTTATGTTTACATCTCTAGCAGTCAGTCCTTATGTTCACATTTCTAGCAGTCAGTCCTTATGTTCACATCTCTAGCAGTCAGTCCTTATGTTCACATCTCTAGCAGTCAGTCCTTATGTTTACATCTCTAGCAGTCAATCCTTATGTTTACATCTCTAGCAGTCAGTCCTTATGTTCACATCTCTAGCAGTCAGTCCTTATGTTCACATCTCTAGCAGTCAGTCCTTATGTTCACATTTCTAGCAGTCAGTCCTTATGTTTACATTTCTAGCAGTCAGTCCTTATGTTCACATCTCTAGCAGTCAGTCCTTATGTTTACATCTCTAGCAGTCAGTCCTTATGTTCACATCTCTAGCAGTCAGTCCTTATGTTCACATTTCTAGCAGTCAGTCCTTATGTTTACATCTCTAGCAGTCAGTCCTTATGTTCACATCTCTAGCAGTCAGTCCTTATGTTCACATTTCTAGCAGTCAGTCCTTATGTTCACATCTCTAGCAGTCAGTCCTTATGTTCACATTTCTAGCAGTCAGTCCTTATGTTAACATCTCTAGCAGTCAGTCCTTATGTTTACATCTCTAGCAGTCAGTCCTTATGTTCACATTTCTAGCAGTCAGTCCTTATGTTCACATCTCTAGCAGTCAGTCCTTATGTTCACATTTCTAGCAGTCAGTCCTTATGTTCACATCTCTAGCAGTCAGTCCTTATGTTCACATCTCTAGCAGTCAGTCCTTATGTTCACATTTCTAGCAGTCAGTCCTTATGTTCACATCTCTAGCAGTCAGTCCTTATGGTTACATCTATAGCAGTCAGTCCTTATGTTTACATTTCTAGCAGTCAGTCCTTATGTTTACATCTATAGCAGTCAGTCCTTATGTTTACATCTCTAGCAGTCAGTCCTTATGTTTACATCTCTAGCAGTCAGTCCTTATGTTTACATCTCTAGCAGTCAGT
>CAJHNH020005457.1:120000-214687 GCA_905116865.2 Candidula unifasciata
GTAGATTGGGGCCTGTAAGTTTTATGTTCATTCTATTGGTGTTTAGTTTCCATGTTTACGATATTTTGTAAAGTTCTTTCTGTTAGGAGTTGAAGTTTTTTTCCCTATGTTTGTTTTTAAAACAAGTTCTTTGATTCTCTGGGTTGGGTTTGATTTCTTTTGATACTCATTCTGTGGGGATGTATTTCACTTGTTGACAATATTAGCTTATGCTCATTCACTGAGACCTGGTCTCTGATACCTCAGTATCTTCTCATGAAGACATACCAGCTGTCTGAGAGCAAACACACAGCCATGGTCTGAGAACAAACACACAGCCATGGTCTGAGAACAAACACACAGCCATGGTCTGAGAGCAAACACACAGCCATGGTCTGAGTGCAAACACACAGCCATGGACTGAGAACAAACACACAGCCATGGACTGAGAACAAACACACAGCCATGGTCTGAGAGCAAACACACAGCCATGGTCTGAGAGCAAACACACAGCCATGGTCTGAGAGCAAACACACAGCCATGGACTGAGAACAAACACACAGCCATGGACTGAGAACAAACACACAGCCATGGTCTGAGAGCAAACACACAGCCATGGACTGAGAACAAACACACAGCCATGGTCTGAGAACAAACACACAGCCATGGTCTGAGAGCAAACACACAGCCATGGACTGAGAACAAACACACAGCCATGGACTGAGAACAAACACACAGCCATGGTCTGAGAGCAAACACACAGCCATGGACTGAGAACAAACACACAGCCATGGTCTGAGAGCAAACACACAGCCATTGTCTGAGAACAAACACACAGCCATGGACTGAGAACAAACACACAGCCATGGTCTGAGAGCAAACACACAGCCATTGTCTGAGAACAAACACACAGCAATGGACTGAGAGCAAACACACAGCCATTGTCTGAGAACAAACACACAGCCATGGACTGAGAGCAAACACACAGCCATTGTCTGAGAACAAACACACAGCCATTGTCTGAGAACAAACACACAGCCATGGACTGAGAACAAACACACAGCCATTGACTGCGCCTGGACTGAGAACAAACACACAGCCATGGACTGAGAACAAACACACAGCCATTGACTGCGCCTGGACTGAGAACAAACACACAGCCATTGACTGCGCCTGGACTGAGAACAAACACACAGCCATGGACTGAGAGCAAACACACAGCCATTGACTGCGCCTGGACTGAGAGCAAACACACAGCCATGGACTGAGAACAAACACACAGCCATGGACTGAGAACAAACACACAGCCATGGACTGAGAACAAACACACAGCCATGGACTGAGAACAAACACACAGCCATGGACTGAGAACAAACACACAGCCATGGACTGAGAACAAACACACAGCCATGGACTGAGAACAAACACACAGCCATGGACTGAGAACAAACACACAGCCATGGACTGAGAACAAACACACAGCCATGGACTGAGAACAAACACACAACCATGGACTGAGCCATGGACTGAGAACAAACACACAGCCATGGACTGAGAACAAACACACAACCATGGACTGAGCCATGGACTGAGAACAAACACACAGCCATGGACTGAGAACAAACACACAGCCATGGACTGAGAACAAACACACAGCCATGGACTGAGAACAAACACACAGCCATGGACTGAGAACAAACACACAGCCATGGACTGAGAACAAACACACAGCCATGGACTGAGAACAAACACACAGCCATGGACTGAGAGCAATTCTGGAAGAAAACTGTGACCTGTGTGGAGATTGTTAGCTGACACTAGACCCGTGACTTTTGTGCACTAACTAATGGATGGTCAAATATAAATCCTCATTTAGGGGCAGATGGGCATTTGCTCGATGAGCCATCACCAACATTTATCTGACAGGCCATCACCAACATTTATCTGACAGGCCATCACCAACATTTGTCTGACAGGCCATCACCAACATTTGTCTGACAGGCCGTCACCAACATTTATCTGACAGGCCATCACCAACATTTATCTGACAGGCCATCACCAACATTTATCTGACAGGCCATCACGAACATTTGTCTGACAGGCCATCACGAACATTTGTCTGACAGGCCATCACCAACATTTGTCTGACAGGCCATCACCAACATTTATCTGACAGGCCATCACCAACATTTATCGGACAGGCCATCACCAACATTTGTCTGACAGGCCATCACCAACATTTATCTGACAGGCCGTCACCAACATTTATCTGACAGGCCATCACCAACATTTGTCTGACAGGCCGTCACCAACATTTATCTGACAGGCCATCACCAACATTTGTCTGACAGGCCGTCACCAACATTTATCTGACAGGCCATCACCAACATTTGTCTGACAGGCCATCACCAACATTTGTCTGACAGGCCATCACCAACATTTATCTGACAGGCCATCACCAACATTTGTCTGACAGGCCGTCACCAACATTTATCTGACAGGCCATCACCAACATTTGTCTGACAGGCCATCACCAACATTTGTCTAACAGGCGATCACCAACATTTGTCTGACAGGCCGTCACCAACATTTATCTGACAGGCCATCACCAACATTTGTCTGACAGGCCATCACCAACATTTGTCTGACAGGCGATCACCAACATTTGTCTGACAGGCCATCACCAACATTTGTCTGACAGGCGATCACCAACATTTGTCTGACAGGCCATCACCAACATTTGTCTGACAGGCCATCACCAACATTTGTCTGACAGGCCATCACCAACATTTGTCTGACAGGTGATCACCAACATTTGTCTGACAGGCCATCACCAACATTTGTCTGACAAGCCATCACCAACATTTGTCTGACAGGCCATCACCAACATTTGTCTGACAGGCCATCATGTGTGTTTGAGAATGTTTTCTGTTGTCCTGGTGAATTGCAGGTAAATACATGTTGGTCAGTCATGAACTCAAGAAAGCAATGGCAGTATTTCACCTTTGTCAAGGAGAAGAGTCTCTCTCTCATCATCAGTGGACAGGGGCTGAGCCTGTAGACAGGAACATGGACAGGTCTCTGAGGTGCTAAGCCTGTAGTCAGGACCTGGTGTTTATGAGGGAAACCAGTGTTTGACCCCTGAGAAGTACCTGTGAGCAGACTACCTGTCATTGTTCTCACTCAGGTTTCTCCTTCCTAGGCAGGTATCTATGGAGCTGGCTGTTGGGCCCAGAACCAGATCTCAGATTCTAAGCCAGGAGTGGCAGCTGTCACCTCAGGTAAAACACTTCTCTGTCACCTCAGATTAAACACTTTTCTGTCACCTCAGGTAAAACACTTTTCTATCACTTTAGGTAAAACTCTTTTCTATCGCTTCAGGTAAAACTCTTTTCTATCGCCTCAGGTAAAACACTTTTTTATCAGCTCAGGTAACACTTTTCTATCACCTCAGATAAAACACCTCCTTGTCTCCTTGTCATCTCAGGTAAAACACTTCTCTGTTCACCTCAGCTAAAACACTTCTCTAACACCTCAGATGAAACTTTTCTATCACCTCAGGTAAAACACTTCTCTGTCACCTCAAGTAAAACACTTCTCTGTTCACCTCAGCTAAAACACCTCCCTGTCACCTCAGATAAAACACTTCTCTGTTCACCTCAGATAAAACTCTTTTCTATTACTTCAGGTAAAACTCTTTTCTATCACCTTAGGTAAAACTCTTTTCTATCACCTTAGGTAAAACACTTTTCTATCAGCTCAGGTAAAACACTTTTCTATCCCCTCAGATAAAACACCTCCCTGTCACCTCAGGTAAAACACTTTTCTGTCACCTCAGGTAAAACTTTTCTATCACCTCAGGTAAAACACCTCTCTGTCACCTCAGATAAACACTTCTCTGTTCACCTCAGGTAAAACTCTTTTCTATCACTTTAGGTAAAACTCTTTTCTATCACCTCAGGTAAAACTCTTTTCTATCACCTCAGGTAAAACACCTCTATGTCACCTCAGGTAAAACACCTCTCTGTTCACCTCAGGTAAAACTCTTTTTTCTATCACCTCAGGTAAAACTCTTTTCCTAACACCTCAGGTAAAACACTTTTCTATCACCTCAGAAAAAACACTTCTCTGTTCACCTCAGATAAAAAACCTCCCTGTCACCTCAGGTAAAACACTTCTCTGTTTACCTCAGCTAAAACACTTCTCTGTCACCTCATGTAAAACTTTTCTATCACCTCAGGTAAAATACCTCTCTGTCAATTCAGATAAACACTTCTCTGTTCACCTCAGGTAAAACTCTTTTCTATCACCTCAGGTGAATGTATAACACCCAAACAATCACAGTATACCCCAGCCACACAATCTCTGTATAACATCCACACAATCTCTGTAAAACATCCACACAATCTCTGTATAACATCCTTACAGTCTCTGTATAACATCCACACAATCTCTGTAAAACATCCACACAATCTCTGTATAACATCCACACAATCTCTGTATAACATCCACACAATCTTTGTATAACATCCACACAATCTCTGTATAACATCCACACAATCTCTGTATAACATCCCCACAATAACAGTATACCCCAGCCACATAATCTTTGTACAACATCCACTCAATCACAGTATACCCCTGCCACACAATCTCTGTTTAGCGTCCACACAATCACAGTATACCCCAGCCACACAATCTCTGTATAACGTCCACACAATCACAGTATACCCCAGCCACACAATCTCTGTATAACGTCCACACAATCATAGTATACCCCAGCCACACAATCTCTGTTTAACATCCACACAATCACAGTATACCCCAGCCACACAATCTCTGTATAACATCCACACAATCTCTGTATAACATCCACACAATCACAGTATACCCCATCCACACAATCTCTGTATAACATCCACACAATCTCTGTATAAAATCCACACAATCTCTGTATAGCATCCACACAATCTCTGTATAACATCCACACAATCTCTGTATAACATCCCCACAATCACAGTATACCCCAGCCACACAATCTTTGTACAACATCCACACAATCACAGTATACCCCAGCCACACAATCTCTGTATAACGTCCACACAATCACAGTATACCCCAGCCACACAATCTCTGTTTAACGTCCACACAATCACAGTATACCCCAGCCACACAATCTCTGTTTAACGTCCACACAATCACAGTATACCCTAGCCACACAATCTCTGTTTAACGTCCACACAATCACAGTATACCCCAGCCACACAATCTCTGTTTAACATCCACACAATCACAATCTAGTCTCACATTGTGTAGCTTGCCACACCTTGCAGTATAATGCACAATTTAATCAGCACTTATATGTTTGAGACAACTACTGTATAGTCAGTTATCACAGTCTTATATAATCTACAACACGTATACCTGATTGTGTGGCGAACATTTCCCCTGGTATCTCTGTCACACAAATGACATCGCTTACACATATAACATCTCTGACACACAAATAACATCTCTGACACATAAACAACATCTCTGACACATAAATAACATCTCTGACACAAAAATAACATCTTTGACACATAAATAACATCTCTGACACATATATAACATCTGACACATATATAACATCTCTGACATATAAATAACATCTCTGACACATAAATAACATCTCTGACACAAATATAACATCTCTGACACATATATAACATCTCTGACACATAAATAACATCTCTGACACAAATATAACATCTCTGACACATATATAACATCTCTGACACATAAATAACATCTCTGACACATAAATAACATTTCTGACACACAAATAACATCTTTGACACATAAATAACATCTCTGACACATAAATAACATCTCTGACACATAAATAACATGTCTGACACATAAATAACATCTCTGACACATAAATAACATCTCTGACACATAAATAACATCTCTGACACATAAATAACATCTCTGACACGTACATAACATCTCTGACACATATATAACATCTCTGACACATATATAACATCTCTGACACATATATAACATCTCTGACACATAAATAACATCTCTGACACATAAATAACTTCTCTGACACATAAATAACATCTCTGACACATAAATAACATCTCTGACACATAAATAGCATCTCTGACACATATATAACATCTCTGACACATTAATAACATTTCTGACACATTAATAACATTTCTGACACATATATAACATTTCTGACACATAAATAACATCTCTGACACAAAAATAACATCTCTGACACATAAATAACATCTCTGACATATAAATAATGTCTCTGACACATAAATAACGTCTCTGACACATATATAATATCTCTGACACAAATATAACATCTCTGACACATAAATAACATTTCTGACACATAAATAACATCTCTGACACATAAATAACATCTCTGACACATAAATAACATCTCTGACACATAAATAACATCTCTGACACACCCTTCTTCTTTTTCTTTGTATTCTTCTTTGCGTTTACCAGCTGTAAATTTCAGCGAAAAGTTATGGTTGTTTGTCCACCTCTTGTACCAAAACCAAATACATGCATATCTGTTTTACAGATCTGACTTATTTGTATACAGATTGTTGGTTGCTTGTCTCTCAGGCAGATGTACTCTGACTTTAAAAGAAGCCCCCCCCCCCCCTTTCCCCCCCCCCCCCCCCCCCCCCCCCCCCCCCCTCTGCATTTACATCATTCTGGTTGGGGAGGCAGCTGGGCTATTCTGGTTGTCCATACAGTGGGGCCTGTGGTGAGGAATTAGCTTTGTTGTTGTCCATACAGTGGGGCCTGTGGTGAGGAATTAGCTTTGTTGTTGTCCATACAGTGGGGCCTGTGGTGAGGAATTAGCTTTGTTGTTGTCCATACAGTGGGGCCTGTGGTGAGGAATTAGCTTTGTTGTTGTCCATACAGTGGGGCCTGTGGCAAGGAATTTGCTTTGTTGTTGCCAATACACTGTGTGCAGTCTTCAAAAACTAGTTGTGTATCTTTTACAGGACATTGCAGAACAACCCCAGCATTTTTGGCTGTTGTGGTTTTTCTAGGCAAATTTATGTCAAGTGGTTTGCCATTGCTTTCTGGACGGTGGGCTTCTCGATACTGGGATCGAACCGGGCACCCCGGCATTACAAAGCTACACTGAACTAGTCATTAGTTATATAAATCCTACTGGACAGGGAAGACATGACGGTGTCTGCTGGTGAAGAATGGGGTGAAGCATGTGGTTCTTGACCTGGACCAGTGGAATCATAATACACTGGAGGTTCAGGGTATACAGATAGACAATGGGGGCACAACCTGGAATTTAGTAAATGTTTAAGCTGCAGCTGACTCTCTTGTCACAAAGGAACATTAGGACTGGGTCAGAGAGTTGGAGGAAATCCCTGGTAATAGGCTTCTCATCTGTAGGGATTTTAGTGCTTGGAACAGAGCATGGGACAGTAGTGGAGAAAATAGAGAAATGCTTTAGCAGAGGCTATGGTGGATGCAGAATTAGTCTACATAAACGATGGTAGGCCAACTCGAATGACAAGACCTGGTGATGCAGACACGGCCATTGATTTGACGTTTGTTACCCAGTCAGCAGTACTGGACACAAAATGGAGTGTCGTAGGCGATCTAGGGAGTGACCATATGCCATGCTCAGTCTTGATTTCAAAAGCGAGCAAGATCAGGGTTGTAAGAACACACAAGTCTTTTAAGAATGAGAGAGCCAGTACCCTTCTTGGATGCCTTCGACAGAAGATATGCAGCAGAACTACCTCCTCTGCTTTTGGTACAGCCTCCATGGTGGACACAAGAAGTAGAACAGGCATGGAGAGCCAAGTGAGCAGCAGTTAAACAATGACAGAAAGTGTGAAAGGCACCTCACAGCTGACAAGAGGATGTTGAGAAGCTAGAACAAGTAGAAGAGTTCAAACGGTTTGCAGCAGATGCAAAAAAGCTAAATGGAAACATTTTATGAGTGAAATTGGAGAGGATAGATCACTGGGTAGGTTTTGGAAACTTCACAGACAGATGCAAAGGAAGGATCGGCCAGTCACCACAGGGCTTAAATACACTGACAATAGTATACCAGTGACAACAGACAAAGAGAAGGGGGAAGCTTTTTTGGAGAGATTTATATTCCAAATTGATCATAATGATAGGGAGCTTAGAAATTCCGTTAGAGTTAATCTGTCTAATACTATAAATGCTAACCATTAAGGTGGAGGAAATAAAATATATATTGCAAATAACAAAAGACACTGCTGCGGGGCCAGACGGAGTCAGGTATGCCCATATAAAGAGTATGAGTTATGAAGGCTTGAGGAAGATGGCTTTTCATTTTAACTAGAGAAAGATTTGACACACTAACCTCTTACACAAAGGTTGTATCTTTCACACGTAGGTTGTCTCTCTCCCACACAGGTTGTATCTTTCACACGTAGGTTGTCTCTCTCCCACACAGGTTGTGGGGAAGATCTGATTCAGACAATCTTGGCCAAGACCTGCAGTGATGCCATCAGGTCGTCCAGTGACCTCAGCCAGTCTCTGGCTCAGTGTTTCAGTCTCCATTTTCTGGGTGAGTTCACATTTGCTGTTTTCTTTGTGCTGTGTTTGTACTTTCTGGGTGAGTTCACATTTGCTGTTTTCTTTGTGCTGTGTTTGTACTTTCTGGGTGAGTTCACATTTTCTGTTTTCTTTGTGCTGTGTTTGTACTTTCTGTGCACATACCACACACTTGTGGGTCTTGATGCATATATTATTTGTTCAAATGTGATGGATGTGAGTGTGCGTATGTGCACATTGCTCCCCCCCTAACCCCACCCCCACGAGCACACACATACACAAAGAGAGAGAGGCACACACAGACAGGCAGACACACACATAAATGCACACACACTCACACTGTGTACCTATGGATTCTCACACTCAGAATATGTACACATGGATTCTCACACTCAGAATGTGTACACATGCTTTCTCACACTCAGAATGTGTACACAAGGTTTTCACACTCAGAATGTGTACACATGGATTCTCGCACTCAGAATATGTACACATGGATTCTCACACTTAGAATGTGTACACATGCTTTCTCACACTCAGAATGTGTACACATGGTTACTCACACTCAGAATGTGTACACATGGTTTCTCACACTCAGAATGTGTACACATGGTTTCTCACACTCAGAATGTGTACACATGGTTACTCACACTCAGAATGTGTACACATGGTTTCTCACACTCAGAATGTGTACACATGGTTTCTCACACTCGGAATGTGTACACATGGTTTCTCACACTCAGAATGTGTACACATGGTTTCTCACACTCAGAATGTGTACACATGGTTTCTCACACTCAGAATGTGTACACATGGTTACTCACACTCAGAATGTGTACACATGGTTTCTCACACTCAGAATGTGTACACATGGATTCTCACACTCAGAATGTGTACACATGGTTTCTCACACTCAGAATGTGTACACATGGTTTCTCACACTCAGAATGTGTACACATGGTTACTCACACTCAGAATATGTACACATGGTTACTCACACTCAGAATGTGTACACATGGTTTCTCACACTCAGAATGTGTACACATGCTTTCTCACATGATGTATGAGTCACTGGTTTGCCTCTACCCCATAGGTTTCTTTCCTTTCTCTTCTCCTCTTTTCTTCCTTTCCTCTTCACGTTCAGGTCACCAAAGGTCAGCACTATTATTTAGTTGCTGTGCATTAATTTCGAGATATCTGCAGGTAATTTCAGCATTGTCTGCTCCCAGCTACCTCCTGTACTCAAGTAAGGCTTACACTCAAGTGCCATCAGCACTGTCCCCACTCAAGTACTGTCTATACTCTTCCGTCATCACTGCTCACACTGAAGTACTGTCAATACTCTTCCGTCATCACTGCTCACACTGAAGTACTGTCTATACTCATGTGCTATCAATCAGTACTGGCGCTATTCAAGTACTGTCTATACTCATGTGCTATCAATCAGTACTGCCGCCATTCAAGTACTGTCTATACTCATGTGCTATCAATCAGTACTGCGGCCATTCAAGTACTGTCTATACTCATGTGCTATCAATCAGTACTGGCGCCACTCAAGTACTGTCTATACTCATGTGCTATCAATCAGTACTGCCGCCACTCAAGTACTGTCTATACTCATGTGCTATCAATCAGTACTGCCGCCATTCAAGTACTGTCTATACTCATGTGCTATCAATCAGTACTGCCGCCATTCAAGTACTGTCTATACTCATGTGCTATCAATCAGTACTGCCGCCATTCAAGTACTGTCTATACTCATGTGCTATCAATCAGTACTGCCGCCATTCAAATATTGTTTATACTCATGTGCTATCAATGAGTACTGCCGCCATTCAAGTACTATCTATACTCATGTGCTATCAATCAGTACTGCCGCCATTCAAGTACTGTCTATACTCATGTGCTATCAATCAGTACTGGCGCCATTTAAGTACTGTCTATACTCATGTGCTATCAATGAGTACTGCCGCCACTCAAGTACTGTCTATACTCATGTGCTATCAATCAGTACTGCCGCCACTCAAGTACTGTCTATACTCTTCCATCATCACTGCTCACACTCAAGTACTGTCTATACTCATGTGCTATCAATCAGTACTGCCGCCACTCAAGTACTGTCTAAATGCATGAGCTATCAATCAGTACTGCCGCCACTCAAGTACTGTCTATACTCTTTCGTCATCACTGCTTACACTGAAGTGCTGTCTATACTCATGGGCTATCAATCAGTACTGCCGCCGTGGCGCGGTGATTTATGTCACAGGCGTGAGGGGAAGTTAAGTCCAACATGATGTGTATAAGGAGATACTCCGTACGTCACTCGGGCGCCAGTCCTTTAATATCCTGGTTGTACGGAACCTCACGCAAGACCCCGGCAGCACGTCCTCGTCGTGCGCCACGGATAATGTCTCAAATGAGCATTAACAGAGCCGCCAAGGGATCTCGGAGTTTGGCGGCCCCCAGAGGTGATGTGTCCACTTTGGCTCTCATCAGCCCGCCCCCAAACGCTTGGGTGAAAAAATTGTTATCAAAACTCATTAGGAACATGAGCAGGTCTGCCAAACGTACAGCCAAAATTACAACCCTTGGTTAAAAGACGGCGGAATAAAGAGAACATTGTTCACTGCACATCCTCTGTTAACCCTCAGTGTCGTCGTCACCGCGCTGGGGTACACCACAACAGAAACCATCCATAGGCTGGCCATTCATGTACATCCTCGGTTAACCCTCAGTGTCGTCGTCACCGCGCTGGGGTACACCACAACAGCAACCATCCATAGGCTGGCCATTCATGTACATCCCTGGTTAACCCTCAGTGTCGTCGTCACCGCGCTGGGGTACACCACAACAGCAACCATCCATAGGCTGGCCATTCATGTCCTTGGTAAACCCTCAGTGTCGTCGTCACCGCGCTGTGGTACACCACAACAGCAACCATCCATCGATCGGATGGCTAAGCCTAAATTTCCGACAAAACTAGATCATACTGATCAAAATCTGACCTCAAAATTAGAATTGAACTGAAAAAGACCGAATGTCCACACCCAAGGACACCACTCGCCCGAGTGTTGGGACAAAACTGATAACGATATGCCTGATGCAGGATGTAAAATCTGTCGGGCTAACGGCTCGTCAAAGAAATCTAACGTGCGAAGAAAAAAGAATGTACCTATCTGTGTGGTTACAAAAGTCCAAAACCCGCGGGCTGCTCCCCGCTGACCCCCAGAGGGCGCAGCCCCTGTCGAGCGGGAAGCCTGATACGGTTGTGAGGTTAAGCAGGCTTGTGCAGGACGTGACGATTCCTTGGGTGAGCCCAGAACCAGAGCGCCATGTGTCGGCTCTGCATACATGGATGCCTCCTTGGATGGCGGGGAATGCCCAAGATCTGCCCCTGCCTTCCCTTGAGGGCTAACTGTTCCACAGGGGGCCGACCCAAAGGGGTATTCCGGGGGCAATACCTGCGGCAAAGGAGACGAAGTGGACACCACACAAATCAGGCAACGTCTCGACCCACACAAAACAATGGCCACAGTCACCCTAGAAATAGGCCTGACGTCTTCCTTCGAAGTCGGCGCACAGCTGCCCATGAGGCAGGGAAATAAAAAACGGTTGTACACGCAAAAATCAGGCCCAGGTGAAAGCCAAAAGTCCAAGCGGACGATTACCTGACCTTCCACTGGAATTCACAGCCGGTGTTCGATGAAAAAGAAGAAAAAGTACTGCCGCCATTCAAGTACTGTCTATACTCATGTGCTATCAATCAGTACTGCCGCCATTCAAGTACTGTCTATACTCATGTGCTATCAATCAGTACTAGCGCCTTTCAAGTACTGTCTATACTCATGTGCTATCAATCAGTACTGCTCATACTGAAGTACTGTCTATACCCGTGCTATTAATCAGTACTGCCGCCACTCAAGTACTGTCTATACTCTTGTGCTATCAATCAGTACTGCCGCCATTCAAGTATTGTCTATACTCATGTGCTATCAATCAGTACTGCCACACCCCCCCCCCCCCCCCCCCCCGTGTGGGTTCCGGGGCCCCATGGTGGGGAAAACAAGAATAGACCCACTGCCTCCCCAAAAGCATGTCGTAAGAGTCGACTAATTGGGGAGCTTCCTTTGAAGTCGGAGTGCATCTGCCTGAGAGGCAAGGAACCAACAGTCTGTATTCAAGAGAATGAGATCTGTAAAACTGATGCACACGCAACACTCAGGTTCTGGAGCAGGACTGCAGTTCAGTAGTGGACGAGCAACCAGAACTTTCCGCCAGAGTGTACAGCTGGTGAACGCGAAGAAGAAGAAGAAGAAGTACTGCCGCCACTCAAGTACTGTCTATACTCTTTCGTCATCACTGCTTACACTGAAGTACTGTCTATACTCTTCCGTCATCACTGCTCACACTGAAGTACTGTCTATACTCATGTGCTATCAATCAGTACTGCCGCCATTCAAGTACTGTCTATACTCATGTGCTATCAATCAGTACTGGCGCCATTCAAGTACTGTCTATACTCATGTGCTATCAATCAGTACTGCCGCCACTCAAGTACTGTCTATACGCATGTGCTATCAATCAGTACTGCCGCCACTCTACTGCTTTTTATACTCTTCACTGCTCACACTAAAGTACTGTCTATACTCATGTGCTATCAATCAGTACTGCCACTATTCAAGTACTGTCTATACTCATGTGCTATCAATCAGTACTGCCACCATTCAAGTACTGTCTATACTCATGTGCTATCAATCAGTACTGCCGCCACTCAAGTACTGTCTATACTCTTGTGCTATCAATCAGTACTGCCGCCACTCAAGTACTATCTATACTCTTCCATCATCACTGCTCACACTAAAGTACTGTCTATACTCATGGGCTATCAATCAGTACTGCCACTATTCAAGTACTGTCTAAACTCATGTGCTATCAATCAGTACTGCCGCCACTCAAGTACTGTTTATACTCATGGGCTATCAATCAGTACTGCCGCCACTCAAGTACTGTCTATACTCTTGTGCTATCAATCAGTACTGCCGCCACTCAAGTACTGTCTATACTCTTCCATCATCACTGCTCACACTAAAGTACTGTCTATACTCATGTGCTATCAATCAGTACTGGTGCCATTCAAGTACTGTCTATACTCATGTGCTATCAATCAGTACTGCAGCCATTCAAGTACTGTCTCTACTCATGTGCTATCATGATATTCTAAAGCCAGTCATTACCTCAACTCATATTTGTCATGATATTCTAAAGCTAGTCAGTACCTCAACTCATATTTGTCATGATATTCTAAAGCCAGTCATTACCTCAACTCATATTTGTCATGATATTCTAAAGCCAGTCATTACCTCAACTCAAATTTGTCATGATATTCTAAAGCCAGTCATTACCTCAACTCATATTTGTCATGATATTCTAAAGCCAGTCAGTACCTCAACTCATATTTGTCATGATATTCTAAAGCCAGTCAGTACCTCAACTCATATTTGTCATGATATTCTAAAGCCAGTCATTAACTTAACTCATATTTCTGATGTTCCTTCTGAAGCCAGTCAGTGTTAAACTCGTGTTTCTCATATTTATTTCTACTACAGGTTCTGAGTTTTTAGCGTCCAAGCTGGACAAGTTTGGGGGTGTTCTCATCCTAAAAAGCCACAAATCAGCATCCTCCAAGGAAGGTAACCTGTGTGTTTCTGTGATAAATACATCCTTTTATGTTAGCCTGTGTGTTTCTGTGATAAATACATCCTTTCATGTTTGTCTGTGTTTCTGTGATAAATACATCCTTTGATGTTTGCCTGTGTGTTTCTGTGATAAATACATCCTTTCATGTTTGTCTGTGTGTTTCTGGGATAAATACATCCTTTCATGTTTGTCTGTGTGTTTCTGTGATAAATACATCCTTTCATGTTTGTTTGCCCTCGCTCTCTGAACACAGGATGTTCTTGTGTTCCTCTCCGATTTTGTGAGACATGCCACAGGATGATAGTAGACAGAAGTCAAGGGTGCTTGCATGACAAGCTTCTGTCTTGTCTCTGATTGAGTCGTAGGATTTCTTTTAGTTGACATCACAAGCCAAATGATCATCATGATCATCAGTTTTGTGTGTGTGTGAGTTTATGAGAAAGTGGAGAAATACCAGAATTAATAGAGTGAGTGAACGATAATAAGAAACTGTATGGAGTCACCAGAAGATTGGAAATAAGAAAGAACTGAGATTCTTGTGTATGTGTGTGCGTGCGTGCGCCCGCACGGAGTGCGTGTGGCACTTGGACGAGATAAGTGGGACTGCAACCAAGTGAATGTACTAGCCAGGGAGTGAGTGTATACAAGATGCAAGTAATTGTTCATATTTACTGATGATCTTAGTCTAACAAAGTTACTAACAATAGATGTTACAAGCATTGTTAAAGTTTCTAGTAGTTTGACATTGTCCTGTTATGTGTGATGAGTATTGATGTCCACACTCATCAATTGCTTCACATTGTCCTGTTATGTGTGATGTGTATTGATGTCCACACTCATCAATTGCTTCACATTGTCCTGTTATGTGTGATGTGTATTGATGTCCACACTCATCAATTGCTTCACATTGTCCTGTTATGTGTGATGTGTGATGATGTCCACACTCATCAATCGCTTCACATTGTCCTGTTATGTGTGATGTGTGATGATGTCCACACTCATCAATCGCTTCACATTGTCCTGTGATGTGTGATGTGTATTGATGTCCACACTCATCAATCGCTTCACATTGTCCTGTGATGTGTGATGTGTATTGATGTCCACACTCATCAATCGCTTCACATTGTCCTGTGATGTGTGATGTGTATTGATGTCCACACTCATCAATCGCTTCACATTGTCCTGTGATGTGTGATGAGTATTGATGTCCACACTCATCAATTGCTTCACATTGTCCTGTGATGTGTGATGTGTATTGATGTCCACACTCATCAATTGCTTCACATTGTCCTGTTATGTGTGATGTGTATTGATGTCCACACTCATCACACATTGTCCTGTGATGTGTGATGTGTATTGATGTCAACACTCATCAATTGCTTCACATTGTCCTGTTATGTGTGATGTATATTGATGTCCACACTCATCAATTGCTTCACATTGTCCTGTTATGTGTGATGTATATTGATGTCCACACTCATCACACATTGTCCTGTGATGTGTGATGTGTATTGATGTCAACACTCATCAATTGCTTCACATTGTCCTGTTATGTGTGATGTATATTGATGTCCACACTCATCACACATTGTCCTGTGATGTGTGATGTGTATTGATGTCCACACTCATCAATTGCTTCACATTGTCCTGTGATGTGTGATGTGTATTGATGTCCACACTCATCAATTGCTTCACAGTTTATTGGTTTAGTTTTTGTCTTTTGTTAACAGTGGAGTTGTCTTGGATCCACTCAACCTCCAGTTTCTGTCTGGCTCACATGTCAGGCAACAAGAAATCTCCCACAGTGAGTTGCTCTCTTTCAAGTGAATGTCTCATGTCAGGAGAGTTGGTGGACATATATGTGTTACAGCTGTAGTTGGTGGACATGTATTTGTTACAGCTGTAGTTACTGGACATGTATTTGTTACAGCTGTAGTTACTGGACATGTATTTGTTACAGCTGTAGTTGGTGGACATGTATGTGTTACAGCTGTAGTTGGTGGACAGGTATGTGTTACAGCTGTAGTTGGTGGACAGGTATGTGTTACAGCTGTAGTTGTTGGACAGGTATGTGTTACAGCTGTAGTTGGTGGACAGGGGTGTGTGTTACAGCTGTAGTTGGTGGACATGTATTTGTTACATCTGTAGTTGGTGGACATATATGTGTTACAGCTGTAGTTGGTGGACAGGTGTGTGTGTTACAGCTGTAGTTGGTGGACAGGTGTGTGTGTTACAGCTGTAGTTGTTGGACAGGTATGTGTTACAGCTGTAGTTGGTGGACAGGGGTGTGTGTTACAGCTGTAGTTGGTGGACATGTATTTGTTACATCTGTAGTTGGTGGACATATATGTGTTACAGCTGTAGTTGGTTGACATATATGTGTTACAGCTGTAGTTGGTGGACATGTATGTGTTACAGCTGTAGTTGGTGGACAGGTATGTGTTACAGCTGTAGTTGGTGGACATGTATGTGTTACAGCTGTAGTTGGTGGACAGGGGTGTGTGTTACAGCTGTAGTTGGTGGACATGTATTTGTTACAGCTGTAGTTGGTGGACATATATGTGTTACAGCTGTAGTTGGTGGACATATATGTGTTACAGCTGTAGTTGGTGGACATGTATGTGTTACAGCTGTAGTTGGTGGACATATATGTGTTACAGCTGTAGTTGGTGGACATGTATGTGTTACAGCTGTAGTTGGTGGACATGTATGTGTTACAGCTGTAGTTGGTGGACATGTATGTGTTACAGCTGTAGTTGGTGGACATGTATGTGTTACAGCTGTAGTTGGTGGACATGTATTTGTTACAGCTGTAGTTGGTGGACATGTATGTGTTACATCTGTAGTTGGTGGACATGTATGTGTTACAGCTGTAGTTGGTGGACCTATATGTGTTACAGCTGTAGTTGGTGGACATGTATGTGTTACAGCTGTAGTTGGTGGACATGTATGTGTTACAGCTGTAGTTGGTGGACATGTATGTGTTACAGCTGTAGTTGGTGGACATATATGTGTTACAGCTGTAGTTGGTGGACATATATGTGTTACAGCTGTAGTTGGTGGACATGTATATGTTACAGCTGTAGTTGGTGGACCGGTATGTTTTTACATTGGTCACCTAACAATCAGGCCATTGCTGAAGCGATCTGAGACAGATCTATATTTGAATCCACAGGTGGTCATGTCAAGGTTGGATGAGGCTAGCCTGCCAGGCCAGTCATTTGTGATGGGTGGTCACATGATTTCTCTGTAAGTGACACCGTGGCAGGTAATCCCTGTACTCCACATGTACACTCTAGCATTTTAAACCTGCTCACTCAACTGATAATGTTTGGGTTGGTTGTGGGCTTCTCTTCTGCAGGCCATGCCTGTGCTCAGATTGTGTGCTCTCAGCTTGTGTGATTATCTTACACTGTATGTCTGTACTCATGCTCTGATGTTGTTAAATCAGTTTGTCCTATAAATTTATGTTTTTGCTAAAAAAAAACATGACTGCAACACACGAAATAGTTGATACCTATGTGTTGGTTCAGTGGCGGATTCATTGTTGGTAATATCTGCTGTAGCAGCTGGCCTAGAGGGAAATTGTTGCAGCTGGTATAGAGGGAGATTGTTGCAGCTGGCGTAGAGGGAGATTTTAGCAGCTGGCATAGAGGGAGATTGTTGCAGCTGGCGTAGAGGGAGATTTTAGCAGCTGGCATAGAGGGAGATTGTAGTAGCTGGCGTAGAGGGAGATTGTAGCAGCTGGCCTAGAGGGAGATTGTAGCACCTGGCCTAGATGGAGACTGTAGTAGCTGGCCTAGAGGGAGATTGTAGCAGCTGGCCTAGAGGGAGATTGTAGCAGCTGGCCCAGAGGGAGATTGTAGCAGCTGGCCTAGAGGGAGATTGTAGCAGATGGCCAAGAGGGAGATTGTAGCAGCTGGCCTAGAGGGAGATTGTAGCAGCTGGCCTAGAGGGAAATTGTAGCAGCTGTCCTAGAGGGAGATTGTAGCAGCTGGCATAGAGGGAGATTGTAGCAGCTGGCGTAGAGGGAGATTGTAACAGCTGGTGTAGAGGGAGATTGTAGCAGCTGGTCTAGAGGGAGATTGTAGCATCTGGCCTAATGGGATATTGTAGCAGCTGGCCTAATGGGAGATTATATTATCTGGCTTTGTTTCCATGGCTGACTGACCTCCATTCCGTAGTGTACCTGACAACTCTTTGAAGCTGAGACTTGCAAGGTTGTCGCCTGTTGTTCTACCACAGATATGCTGGTGCATAATGGATGTTTAAGCCAGTCAGGTGTTGCTCAGTCAAGTGTTGCTCAGTCAGAGGTTGCTCATTCAGGTGTTGCCCAGTCAGGTGTTGCCCAGTCAGGTGTTGCTCATTCAGGTGTTGCTCATTCAGGTGTTGCTCAGTCAGGTGTTGCTCAGTCAGGTGTTGCTCAGTCAGAGGTTGCTCATTCAGGTGTTGCTCATTCAGGTGTTGCCCAGTCAGGTGTTGCTCATTCAGGTGTTGCCCAGTCAGGTGTTGCTCATTCAGGTGTTGCCCAGTCAGGTGTTGCTCATTCAGGTGTTGCCCAGTTAGAGGTTGCCCAGTCAGGTGTTGCTCAGTCAGGAGTTGCTCAATCACCCTGCGTTAAGTCAGAGATGAATGTCATCTATATACACATCTGGCCTGGCCACATCCCCACATTCTGTGTAGATTTTACCCGCTGTATTAGTCTGTACACTGAGTCTGTGCTGCAGCCTGGGATACAAATGGAAAAAATAGATGGCTGTTATAGAGCAACACAAGATGTTTTTCTATCATTGAGACAGGGAAACACAACAGTCCAAGAATACAAGTTCCAATTCCTGGACAGAGACAGGAAAACACAACGGTCCAAGAATACAAGGTCCAGTTCCTGGACAGAGACAGGGAAACACAACGGTCCAAGAATACAAGGTCCAGTTCCTGGACAGAGACAGGGAAACACAACGGTCCAAGAATACAAGGTCCAATTCCTGGACAGAGACAGGGACAGAGAAGGCTGACTAATTCACAATGGGGAAGGGGGGGGGGGGGGTGCATGCTTGCTTTGCATGTGTGTGTGTTTTTTTCCCCCTCCATTTTTGCACCCAGTGTGATAGAAAGAAAATAGAAAGTAATGAACACATGCAATAGTCTGATGTTTGACATATTTTATTTGTAGGAGTTGAATGTTCAAGCTTACTGAGAACTTGGACAATCATCTGATAGCCAGACAACAGCTCTTGCTGGGTACATCAGTGTCAGAAACCATTCTGTGGTACGTCAGGGTCTAGTGTGGAGTGTATTGAATGTCAGGGAGCATTCAGGGGTACATCAAATGTCAGGGGTACATCAAATGTCAGGGGTACATCAGATGTCAGGGGTACATCAGATGTCAGGGGTACATGAAATGTCAAGGGTACATCAGATGTCAGGGGTACATCAAATGTCAGGGGTACATGAAATGTCAGGGGTACATCAGATGTCAGGGGTACATCAAATGTCAGGGGTACATGAAATGTCAGGGGTACATCAGATGTCAGGGGTACTTCAAATGTCAGGAGTACATCAGATGTCAGGGGTACATCAAATGTCAGGGGTACATGAAATGTCAGGGGTACATCAGATGTCAGGGGTACATCAAATGTCAGGGGTACATCAAATGTCAGGGGTACATGAAATGTCAGGGGTACATCAGATGTCAGTGGTGAACTAGGGGAACATCAGATGTCAGTGGTGAACTAGGGGATACATCAAATGTCAGTGGTGAACTAGGGGGTACATCAAATGTCAGTGGTGAACTAGGGGGTACATCAGATGTCAGTGGTAAACTAGGGGGTACATCAGATGTCAGTGGTGAACTAGGGGGTACATCAGATGTCAGTGGTGAACTAGGGGAATATCAGATGTCAGTGGTGAACTAGGGGGTACATCAGATGTCAGTGGTGAACTAGGGGGTACATCAGATGTCAGTGGTGAACTAGGGGGTACATCAGATGTCAGTGGTGAACTAGGGGGTACATCAAATGTCAGTGGTGAACTAGGGAACATCAGATGTCAGTGGTGAACTAGGGGAACATCAGATGTCAGTGGTGAACTAGGGGAACATCAGATGTCAGTGGTGAACTAGGGGAACATCAGATGTCAGTGGTGAACTAGGGGAACATCAGATGTCAGTGGTGAACTAGGGGGTACATCAGATGTCAGTGGTGAACTAGGGGAACATCAGATGTCAGTGGTGAACTAGGGAATACATCAGATGTCAGTGGTGAACTAGGGGTACATCAAATGTCAGTGGTGAACTAGGGGGTACATCAGATGTCAGTGGTGAACTAGGGGAACATCAAATGTCAGTGGTGAACTAGGGGAACATCAGATGTCAGTGGTGAACTAGGGGAACATCAAATGTCAGTGGTGAACTAGGGGGTACATCAGATGTCAGTGGTGAACTAGGGGTACATCAAATGTCAGTGGTGAACTAGGGGATACATCAGATGTCAGTGGTGAACTAGGGGGTACATCAGATGTCAGTGGTGAACTAGGGGGTACATCAGATGTCAGTGGTGAACTAGGGGGTACATCAGATGTCAGTGGTGAACTAGGGGGTACATCAGATGTCAGTGGTGAACTAGGGGAACATCAGATGTCAGTGGTGAACTAGGGGAACATCAGATGTCAGTGGTGAACTAGGGGAACATCAGATGTCAGTGGTGAACTAGGGGTACATCAGATGTCAGTGGTGAACTAGGGGAACATCAGATGTCAGTGGTGAACTAGGGGGTACATCAGATGTCAGTGGTGAACTAGGGGAACATCAGATGTCAGTGGTGAACTAGGGGGTACATCAGATGTCAGTGGTGAACTAGGGGGTACATCAAATGTCAGTGGTAAACTAGGGGGTACATCAGATGTCAGGTGTCACCAGTGGGTTACGTCAGGTTTCAGCACTGAAGTTTATCAGATGTCAGCACGTTGATATTATTTATAATAGTTACTGTAAATGTTCAGTCGACTCTTGTTTGTTTACTGCAGGCCATGTGTATAGTGTTGTTTGTTTGTTCTGTCTGTGTGCTAGGTTTGTGCTGCCATGTCTCCAGTATTGTCTGATGTATTTGTTCATTCAACAATATGATCGGACTTAAGTGTAACAGTCTAACAGTATTATTGTGTCGGTGATGTAAATAGTGGTTGGCTGCAGTCAAACTGATGACAGAAGGGCTAAACATCAAATAGGACTAGAATGTTCAGCCAAGACAATAGGAAAGACATACAACTGAACATTGTGACCACAGTTTTTTTTTTTTTTAAATTAGAGCGACAAAAACTGTGACAGAAAACTGAACAAAGACAGCAGAGCTTGTGAACAGACAAAGTCAACATGAAACCAGGAAATACATAATTGGGGGGGGGGGGGGGGGGGGTGGACAGAAAGGGCTATATTACGAAACCAGATAAGTTTAATTATAAATCGATGAAGGCTTGTGGGGAAACTGCAGTCACCTGGTTAGTGCGTATATTTAAGGAGGCTTGGAGGGAAAGAGCTGTCATTGTGCCAGTATGGAAGAGAGAAAGAACTGTACCAAGTGATTGGCAAAGAGCTGTCATTGTGCCAGTATGGAAGAGAGTGAGAACTGTACCAAGTGATTGGCAAAGAGCTGTCATTGTGCCAGTATGGAAGAAAGTAAGAAATAGGCAAGACTGTGAGTCCTATCGAGGCATCTCTCCTTTCAGTCAAGTTGGTCAAATGTTTGCCAGGGTTCTGGAGCAACCTTTATTGAACCGAATCGGAATCCAGCACAGGCTGGCTTCACAAGAGGCTGTGCTCTGTTTGCCCTAAGACATTTCAGTGAAATGACAATAGAACACAGACACCACAGTACTGTTGCTTTCATAGATCACAGACATCACAGGACTGTTGCTTTCATAGATCACAGACACCACAGTACTTGCTTTCATAGATCACAGACACCACAGTACTGTTGCTTTCATAGATCACAGACACCACAGGACTGTTGCTTTCATAGATCACAGACACCACAGGACTGTTGCTTTCATAGATCACAGACACCACAGTACTTGCTTTCATAGATCACAGACACCACAGTACTGTTGCTTTCATAGATCACAGACACCACAGTACTGTTGCTTTCATAGATCACAGACACCACAGTACTGTTGCTTTCATAGATCACAGACACCACAGTACTGTTGCTTTCATAGATCACAGACACCACAGTACTGTTGCTTTCATAGATCACAGACACCACAGTACTGTTGCTTTCATAGATCACAGACACCACAGTACTGTTGCTTTTCATAGATCACAGACACCACAGTACTGTTGCTTTCATAGATCACAGACACCACAGTACTGTTGCTTTCATAGATCACAGACACCACAGTACTGTTGCTTTCATAGATCACAGACACCACAGGACTTGCTTTCATAGATCACAGACACCACAGTACTGTTGCTTTCATAGATCACAGACACCACAGGACTGTTGCTTTCATAGATCACAGACACCACAGGACTGTTGCTTTCATAGATCACAGACATCACAGTACTGTTGCTTTCATAGATCACAGACACCACGTGACTGTTGCGTTCATAGATCACAGACACCACATGACTGTTGCTTTCATAGATCACAGACACCACAGGACTGTTGCTTTCATAGATCACAGACACCACAGGACTTGCTTTCATAGATCACAGACACCACAGGACTGTTGCTTTCATAGATCACAGACACCACAGGACTTGCTTTCATAGATCACAGACACCACAGGACTGTTGCTTTCATAGAACACAGACACCACAGGACTGTTGCTTTCATAGATCACAGACACCACAGTACTGTTGCTTTCATAGATCACAGACACCACAGTACTGTTGCTTTCATAGATCACAGACACCACAGTACTGTTGCTTTCATAGATCACAGACACCACAGTACTGTTGCTTTCATAGATCACAGACACCACAGTACTGTTGCTTTCATAGATCACAGACACCACAGTACTGTTGCTTTCATAGATCACAGACACCACAGTACTGTTGCTTTCATAGATCACAGACACCACAGTACTGTTGCTTTCATAGATCACAGACACCACAGTACTGTTGCTTTCATAGATCACAGACACCACAGTACTGTTGCTTTCATAGATCACAGACACCACAGGACTTGCTTTCATAGATCACAGACACCACAGGACTGTTGCTTTCATAGATCACAGACACCACAGGACTGTTGCTTTCATAGATCACAGACACCACAGGACTGTTGCTTTCATAGATCACAGACACCACAGGACTGTTGCTTTCATAGATCACAGACACCACAGGACTTGCTTTCATAGATCACAGACACCACAGGACTGTTGCTTTCATAGATCACAGACACCACAGTACTGTTGCTTTCATAGATCACAGACACCACAGGACTGTTGCTTTCATAGATCACAGACACCACAGGACTGTTGCTTTCATAGATCACAGACATCACAGTACTGTTGCTTTCATAGATCACAGACACCACGTGACTGTTGCGTTCATAGATCACAGACACCACATGACTGTTGCTTTCATAGATCACAGACACCACAGGACTGTTGCTTTCATAGATCACAGACACCACAGGACTTGCTTTCATAGATCACAGACACCACAGGACTGTTGCTTTCATAGATCACAGACACCACAGGACTGTTGCTTTCATAGATCACAGACACCACAGGACTGTTGCTTTCATAGATCACAGACACCACAGGACTTGCTTTCATAGATCACAGACACCACAGGACTGTTGCTTTCATAGATCACAGACACCACAGGACTGTTGCTTTCATAGATCACAGACACCACAGGACTGTTGCTTTCATAGATCACAGACACCACAGGACTGTTGCTTTCATAGATCACAGACACCACAGGACTGTTGCTTTCATAGATCACAGACACCACATGACTGTTGCTTTCATAGATCACAGACACCACAGGACTGTTGCTTTCATAGATCACAGACACCACAGGACTGTTGCTTTCATAGATCACAGACACCACAGGACTTGCTTTCATAGATCACAGACACCACAGTACTGTTGCTTTCATAGATCACAGACACCACGTGACTGTTGCGTTCATAGATCACAGACACCACATGACTGTTGCTTTCATAGATCACAGACACCACATGACTGTTGCTTTCATAGATCACAGACACCACATGACTGTTGCTTTCATAGATCACAGACACCACATGACTGTTGCTTTCATAGAACACAGACACCACAGGACTGTTGCTTTCATAGAACACAGACACCACAGGACTGTTGCTTTCATAGATCACAGACACCACAGGACTGTTGCTTTCATAGATCACAGACACCACAGGACTGTTGCTTTCATAGATCACAGACACCACAGGACTGTTGCTTTCATAGATCACAGACACCACAGGACTGTTGCTTTCATAGATCACAGACACCACAGGACTGTTGCTTTCATAGATCACAGACACCACAGGACTGTTGCTTTCATAGATCACAGACACCAGACTGTTGCTTTCATAGATCACAGACACCACAGGACTGTTGCTTTCATAGATCACAGACACCACAGGACTGTTGCTTTCATAGATCACAGACACCACAGGACTGTTGCTTTCATAGATCACAGACACCACAGGACTTGCTTTCATAGATCACAGACACCACAGGACTGTTGCTTTCATAGATCACAGACACAACAGGACTGTTGCTTTCATAGAACACAGACACCACAGGACTGTTGCTTTCATAGAACACAGACACCACAGGACTGTTGCTTTCATAGATCACAGACACCACAGGACTGTTGCTTTCATAGAACACAGACACCACAGGACTGTTGCTTTCATAGATCACAGACACCACAGGACTGTTGCTTTCATAGATCACAGACACCACAGGACTGTTGCTTTCATAGATCACAGACACCACAGGACTGTTGCTTTCATAGATCACAGACACCACAGGACTGTTGCTTTCATAGATCACAGACACCACAGGACTGTTGCTTTCATAGATCACAGACACCACAGGACTGTTGCTTTCATAGATCACAGACACCACAGGACTGTTGCTTTCATAGATCACAGACACCACAGGACTGTTGCTTTCATAGATCACAGACACCACAGGACTGTTGCTTTCATAGATCACAGACACCACAGGACTGTTGCTTTCAGATCACAGACACCACAGATCACAGACACAGACACACAGGACTGTTGCTTTCATAGATCACAGACACCACAGGACTGTTGCTTTCATAGATCACAGACACCACAGGACTGTTGCTTTCATAGATCACAGACACCACAGGACTGTTGCTTTCATAGATCACAGACACCACAGACACCACAGGACTGTTGCTTTCATAGATCACAGACACCACAGGACTGTTGCTTTCATAGATCACAGACACCACAGGACTGTTGCTTTCATAGATCACAGACACCACAGGACTGTTGCTTTCATAGATCACAGACACCACAGGACTGTTGCTTTCATAGATCACAGACACCACAGGACTGTTGCTTTCATAGATCACAGACACCACAGGACTGTTGCTTTCATAGATCACAGACACCACAGGACTGTTGCTTTCATAGATCACAGACACCACAGGACTGTTGCTTTCATAGATCACAGACACCACAGGACTGTTGCTTTCATAGATCACAGACACCACAGGACTGTTGCTTTCATAGATCACAGACACCACAGGACTGTTGCTTTCATAGATCACAGACACCACAGGACTGTTGCTTTCATAGATCACAGACACCACAGGACTGTTGCTTTCATAGATCACAGACACCACAGGACTGTTGCTTTCATAGATCACAGACACCACAGGACTGTTGCTTTCATAGATCACAGACACACAGGACTGTTGCTTTCATAGATCACAGACACCACAGGACTGTTGCTTTCATAGATCACAGACACCACAGGACTGTTGCTTTCATAGATCACAGACACCACAGGACTGTTGCTTTCATAGATCACAGACACCACAGGACTGTTGCTTTCATAGATCACAGACACCACACAGGACTGTTGCTTTCATAGATCACAGACACCACAGGACTGTTGCTTTCATAGATCACAGACACCACAGGACTGTTGCTTTCATAGATCACAGACACCACAGGACTGTTGCTTTCATAGATCACAGACACCACAGGACTGTTGCTTTCATAGATCACAGACACCACAGGACTGTTGCTTTCATAGATCACAGACACCACAGGACTGTTGCTTTCATAGATCACAGACACCACAGGACTGTTGCTTTCATAGATCACAGACACCACAGGACTGTTGCTTTCATAGATACTGTTGCTTTCATAGATCACAGACACCACAGGACTGTTGCTTTCATAGATCACAGACACCACAGGACTGTTGCTTTCATAGATCACAGACACCACAGGACTGTTGCTTTCATAGATCACAGACCCACAGGACTGTTGCTTTCATAGATCACAGACACCACAGGACTGTTGCTTTCATAGATCACAGACACCACAGGACTGTTGCTTTCATAGATCACAGACACCACAGGACTGTTGCTTTCATAGATCACAGACACCACAGGACTGTTGCTTTCATAGATCACAGACACCACATACTGTTGCTTTCATAGATCACAGACACCACAGGACTGTTGCTTTCATAGATCACAGACTGACTGTTGCTTTCATAGATCACAGACACCACAGGACTGTTGCTTTCATAGATCACAGACACCACAGGACTGTTGCTTTCATAGATCACAGACACCACAGGACTGTTGCTTTCATAGATCACAGACACCACAGGACTGTTGCTTTCATAGATCACAGACCACAGACTGTTGCTTTCATAGATCACAGACACCACAGGACTGTTGCTTTCATAGATCACAGACACCACAGGACTGTTGCTTTCATAGATCACAGACACCACAGGACTGTTGCTTTCATAGATCACAGACACCACAGGACTGTTGCTTTCATAGATCACAGACACCACAGGACTGTTGCTTTCATAGATCACAGACACCACAGGACTGTTGCTTTCATAGATCACAGACACCACAGGACTGTTGCTTTCATAGATCACAGACACCACAGGACTGTTGCTTTCATAGATCACAGACACCACACAGGACTGTTGCTTTCATAGATCACAGACACCACAGGACTGTTGCTTTCATAGATCACAGACACCACAGGACTGTTGCTTTCATAGATCACAGACACCACAGGACTGTTGCTTTCATAGATCACAGACACCACACATAGGACTGTTGCTTTCATAGATCACAGACACCACAGGACTGTTGCTTTCATAGATCACAGACACCACAGGACTGTTGCTTTCATAGATCACAGACACCACAGGACTGTTGCTTTCATAGATCACAGACACCACAGGACTGTTGCTTTCATAGATCACAGACACCACAGGACTGTTGCTTTCATAGATCACAGACACCACAGGACTGTTGCTTTCATAGATCACAGACACCACAGGACTGTTGCTTTCATAGATCACAGACACCACAGGACTGTTGCTTTCATAGATCACAGACACCACAGGACTGTTGCTTTCATAGATCACAGACACCACAGGACTGTTGCTTTCATAGATCACAGACATCACCACAGGACTGTTGCTTTCATAGATCACAGACACCACAGGACTGTTGCTTTCATAGATCACAGACACCACAGGACTGTTGCTTTCATAGATCACAGACACCACAGGACTGTTGCTTTCATAGATCACAGACACCACAGGACTGTTGCTTTCATAGATCACAGACACCACAGGACTGTTGCTTTCATAGATCACAGACACCACAGGACTTGCTTTCATAGATCACAGACACCACAGGACTGTTGCTTTCATAGATCACAGACACCACAGGACTGTTGCTTTCATAGATCACAGACACCACAGGACTGTTGCTTTCATAGATCACAGACACCACAGGACTGTTGCTTTCATAGATCACAGACACCACAGGACTGTTGCTTTCATAGATCACAGACACCACAGGACTGTTGCTTTCATAGATCACAGACACCACAGGACTGTTGCTTTCATAGATCACAGACACCACAGGACTGTTGCTTTCATAGATCACAGACACCACAGGACTGTTGCTTTCATAGATCACAGACACCACAGGACTGTTGCTTTCATAGATCACAGACACCACAGGACTGTTGCTTTCATAGATCACAGACACCACAGGACTGTTGCTTTCATAGATCACAGACACCACAGGACTGTTGCTTTCATAGATCACAGACACCACAGGACTGTTGCTTTCATAGATCACAGACACCACAGGACTGTTGCTTTCATAGATCACAGACACCACAGGACTGTTGCTTTCATAGATCACAGACACCACAGGACTGTTGCTTTCATAGATCACAGACACCACAGGACTGTTGCTTTCATAGATCACAGACACCACAGGACTGTTGCTTTCATAGATCACAGACACCACAGGACTGTTGCTTTCATAGATCACAGACACCACAGGACTGTTGCTTTCATAGATCACAGACACCACAGGACTGTTGCTTTCATAGATCACAGACACCACAGGACTGTTGCTTTCATAGATCACAGACACCACAGGACTGTTGCTTTCATAGATCACAGACACCACAGGACTGTTGCTTTCATAGATCACAGACACCACAGGACTGTTGCTTTTTCATAGATCACAGACACCACAGGACTGTTGCTTTCATAGATCACAGACACCACAGGACTGTTGCTTTCATAGATCACAGTTTGACTGTTGCTTTCATAGATCACAGACACCACAGGACTGTTGCTTTCATAGATCACAGACACCACAGGACTGTTGCTTTCATAGATCACAGACACCACAGGACTGTTGCTTTCATAGATCACAGACACCACAGGACTGTTGCTTTCATAGATCACAGACACCACTGTTGCTTTCATAGATCACAGACACCACAGGACTGTTGCTTTCATAGATCACAGACACCACAGGACTGTTGCTTTCATAGATCACAGACACCACAGGACTGTTGCTTTCATAGATCACAGACACCACAGGACTGTTGCTTTCATAGATCACAGACACCACAGGACTGTTGCTTTCATAGATCACAGACACCACAGGACTGTTGCTTTCATAGATCACAGACACCACAGGACTGTTGCTTTCATAGATCACAGACACCACAGGACTGTTGCTTTCATAGATCACAGACACCACAGGACTGTTGCTTTCATAGATCACAGACACCACAGGACTGTTGCTTTCATTTCACAGATCACAGACTGTTGCTTTCACCACCACAGGACTGTTGCTTTCATAGATCACAGGACTGTTGCTTTCATAGATCACAGACACCACAGGACTGTTGCTTTCATAGATCACAGACACCACAGGACTGTTGCTTTCATAGATCACAGACACCACAGGACTGTTGCTTTCATAGATCACAGACACCACAGGACTGTTGCTTTCATAGATCACAGACACCACAGGACTGTTGCTTTCATAGATCACAGACACCACAGGACTGTTGCTTTCATAGATCACAGACACCACAGGACTGTTGCTTTCATAGATCACAGACACCACAGGACTGTTGCTTTCATAGATCACAGACACCACAGGACTGTTGCTTTCATAGATCACAGACACCACAGGACTGTTGCTTTCATAGATCACAGACACCACAGGACTGTTGCTTTCATAGATCACAGACACCACAGGACTGTTGCTTTCATAGATCACAGACACCACAGGACTGTTGCTTTCATAGATCACAGACACCACACAGGACTGTTGCTTTCATAGATCACAGACACCACAGGACTGTTGCTTTCATAGATCACAGACACCACAGGACTGTTGCTTTCATAGATCACAGACACCACAGGACTGTTGCTTTCATAGATCACAGACACCACAGGACTGTTGCTTTCATAGATCACAGACACCACAGGACTGTTGCTTTCATAGATCACAGACACCACAGGACTGTTGCTTTCATAGATCACAGACACCACAGGACTGTTGCTTTCATAGATCACAGACACCACAGGACTGTTGCTTTCATAGATCACAGACACCACAGGACTGTTGCTTTCATAGATCACAGACACCACAGGACTGTTGCTTTCATAGATCACAGACACCACAGGACTGTTGCTTTCATAGATCACAGACACCACAGGACTGTTGCTTTCATAGATCACAGACACCACACTTCATAGATCACAGACACCACAGGACTGTTGCTTTCATAGATCACAGACACCACAGGACTGTTGCTTTCATAGATCACAGACACCACAGGACTGTTGCTTTCATAGATCACAGACACCACAGGACTGTTGCTTTCATAGATCACAGACACCACAGGACTGTTGCTTTCATAGATCACAGACACCACAGGACTGTTGCTTTCATAGATCACAGACACCACAGGACTGTTGCTTTCATAGATCACAGACACCACAGGACTGTTGCTTTCATAGATCACATAGACAGACCACAGGACTGTTGCTTTCATAGATCACAGACACCACAGGACTGTTGCTTTCATAGATCACAGACACCACAGGACTGTTGCTTTCATAGATCACAGACACCACAGGACTGTTGCTTTCATAGATCACAGACACCACAGGACTGTTGCTTTCACTGTTGCTTCATAGATCACAGACACCACACTGTTGCTTTCATAGATCACAGGACTGTTGCTTTCATAGATCACAGACACCACAGGACTGTTGCTTTCATAGATCACAGACACCACAGGACTGTTGCTTTCATAGATCACAGACACCACAGGACTGTTGCTTTCATAGATCACAGACACCACAGGACTGTTGCTTTCATAGATCACAGACACCACAGGACTGTTGCTTTCATAGATCACAGACACCACAGGACTGTTGCTTTCATAGATCACAGACACCACAGGACTGTTGCTTTCATAGATCACAGACACCACAGGACTGTTGCTTTCATAGATCACAGACACCACAGGACTGTTGCTTTCATAGATCACAGACACCACAGGACTGTTGCTTTCATAGATCACAGACACCACAGGACTGTTGCTTTCATAGATCACAGACACCACAGGACTGTTGCTTTCATTTCATAGATCACAGACACCACAGGACTGTTGCTTTCATAGATCACAGACACCACAGGACTGTTGCTTTCATAGATCACAGACACCACAGGACTGTTGCTTTCATAGATCACAGACACCACAGGACTGTTGCTTTCATAGATCACAGACACCACAGGACTGTTGCTTTCATAGATCACAGACACCACAGGACTGTTGCTTTCATGGATCACAGACACCACAGGACTGTTGCTTTCATAGATCACAGACACCACATGACTGTTGCTTTCATAGATCACAGACACCACAGTACTTGCTTTCATAGATCACAGACACCACAAGACTGTTGCTTTCATAGATCCCAGACACCACAGGACTGTTGCTTTCATAGATCACAGACACCACAGGACTGTTGCTTTCATAGATCCCAGACACCACAGGACTGTTGCTTTCATAGATCACAGACACCACAGGACTGTTGCTTTCATAGATCACAGACACCACAGGACTGTTGCTTTCATAGATCACAGACAACACAGTACTGTTGCTTTCATAGATCACAGACACCACAGGACTTGCTTTCATAGATCACAGACACCACAGGACTGTTGCTTTCATAGATCACAGACACCACATGACTGTTGCTTTCATAGATCACAGACACCACAGGACTTGCTTTCATAGATCACAGACACCACAGGACTGTTGCTTTCATAGATCACAGACACCACAGGACTGTTGCTTTCATAGATCACAGACACCACAGGACTGTTGCTTTCATAGATCACAGACACCACAGGACTGTTGCTTTCATAGATCACAGACACCACAGGACTGTTGCTTTCATAGATCACAGACACCACAGGACTGTTGCTTTCATAGATCACAGACACCACAGGACTGTTGCTTTCATAGATCACAGACAACACAGGACTGTTGCTTTCATAGATCACAGACACCACAGGACTGTTGCTTTCATAGATCACAGACACCACAGTACTTGCTTTCATAGATCACAGACACCACAAGACTGTTGCTTTCATAGAACAAGAGAAAGTTTTTGATAGAGTCAATAGAGGAATAATGTGCACCGTCAGAACAAGAGCTGACCTTACACACTGGTTTCCAGTAATATTAGCAGTCAGACAAGGATGTGTTCAATCACATAAATCAGCAGTAAGACAAGGATGTGTTCAGTCACATAAATCAACAGTCAGATTAGGATGTGTTCAATCACATAAATCAGCAGTCAGACAAGGATGTGTTCAATCACATTTAGTTTCTACCATATTCCTGTACAATGTCAACAAAATATCAGCAGCCGCAGATGACCAGGAACTTCTCCTCTCTGATGACCAGTACCTATTCCATCTTTACAAATGATGGCAGAATAGATTGAGAGATTGGAACCAGAATCCAGCAAGCCAACAATGTCACATATCAACTGAAACCAATTTGGACACACCTGGCTATCCCAGTAGAGACAAATTGTAAATGCAGTCTTCATACCAACCTTGTGTGTCCGTATCAGACTTGGACCAACCTTGTGTGTCCGTGTCAGACTTGGACCAACCTTGTGTGTCCGTGTCAGACTTGGACCAACCTTGTGTGTCCGTATCAGACTTGGACCAACCTTGTGTGTCTGTGTGGGACTTGTACCAACCTTGTGTGTCTGTGTGGGACCTGTACCAACCTTGTGTGTCTGTGTGGGACTTGTACCAACCTTGTGTGTCTGTGTGGGACTTGGACCAACCTTGTGTGTCTGTGTAGGACTTGGACCAACCTTGTGTGTCTGTATGGGACTTGGACCAACCTTGTGTGTCTGTGTGGGACTTGGTAATTGGCTCAGGGACACGAAAGAAACATGACCACCTGTGAGTTGAGATGTTTGAGAAAGTTACTCAGGGACACGACAGAAACATGAACACCTGTAAGTTGAGATGTTTGAGAGAGGTACTCAGGGACATGACAGAAACATGACCACCTGTGAGTTGAGATGATTGAGAGAGGTACTCAGGAACATGACAGAAACATGACCACCTGTGTGTTGGGATGTTTGAGAGAGGTACTCAGGAACATGACAGAAACATGACCACCTGTGAGTTGAGATGTTTGAGAGAGGTACTCAGGAACATGACAGAAACATGACCAACTGTGAGTTGAGATGATTGAGAGAGGTACTCAGGAACATGACAGAAACATGACCACCTGTGTGTTGGGATGTTTGAGAGAGGTACTCAGGGACACGAAAGAAACATGACCACCTGTGAGTTGAGATGTTTGAGAGAGGTACTTAGGAACATGACAGAAACATGACCACCTGTGAGTTGAGATGATTGAGAGAGGTACTCAGGGACACGACAGAAACATGACCACCTGTGAGTTGAGATGATTGAGAGAGGTACTCAGGGACATGACAGAAACATAACCACCTGTGAGTTAAGATGTTTGAGAGAGGTACTCAGGGACATGACAGAAACATGACCACCTGTGAGTTGAGATGATTGAGAGAGGTACTCAGGGACATGACAGAAACATGACCACCTGTGAGTTGAGATGATTGAGAGAGGTACTCAGGGACATGACAGAAACATGAGCACCTGTAAGTTGAGATGTTTGAGAGAGGTACTCAGGGACACAAAAGAAACATGACCACCTGTGAGTTGAGATGTTTGAGAGAGGTACTCAGGAACATGACAGAAACATGACCACCTGTGAGTTGAGATGATTGAGAGAGGTACTCAGGGACATGACAGGTTGAGACAGATGTTGGATGTTATAAATAATCATTGAGGTTAAGACAGATGTTGGATGTTATAAATAATCATTGAGGTTAAGACAGTTGTTGGATGTTATAAATAATCATTGAGGTTGAGACAGTTGTTGGATGTTATAAATAATCATTGAGGTTAAGACAGTTGTTGGATATTATAAATAATCATTGAGGTTAAGACAGATGTTGGATGTTATAAATAATCATTGAGGTTAAGACAGATGTTGGATGTTATAAATAATCATTGAGGTTAAGACAGTTGTTGGATGTTATAAATAATCATTGAGGTTGAGACAGTTGTTGGATGTTATAAATAATCATTGAGGTTAAGACAGTTGTTGGATGTTATAAATAATCATTCAGGTAAAGACAGTTGTTGGATGTTATAAATAATCATTGAGGTTAAGACAGTTGTTGGATGTTATAAATAATCATTGAGGTTAAGACAGATGTTGGATGTTATAAATAATCATTCAGGTAAAGACAGTTGTTGGATGTTATAAATAATCATTGAGGTTGAGACAGTTGTTGGATGTTATAAATAATCATTGAGGTTAAGACAGATGTTGGATGTTATAAATAATCATTCAGGTAAAGACAGTTGTTGGATGTTATAAATAATCATTGAGGTTGAGACAGTTGTTGGATGTTATAAATAATCCTTGACATGTGAAACATTTTGGCTCTTTGTTTTGTGTATGTCCATATGCACATAATTTTCTGTTCTACCAAAAGTAGGTCAGATTTTTGTGGCTGTAACCAGACATATACAGTCATTTACATCTGGGGAGACAGCCATGGACAATCATTTACATCTGGGGAGACAGGCATAGACAATCATCTACATCTGGGGAGACAGGCATAGACAATCTTTCACATCTGGGGAGACAGACATGGACAATCATTCACATCTTGGGAGACAAACATTGACAATCATTTACACCTGGGGAGAGGCATAGACAATTGTCTACATCTGGGGAGACAGCCATGGACAATCATTCACATCTGGGGAGACAGACATGGACAATCATTCACATCTGAGGAGACAGACATGGACAATCATTCACATCCAGGGAGACAGGCATTGGCAATCATTCACATCCGGGGAGACAGACATGGACAATCATTCACATCTGAGGAGACAGACATGGACAATCATTCACATCTGAGGAGACAGACATGGACAATCATTCACATCTGAGGAGACAGACATGGACAATCATTCACATCCAGGGAGACAGGCATGGGCAATCATTCACATCCTGGGAGACAGGCATGGGCAATCATTCACATCTGGGGAGACAGACATGGACAATCATTTACATCTGGGGAGACAGACATGGACAATCATATATTCAAGGATGTTTTGTCTTGCGTTCATTGGGCTTCTAGGTAGGACTCTTATGAACGTATGATGCTTTTCTTGGGACTTGAAGAGTTAAGGTTGGGACGAGAATTCTTGCATGCTATATGGAGCCAGTTTTAACACATGGCTTTGAATTCTGGACTATTTCTGGAGGCCTCAGAGATGTGGTTAAACAGAAGAATCCTTAGAATTCCTTTGACAGCCAAAACGAGGAACCCAGATTTTTTGAAGGAGGTGGAAGCTCAAAGACAGCTTATTACACATATCAGAAGGAGACCGTCATCATGTTATGAGAAGAAGGAAACTGGAACATGTTGTGACCACCGGAAAAATCTGTGGAAAAAGAGACAGTGCAAGAGGATTCTTTACAGCCTTTTGCAGGGCATGTAGGGGTGTCAACACACAAACTTGCACGCAGCTGCAGATTGGGGAGAGGTGTGATCGCCCATGCCAGTCGACAAGGCACTTGTTAATGATGAGCTTGTCTGTGTGAGAACGGGTTCTGGTGGCAGGAGCAATCTCTGGTAATGTCTGCATTTGTAGTAAGGCTTTGGAAGGATATTTTGCAGGGATGACCAGAAACAGAAGATTTGATCTCTTTATTTCACCTGGTCACAGAACGCAGTGCTGTCGAACTGCGTAGAGGTGGGTAGATGTTTAACCCCGTCCAGTATTTCACAAAACAGATTAACAGTTTGTCAAATCTCAGCAACATTATCTATCCTCATCCATTCCATGTTCGTGGCATGTTTCGCCTCACAGCTCAACTAGACAATAGCAGACAGAGCGAACAGCCCCTCCTCCTTGCCTTTTAATAGCCTCTGTGACTCCATCTCCAAGCTGGCCAGTTTTAGGTCGCGTTTCCAGCACACACAAAAAATAATAACAGCTGCCATGAGCCTGTTAGACTTGGTATAAGTGTGCATGGAAACTGGTACAACTTCAGTTGTTCAATGTCCATAGGGACTCTTGAAGTCCGTGGATGTCTTCTGGTCTAACACACATTTCAAAAGTTGCTAACTTCGTCTTCATGATCGTTCACTATCTTTGCTTCAGAGTTGTTAAGTTATCGATTTCTCAGTTACTGCCATCAAACCTTGCTCCTCATTAGAAACTCGTTTCCATCCATAGCTTAGGCGTTCTTAATCCTAAAGGGATTAATATTCAACACGGCTTTTGTAGCAGTATGTGTCTGTAGGTCCGACCGGTCACGCTGAGAGCCATGAGTGCTGCCATCGGTCACGCTAAGAGACATGAGTGCTACCATCGGTCACGCTGAGAGCCATGAGTGCTGCGACCGGTCACGCTGAGAGCCATGAGTGCTGTGACCGGTCACGCTGAGAGTCATGAGTGCTGCGACCGGTCACGCTGAGAGCCATGAGTGCTGCGACCGGTCACGCTGAGAGCCATGAGTGCTGCGACCGGTCACGCTGAGAGCCATGAGTGCTGCGACCGGTCACGCTGAGAGCCATGAGTGCTCCGACCGGTCATGCTGAGAGCCATGAGTGCTGCGACCGGTCACGCTGAGAGCCATGAGTGCTGCGACCGGTCACGCTGAGAGCCATGAGTGCTGCGACCGGTCATGCTGAGAGACATGAGTGCTGCGACCGGTCACGCTGAGAGCCATGAGTGCTCCAACCGGTCACGCTGAGAGCCATGAGTGCTCCAACCGGTCATGCTGAGAGCCATGAGTGCTGCGACCGGTCACGTTGAGAGCCATGAGTGCTGCGACCGGTCCCGCTGAGAGCCATGAGTGCTGCGACCGGTCACGCTGAGAGCCATGAGTGCTACCATCGGTCACGCTGAGAGCCATGAGTGCTGCGACCGGTCACGCTGAGAGCCATGAGTTCTGCGACCGGTCACGCTGAGAGTCATGAGTGCTGCGACCGGTCACGCTGAGAGTCATGAGTGCTGCGACCGGTCACGCTGAGAGCCATGAGTGCTGCGACCGGTCACGCTGAGAGACATGAGTGCTGCGACCGGTCACGCTGAGAGCCATGAGTGCTGCGACCGGTCACGCTGAGAGCCATGAGTGCTGCGACCGGTCATGCTGAGAGCCATGCGTGCTGCGAAAAAGTTGCCAAGTCCTCTTGTCTGCAACAATATCAAGCCGTGTTGAGCATTTTTCTGAGTAGATTCATCCTTTGTTTAACTCCAGTCTTTCCTACATGCTACACATGTATAATCGTACAACACAATGCCAATTGTTAACACCTACTGTTCATGTCTTCCGGAACCTTCAAATTCACTTCTGAAACTTCACAGTAAAACAATAAATTGACATCTTCAGTTCTGCGCCTCAAAATGCTGTGGCAAAAGCACCTATATACTATTATTCCGTTGCTAGTAACTTCAGAGGTCCTTTGAGAAACCCGTTTTCAGTTATCTTCCTAACTCATTGTCTGCCCTGATTTTCTACTGGTTCAACTCATGACATGTGATTGGACTGTTTATCCGAATCAGCTAAGCAATAGGTAACATTTTCTTTACAGTAGTTATTAGTTTGTTAAAACATGATGTTTTTTTCTGGACATCAATTGAATTCATTCAGATACAATAATGTGTCACGCTGTAGGAGGCACCTTTTTGTGTGGCAACGTGAATCTGTTCCGTTGTCTCGAGGGCGGCGTCCGTGGCTTCGGCGTTGCGAGTCCGACTCGTACTCCAACGTACCACGATCGAAACCCACTGCTGGCTGCGTGGATTTCTATCATGGTATGGGGCGTCGCAGGTCGACCCAGCCTAAAATGAGTACCAGGATGGCTGTCCTGGGGAAGTGAAGACGGCCGGCGTAATTCTTACCATATTATCCACCTAGTGCCGATTGGTCTAAAGGCGTGAGAATGGATTTTCGCTTTACTTTACTTATTGTCTCAACGATTAATTAATTACATTTAAGGTTATTTCGCTAGTTTAATATCTTGTCACTGTGGGAGATATGTTCTACATCTGCGCAGTGTGTTTGTTCGTTTCATATCATTCGGGCCTGACATAATGACTCTAGCGCTAAATTAATAGCGAGGCAGTTATGACTGCACTCGTCAACTTCCAGAGCTGCCAATTATGGGTTTTACCCCCAGATCAGGGTTTTTATTTGACGCTTGGGTTTAAATTTTGAAATCTGGGTGTGTTAAAAAAAAAAATATATCCCCTATATAAAAGTGGGTAAATGTTTCGTTTTGTAACTATAACATTTGTACTTTTTAACAATCTTAGTTTTCTAATTTGTTTTTCGTTCTTTGCCCAGGTATTGCTTGGGTTTTTGTTCAGCTTAGCTGGGTTTTGAAGACAAAAAAATCGTGTTGGCAGCCTTGATCACTTCTCGCTGGAGAAATTGAATCAGCACTTGTTGATTGTAACATTTGCGTTTAACTGGCCTCTGGTTGTATACGCGGCGTTGTATTTGGTACAATTGGGTTCGATCCCGCTCTCTAAATTATAACTCCCGAACAACGCCCCAGCCAGAGCACGGTGCACTTATACTGTCACACTTTTTTTAATTTATTTACTTGTTCATTAAAAAAAAAAAACTTTTTTACATTTCTTTCCCTCTTTTTACAAACGCCCTCTTACATATTCTGTTTCGCATTATAGCCCCTCATATTCATAACCCCCCCCCCCCCCACTCCCCATTACGTATTTCTTGGTTTCAGGTTGAAGTCGTTATTTTTATTAGCTCCGTAGAACTCTGTTGATTAGGACTTGCCGAAACATTCGGCTGTGTTTGTGTGCGTTTGTCCCCTTTGTAGAGCTTTTTAGTCACATTGTGTGCTATATTTAGTATTTAACTGGTCATCTGGCTCGTATAAGAGGCCAGCCACTCTATCAGGCTAGGCTACTCCTCTCTGTATGGAGTCCCAGCCATCGGCGGTAGCACGAAAGGCAACACAGTAGAAAGCCTACAGCAAATTCATTGATTAATACAAATATATAACCATGTTCAACCAGCTCCAGTGGAGCTTTGGCCCAATGCTCATTTCACACAAGCGTTTGGTTATTAACAGACGGGTATGGGTAGATTGTTAATCTGAAGAATAATTTGGTTTGGCTACACTTGCGAACTGAAACTGGCAGGTTTGCAGATCAGAACTCCCTGGAAGTGGCCAGTGAGTGGAAAACTTGATGTAAGCCATGGCGGATGAGAAAATTGTGTGTCTCTGGGGTCAGATCCTAAAATAAATTCGCTGTAAGATGAGAAACATGAAGTCCCGTCTTTTCATTGTGGTGCCATAGAGGGTTCTAGCGCAATCTATTGTCAGGTCGACTGAATCGAAAGATTAACTAGCTCACTGGTTTCGTCAGTTGTTGGATTCTGAAAAATCTAGACTTCCATTTTGCATCCAAGCGCAGAGGTTTTGGTAGTAGGCCGACTGAAGGTAAACTCACTTTTTTAGCCATGGGGATTAGCATGTGGTCTGTTGATTGTTAATGTATTGGTATTTGCGAAGCACACTAGCGTGGAGATTATGATAGTAGGTCGCTGGAGGCAACTCTCATCTTTGTTAGCTAGAGTGATTAGCAAATGGTCTGTTCGAATACGTTTTTGATTGATAATGTATTGTTATCTATGAAATACGCTAGTTTTATATTCAGGAAAGTGAATAAATATTGAATATTATGATTATATTCCATTTGTCTGATTCAGAAAAGGACTTGTAGTTCATGCACATGGTTCCGCTAGGCACCACCTACGTACTTATGTGTTTTTGTTGTTGTGTAATTCACTATTCACATATTCATCGCCTGAGCCACGAGTAATATGTCATGGTTCCTCCATCAGAAGATCCCTTGTCTTGTCTGGACATATCCTGTTTGTGCGGTTCAGCGGGAACTGCTTATTGCCCTAACCACATTTCTGTTCTTGTCCTGTCTTCCCTCCTTTTCGCTTCTTGCTAGCTCGGTTATAAGTATGGATTCTTGTTTTTGTGCCAGGATTACTGGCTGTGACTGGTTTCTTGCGCCATGGTTGTTGGGTAGTGTCTCCTTCGGACTTCTGTCAAGACTTCATTGTGGGTTGATCATGTTCCAGTCTGTGTGACCTGCCTCCCTGACCCGGTAGTCCTCACAAAAACTTTCGTTGATTGGTGTGGACCCATCGTCCTCTGACTTCCCTTACCTAGTGCCATCTGCCTTTCAAGAGTCACAACGGCTATGGCAGACGATTTGTTTCAGGAGTATAACTGCTGGACTTTCAGGAATTTGATGCCTGGGTTATTGTGCTGCAGGTGTTCCAGGATCTGGGTTGGCAGTTCGACGAGTGTCAAGATTTTGTTGAATGCTTGTTGTGTTCCGATTATAAGATCACGTCATCCTGCGTTTTCTGAACACCGGCAAAACTGACTTCTCCCATTAAGGCTTCATTTAAATTATGTAGATATTTTGTGTGTTATCCATATGTCCACCTCACCAGTTCCTACAGTAAGGTAAACATCTTGCCAAGCTGGTTGGCAAGTGAGCTGGTGGCCATGTTTGAAGGGAGGCAACTCCCACTCAATCCTGAATACACAAGAAGTGATACAAGAAGCAGCTTTAGCAAGTATTTAATTTATTTCAAAGAATATTTGTTTTTCTGACTGCAACATTACAAAATGTATACATATGATTTTAAAACAATATAAAAAGTAATAAAACTGGCTGAACATGTAATACAGGAACTGGTACACATGTAGCAGCACTGTTGTATGCCACCAACATCCATGAACTGGTACACATGTAGCAGCACTGTTGTATGCCACCAACACCCAGGAACTGGTACACATGTAGCAGTGCTGTTGTATGCCACCAACACCCAGGAACTGGTACACATGTAGCAGCGCTTTTGTATGCCACCAACATCCATGAACTGGTACATATGTAGCAGTGCTGTTGTATGCCACCAACACCCAGGAACTGGTACACATGTAGCAGCGCTTTTGTATGCCACCAACATCCATGAACTGGTACACATGTAGCAGTGCTGTTGTATGCCACCAACACCCAGGAACTGGTACACATGTAGCAGCACTGTTGTATGCCACCAACACCCAGGAACTGGTACACATGTAGCAGCACTGTTGTATGCCACCAACACCCATGAACTGGTACACATGTAGCAGCACTGTTGTATGCCACCAACACCCAGGAACTGGTACACATCTAGCAGCACTGTTGCATGCCACCAACACCCAGGAACTGGTACACATGTAGCAGTGCTGTTGTATGCCACCAACACCCAGGAACTGGTAACTAGCAGCGCTGTTGTACACCCAGGAAATGTACACACAAACATACAGTGCCAAACACAAACATACAGTGCCCAGTCTCCAAGCAGATCAGGCTGTCACTTGTGTCCCCTGACAAGGGCACCCATCCAAGTTTTCATCTGTTATATATGTGCCATACTTCATCTTTACCAGCAAACATCCATGTGAACACTAAATGTGAACCTGCAGTGATGACAACACTAAATGTGAACTTGCAGTGATGACCCCACTAAATGTGAACCTGCAGTGATGACCCCACTAAATGTGAACCTGCAGTGATGACAACACTAAATGTGAACTTGCAGTGATGACAACACTAAATGTGAACCTGCAGTGAGGACAACACTAAATGTGAACCTGCAGTGATGACCCCACTAAATGTGAACCTGCAGTGATGACCCCACTAAATGTGAACCTGCAGTGAGGACAACACTAAATGTGAACCTGTAGTGAGGACAACACTAAATGTGAACTTGCAGTGAGGACAACACTAAATGTGAACTTGCAGTGAGGACCCCACTAAATGTGAACCTGCAGTGATGACCCCACTAAATGTGAACCTGCTGTGATGACAACACTAGATGTGAACTTGCAGTGATGACCCCACTAAATGTGAACTTGCAGTGATGACCCCACTAAATGTGAACCTGCAGTGAGGACAACACTAAATGTGAACCTGCAGTGATGACCCCACTAAATGTGAACCTGCTGTGATGACAACACTAAATGTGAACCTGCTGTGATGACAACACTAAGTGTGAACTTGCAGTGAGGACAACACTAAATGTGAACTTGCAGTGATGACCCCACTAAATGTGAACTTGCAGTGATGACAACACTAAATGTGAACCTGCAGTGAGGACCCCACTAAATGTGAACCTGCAGTCATGACCCCACTAAATGTGAACCTGCAGTGATGACCCCACTAAATGTGAACCTGCAGTGATGACCCCACTAAATGTGAACCTGCAGTGATGACCCCACTAAATGTGAACCTGCAGTGATGACCCCACTAAATGTGAACCTGCAGTGACGACAACACTAAATGTGAACCTGCAGTGATGTTAACTCGTGTGGGTGACTCCAACAGTATCTGGGAGAACTACAAGAGATGCAAGTGGAGATTTCAGCTTTCAAAAACAATGTTTTATTTACGAACAGATTCATGAATAATTATTGCAGATGAAATTAAAGCACTTCTACATTGTTTGTCATCAGAATGATGTAATTCCTCAGCGCCTGTTGCCATGACTCCACAGTGCCTGTTGCCACGACTCCACAGCGCTTGTTGCCAAGGACACCACATCTACACATGACATAACACTAAACTATCAGCCAACACCAGTACCACTGGTACAGCACATCTTCTACAGTTGAGACGTTGCATGAGAGCACATCTTCTACAGCTGAGATGTCGCATGAGAGCACATCTTCTACAGTTGAGACGTTGCATGAGAGCACATCTTCTACAGCTGAGATGTCGCATGAGAGCACATCTTCTACAGTTGAGACGTTGCATGAGAGCACATCTTCTACAGTTGAGACGTTGCATGAGAGCACATCTTCTACAGCTGAGATGTCGCATGAGAGCACATCTTCTACAGTTGAGACGTTGCATGAGAGCACATCTTCTACAGTTGAGACGTTGCATGAGAGCACATCTTCTACAGTTGAGACGTTGCATGAGAGCACATCTTCTACAGTTGAGATGTCACATGACAGCACATCTTCTACAGTTGAGATGTCGCATGACAGCACATCTTCTACAGTTGAGATGTCGCATGACAGCACATCTTCTACAGTTGAGATGTCACATGACAGCACATCTTCTACAGTTGAGATGTCGCATGACAGCACATCTTCTACAGCTGATATGTCGCATGACAGCACATCTTCTACAGTTGAGATGTTGCATGACAGCACATCTTCTAAAGTTGAGACATTGCATGACAGCACATCTTCTACAGTTGAGACGTTGCAGGACAGCACATCTTCTAAAGTTGAGACATTGCATAAGAACACATCTTCTACAGCTGAGATGTCGCATGACAGCACATCTTCTACAGTTGAGACGTTGCATGACAGCACATCTTCTAAAGTTGAGACATTGCATGAGAGCACATCTTCTCATCAGAATAACAAAAACTTTTCGAAGTTACACCACTAATCTACATTGCTAGTCCTACTTGACCAACCCTCATCCATCAACCCTCCCTGTCAAACTATTTTCCATCAATACTCACTGTCAATCCACAAACCCTCACTGTCAATGCACATCCACCAGCCCTCACTGTCAATGCACATCCACCAACCCTCACTGTCAATGCACATCCACCAACCCTCACTGTCAACGCACATCCACCAACCCTCACTGTCAACGCACAACCACCAGCCCTCACTGTCAATGCACAACCACCAGCCCTCACTGTCAATGCACAACCACCAGCCCTCACTGTCAATGCACAACCACCAGCCCTCACTGTCAATGCACATCCACCAGCCCTCACTGTCAATGCACATCCACCAGCCCTCACTGTCAATGCACAATCACCAGCCCTCACTGACAATGCACATCCACCAGCCCTCACTGACAATGCACATCCACCAACCCTCACTGTCAATGCACATCCACCAACCCTCACTGTCAATGCACATCCACCAACCCTCACTGTCAATGCACATCCACCAGCCCTCACTGTCAATGCACATCCACCAGCCCTCACTGTCAATGCACATCCACCAGCCCTCACTGTCAATGCACATCCACAAACCCTCACTGTCAATGCACATCCACAAACCCTCACTGTCAATGCACATCCACAAACCCTCACTGTCAATCCACATCTACAAACCCTCACTGTCAAACCCTTATTCACCAATTCTCATAATAAACTGAAGCTCCAGCTCATTGTCAGTTTTGAAAGCCACAGATGTTTGTTTATATTCAGTTTCTGACACATCACAAGTTGTGAACATCGAAGACCCCAGCTGTGAACATCAAAGAGATAAGGCTGTGAAACATCACAAGTTTGTCTTTGGTACAAAAGAGATCACATGTGGCAAGTAAGACCAAGAAGTGCCGTGTCTGTCTCCAGGTCAGTGTCCATGAGGTTGTGACCGAGCTCCTGGCCTAGATGAAGCTGCTCAGTCGAGGTCGGTTGGCTCAGCAAGACTTCACTGCCTGAGCCATGGTCCTGGTAGAAGAGAAAGCACATCCCATAATTTGTAGTGAGCCCGATTACTGACCAGTCAACCCCTCCCCTGAATCAATTCTGACAAACACTAGACAACTGGCAACACTAGACAACTGGCAACACTAGACAACTGGCAACACTAGACAACTGGCAACACTACACACTTGGCAACACTACACACTTGGCTACACTACACAATTGGCAACACTACACAACTGGCAACACTACACAACTGGCAACACTACACACTTGGCTACACTACACAACTGGCAACACTAGACAACTGGCAACACTACACACTTGGCAACACTACACACTTGGCAACACTACACAACTGGCAACACTACACACTTGGCAAACTACACAACTGGCAACACTAGACAACTGGCAACACGACACACTTGGCAACACTACACACTTGGCTACACTACACAACTGGCAACACTAGAAAACTGGCAAAACTACACAATTGGCTACGCTAGACAACCGGCTACGCTAGACAACCGGCTACGCTAGACAACACTGTCTATTACTGCAGGTGTCAACACTGTCTATTACTGCAGGTGTCAACACTGTCTATTGCTGCAGGTGTCAACACTGTCTATTGCTGCAGGGGTCAAAACTATCTGTTACTGCAGGTGTCAAAACTGTCTATTGCTGCAGGTGTCAACACTGTTGCTGCAGGTGTCAAGACTGTCTGTTGCTGCGGGTGTCAACACTGTCTGTTGCTGCGGGTGTCAACACTGTCTGTTGTTGCAGGTGTCAACACTGTCTGTTGTTGCAGGTGTCAACACTGTCTGTTGTTGCAGGTGTCAACACTGTCTGTTGTTGCAGGTGTCAAAACTGTCTGTTACTGCAGGTGTCAACAATGTCTGTTGCTGCAGGTGTCAACACTGTCTGTTGCTGCGGGTGTCAACACTGTCTATTGCTGCAGGTGTCAACACTGTCTATTGCTGCAGGTGTCAACACTGTCTATTACTGCAGGTGTCAACACTGTCTATTGCTGCAGGTGTCAACACTGTCTATTGCTGCAGGGGTCAAAACTATCTGTTACTGCAGGTGTCAAAACTGTCTATTGCTGCAGGTGTCAACACTGTTGCTGCAGGTGTCAAGACTGTCTGTTGCTGCGGGTGTCAACACTGTCTGTTGCTGCGGGTGTCAACACTGTCTGTTGTTGCAGGTGTCAACACTGTCTGTTGTTGCAGGTGTCAACACTGTCTGTTGTTGCAGGTGTCAAAACTGTCTGTTACTGCAGGTGTCAACATTGTCTGTTGCTGCAGGTGTCAACACTGTCTGTTGCTGCGGGTGTCAACACTGTCTATTGCTGCAGGTGTCAACACTGTCTATTGCTGCAGGTGTCAACACTGTCTGTTGTTGCAGGTGTCAACACTGTCTGTTGTTGCAGGTGTCAACACTGTCTGTTGCTGCGGGTGTCAAAACTGTCTGTTACTGCGGGTGTCAACACTGTCTGTTGTTGCAGGTGTCAACACTGTCTGTTACTGCAGGTGTCAAAACTGTCTGTTACTGCAGGTGTCAAGACTGTCTGTTGTTGCGGGTGTCAACACTGTCTGTTGCTGCGGGTGTCAAAACTGTCTGTTACTGCAGGTGTCAAGACTGTCTGTTGCTGCAGGTGTCAACACTGTCTGTTACTGCAGGTGTCAAAACTGTCTGTTACTGCAGGTGTCAAGACTGTCTGTTGTTGCGGGTGTCAACACTGTCTGTTGCTGCAGGTGTCAAGACTGTCTGTTGTTGCGGGTGTCAACACTGTCTGTTGCTGCAGGTGTCAACACTGTCTGTTGCTGCGGGTGTCAAAACTGTCTGTTACTGCAGGTGTCAACACTGTCTGTTGCTGCGGGTGTCAAAACTGTCTGTTGTTGCGGGTGTCAAAACTGTCTGTTACTGCAGGTGTCAAGACTGTCTGTTGTTGCGGGTGTCAAAACTGTCTGTTACTGCAGGTGTCAAGACTGTCTGTTACTGCAGGTGTCAAGACTGTCTGTTGTTGCGGGTGTCAACACTGTCTGTTGCTGCGGGTGTCAAAACTGTCTGTTACTGCAGGTGTCAAGACTGTCTGTTGCTGCAGGTGTCAACACTGTCTGTTACTGCAGGTGTCAAAACTGTCTGTTACTGCAGGTGTCAAGACTGTCTGTTGTTGCGGGTGTCAACACTGTCTGTTGCTGCAGGTGTCAAGACTGTCTGTTGTTGCGGGTGTCAACACTGTCTGTTGTTGCGGGTGTCAACACTGTCTGTTGCTGCAGGTATCAACACTGTCTGTTGCTGCGGGTGTCAAAACTGTCTGTTACTGCAGGTGTCAACACTGTCTGTTGCTGCGGGTGTCAAAACTGTCTGTTGTTGCGGGTGTCAAAACTGTCTGTTACTGCAGGTGTCAAGACTGTCTGTTGTTGCGGGTGTCAAAACTGTCTGTTACTGCAGGTGTCAAGACTGTCTGTTACTGCAGGTGTCAAGACTGTCTGTTGTTGCAGGTGTCAAGACTGTCTGTTGTTGCGGGTGTCAAAACTGTCTGTTACTGTGGGAGTTAAGATGGTAAAAGAGAACTGCCTACCTGAAGGTAAGCGTTGAGCTGTTGGATGTCAATCTGGTTCAAGAGTTCCCCACTCAACATGTTGGCAGGCAGGCTGATGCTATCTATGCTCTGTTGGCTGCCTTCACCAGACACTGAGATGACCAACTGTCCATTCTCGGTGGAGACTACAGATAAGTCACTGCTGGACAGACCCGATAGGTCAGCAATGACCCGGGAATCAATGCTGCCAGCAGAGATGGATGACACGGTTACACTGCCCATGGAAGAATTGTCGGTGGTCACAAGACTCAAGGTCATGTCTGCTGAACCAGACGCCCCACCAGTGTTGTCCAATGAATACTGGGGCATGCCTGTAAGAGGTCAAGATGTCAAGGTCACACTCACCACAAGACAAGAGGTCAAGGTTACACTCTATGAGACAAGAGGTCAAGGTTACACTCAATGTGAGACAAGAGGTCACAGTCACACTGAGACAAGAGGTCAAGATTACACTGACTGCTGGACAAGAGGTCAAGGTTACACTGACTGCTGGACAAGAGGTCAAGGTTACATTGACTGCTAGACAAGAGGTCAAGGTTACACTGACTGCTGGACAAGAGGTCAAGGTTACACTGACTGCTGGACAAGAGGTCTAGGTTACACTGACTGCTGGACAAGAGGTCAAGATTACACTGACTGCTGGACAAGAGGTCAAGGTTACACTGACTGCTGGACAAGAGGTCAAGATTACACTGACTGCTGGACAAGAGGTCAAAGTTACACTGACTGCTGGACAAGAGGTCAAGATTACACTGACTGCTGGACAAGAGGTCAAGGTTACACTGACTGCTGGGCAAGAGGTCAAGATTACACTGACTGCTGGACAAGAGGTCAAAGTTACACTGACTGCTGGACAAGAGGTGAAGGTTACACTGACTGCTGGACAAGAGGTGAAGGTTACATTGACTGCTGGACAAGAGGTCAAGGTTACACTGACTGCTGGACAAGAGGTCAAGATTACACTGACTGCTGGACAAGAGGTCAAGGTCACACTATATGTGTATGTGTCTAAGACAGTAATGAGTGTGCAGACGGTTGTGTGTCTACCTCAGTTATGAGCATGTAGATGGTTATGAGTGTGCGTTTATGTCAGTTATGAGTGTGTAGATGGTTGTGTGTGTGCATCTATGTTAGTTATAAGTGTGTAGATGGGTGTGTGTTGATGTGTGTATGTCAATTATGAGTGTGTAGATGGATATGTGTGTGTGCGTTTATGTCAGTTATGAGTGTGTAGATGGTTGTGTGTGTGTGTCTATGTTAGTTATAAGTGTGCAGATGGGTGTGTGTTGATGTGTGTATGTCAGTTATGAGTGTGTAGATGAATGTGTGTGTGTGTCTCTGTCAGTTAGGAGTGTGTAGATGGATTTGTGTGTGCGTCTCTGCCAGTTATGAGTGTGTAGATAAGTGTGTGTTTATGTATGCGTCTATGTCAGTTATGAGTGTGTAGACAGGTGTGTGTGTGTGTGTGTGTGTGCGTCTCTGTGTAAAGCATGACATGTGTGGGTGTTTAAAAATAAAAGCGGAAAAGAGAGGAGGATAAACATGTAAAAGTGAGAGAGAGAGAGAGAGAGATTGAGACAAGGACAGAAACAAAACACCGAGAAAAAAACGAGAGGATCAGTGTTTGGTTGACAGACAGTGGGTGATGGGTACACCAACAGTGGGTGATGGGTACACCAACAGTGGGTGATGGGTACACCAATAAGGAAGCATTTGTTTCTTGAACAGAGAGAAAGAGAGGAGGGGGGGGGAAGAGATGGACATACACACACAGGCGGGGTCAAACTGTCAAGATGGACATTTCAAGAAATAGTATTTCACATAATCTAATGTTACAGTGTCCTCAGGTGATTTAATGTTACAGTGTCAAATCCTTGGGTGATCTAATGCCACAGTGTCAAATCATTGGGTGATCTAATGTTACAGTGTCCTCAGGTGATCTAATGTTACAGTGTAAAATCCTCAGGTGATCTAATGTTACAGTGTGAAATCCTGAGGTGATCTAATGTTACAGTGTGAAATCCTGAGGTGATCTAATGTTACAGTGTGAAATCCTCAGGTGATCTAATGTTACAGTGTGAAATCCTGAGGTGATCTAATGTTACAGTGTCCTCAGGTGATCTAATGTTACAGTGTCTTCAGGTGATCTAATGTTACAGTGTGAAATCCTCAGGTGATCTAATGTTACAGTGTGAAATCCTCAGGTGATCTAATGTTACAGTGTGAAATCCTAATGTGATCTAATGTTACAGTGTGAAATCCTCAGGTGATCTAATGTTACAGTGTGAAATCCGCAGGTGATCTAATGTTACAGTGTCAAATCCTTGGGTGATCTAATGTTACAGTGTGAAATCCTTGGGTGATCTAATGTTACAGTGTGAAATCCTGGGGTGATCTAATGTTACAGTGTGAAATCCTCAGGTGATCTAATGTTACAGTGTGAAATCCTTGGGTGATCTAATGCTACAGTGTGAAATCCTTAGGTGATCTAATGTTAAGTGAGAAATCCTGAGGTGATCTAATGTTAAGTGAGAAATCCTGAGGTGATCTAATGTTAAGTGAGAAATCCTGAGGTGATCTAATGTTACAGTGTGAAATCCTGAGGTGATCTAATGTTAAGTGAGAAATCCTGAGGTGATCTAATGCTACAGTGTGAAATCCTTGGGTGATCTAATGCTACAGTGTGAGATCCTCAGGTGATCTAATGTTACAGTGTGAAATCCTCAGGTGATCTAATGTTACAGTGTGAAATTCTTGGGCGATCTAATGTTACAGTGTGAAATTCTTGGGTGATCTAATGTTACAGTGTGAAATCCTCAGGTGATCTAATGTTACAGTGTGAAATCCTCAGGTGATCTAATATTACAGTGTGAAATTCTCGGGTGATCTAATGTTACAGTGTGAAATCCTCAGGTGATCTAATGTTACAGTGTGAAATCCTCAGGTGATCTAATGTTACAGTGTGAAATTCTTGGGTGATCTAATGTTACAGTGTGAAATCCTCAGGTGATCTAATGTTACAGTGTCAAATCCTTGGGTGATCTAATGTTACAGTGTGAAATCCTCAGGAGCTCTAATGTTACAGTGTGAAATCCTGAGGTGATCTAATGTTACAGTGTGAAATTCTTGGGCGATCTAATGTTACAGTGTGAAATTCTTGGGTGATCTAATGTTACAGTGTGAAATTCTCAGGTGATCTAATGTTACAGTGTGAAATCCTCAGGTGATCTAATGTTACAGTGTGAAATCCTGAGGTGATCTAATGTTACAGTGTGAAATCCTGAGGTGATCTAATGTTACAGTGTGAAATCCTGAGGTGATCTAATGTTACAGTGTGAAATCCTGAGGTGATCTAATGTTAGTGTCCACCCCTCTGATGTTCTGAGCTACAGCAAAGTGTAACATTTCACAGCATACCTCTGCTAGCATCTGGATCTGTCTTGATTCTTCTGGTTCCTCTCAACATAGTGGACAGACGACCTCTGACACTGACTCCCGCACACCCTCGGCTGTTGCTCGATCCCCCTGTCAGACACCATTCACCTGCTTTAATCATACATGACCTGTTTGGATACAAGATTTCTGTCCACTCACACAAGTTGTCTACCCACTCTGTACCAGACACAAGATGTCTGCCCACTCTGTACCAGACACAAGATGTCTGCCCACTCTGTCCTTGGCTGTCATGTTTTTCAAAGCTTTCATTCCTGGTGAACTGACACTTTCCCATATCAGTGTTCTTGCAGACCCTAGCCTCAAAAGTCTATCACTCCTCAGTGTTCAGATCCACCTTATCTGGTCTCAGTCTAGGCATTGTTCTGACACTCTCCTGACATGGAGACTGAAAGTAAGTATCAGTGTCTCGTGGTGACGCTGGCTCATAAGAAAACTGGACTTGACAATGAACTCTTTTTACTGGATGCAATCTTGCAGTGCCCGTCTGTACACACTGCTAATAACATCAGTAACATTGCAACACCTTTCACACTGATTTCTTCAAATGATGGACTGGCCATGGGAACAGAGACTTGCAAAAGACCTGAGAACATCCAACCAGCAAACACGCCTGGACATGTGCAGTAGGAAATATGGTGGTCAGACACACACAATCAATGAACTGGTCAGAAACACACAATCATTGAACTGATCAGACACATACAATCAATGAACTGGTCAGACACACAATCAATGAACTGGTCAGACACACAATCAATGAACTGGTCAGACACACACAATCAATGAACTGGTCAGACACACACAATCAATGAACTGGTCAGACACACAATCAATGAACTGGTCAGACACACACAATCAATGAACTGGTCAGACACACACAATCAATGAACTGGTCAGACACACACAATCAATGAACTAGTCAGACACACACAATCAATGAACTGGTCAGACACACACAATCATTGAACTGGTCAGACACACAATCAATGCACTGGTCAGACACACACAATCAATGAACTGGTCAGAGACACACAATCAATGAATTGGGCCACAAAATACATGCATTCTGTGTTCATTGGAATATTTCATTCTTTCTTGTCCTACTGTTGACATACTTGGCTCTACTCATATGTGCTGCAACATTTCCATGTTTCATCATCTGGAGAATGGCAACATAACTCTCTCTTACAAACACATACATGTACACACACTATGTAACTGGAGAACTTGACAACATAACTCTCTCTTACAAACACATACATGTACACACACTATGTACCTGGAGAACTTGACAACATAACTCTCTCTTACAAACACATATATGTACACACACTAAGTACCTGGAGAACATGACAACATAACTCTCTCTTACAAACACATACATGTACACACACTATGTACCTGGAGAACTTGACAACATAACTCTCTCTTACAAACACATTTATGTACACACACTGTACCTGGAAAACAAGACAACATAACTCTCTCTTACAAACACATTTATGTACACACACTATGTACCTGGAGAACTTGACAACATAACTCTCTCTTACAAACACATTTATGTACACACACTATGTACCTGGAGAACATGACAACATAACTCTCTCTTACAAACACATTTATGTACACACACTGTACCTGGAGAACATGACAACATAACTCTCTCTTACAAACACATTTTTGTACACACACTGTACCTGGAGAACTTGACAACATAACTCTCTCTTACAAACACATTTATGTACACACACTATGTACCTGGAGAACATGACAACATAACTCTCTCTTACAAACACATACATGTACACACACTATGTACCTGGAGAACTTGACAACATAACTCTCTCTTACCAACACATTTATGTACACACACTGTACCTGGAGAACAAGACAACATAACTCTCTCTTACAAACACATTTATGTACACACACTGTACCTGGAGAACAAGACAACATAACTCTCTCTTACAAACACATTTATGTACACACACTGTACCTGGAGAACATGACAACATAACTCTCTCTTACAAACACATTTATGTACACACACTGTACCTGGAGAACTTGACAACATAACTCTCTCTTACAAACACATTTATGTACACACACTATGTACCTGGAGAACATGACAACATAACTCTCTCTTACAAACACATACATGTACACACACTATGTACCTGGAGAACTTGACAACATAACTCTCTCTTACAAACACATTTATGTACACACACTGTACCTGGAGAACAAGACAACATAACTCTCTCTTACAAACACATTTATGTACACACACTATGTACCTGGAGAACAAGACAACATAACTCTCTCTTACAAACACATTTATGTACACACACTATGTACCTGGAGAACAAGACAACATAACTCTCTCTTACAAACACATTTATGTACACACACTATGTACCTGGAGAACTTGACAACATAACTCTCTCTTACAAACACATTTATGTACACACACTGTACCTGGAGAACAAGACAACATAACTCTCTCTTACAAACACATACATGTACACACACTATGTACCTGGAGAACTTGACAACATAACTCTCTCTTACAAACACATTTATGTACACACACTGTACCTGGAGAACAAGACAACATAACTCTCTCTTACAAACACATTTATGTACACACACTGTACCTGGAGAACAAGACAACATAACTCTCTCTTACAAACACATACATGTACACACACACTGTACCTGGAGAACTTGACAACATAACTCTCTCTTACAAACACATTTATGTACACACACTATGTACCTGGAGAACTTGACAACATAACTCTCTCTTACAAACACATACATGTACACACACTATGTACCTGGAGAACTTGACAACATAACTCTCTCTTACAAACACATTTATGTACACACACTATGTACCTGGAGAACATGACAACATAACTCTCTCTTACAAACACATACATGTACACACACTATGTACCTGGAGAACTTGACAACATAACTCTCTCTTACAAACACATACATGTACACACACTATGTACCTGGAGAACTTGACAATATAACTCTCTCTTACAAACACATACATGTACACACACTATGTACCTGGAGAACTTGACAATATAACTCTCTCTTACAAACACATTTATGTACACACACTATGTACCTGGAGAACTTGACAACATAACTCTCTCTTACAAACACATTTATGTACACACACTATGTACCTGGAGAACTTGACAACATAACTCTCTCTTACAAACACATACATGTACACACACTATGTACCTGGAGAACTTGACAATATAACTCTCTCTAACAAGCACATATATGTACACACAATATGTACCTGGTGAACTTGACAATATAACTCTCTCTTACAAACACATATATGTACACACAATATGTACCTGGTGAACATGACAACATAACTCTCTCTTACAAACACATATATGTACACACACTATGTACCTGGAGAACAAGACAACATAACTCTCTCTTACAAACACATTTATGTACACACACTATGTACCTGGAGAACATGACAACATAACTCTCTCTTACAAACACATACATGTACACACACTATGTACCTGGTGAACATGACAACATAACTCTCTCTAACAAACACATATATGTACACATACTTACCAGCTGTGTTCCAGAAATCTAGCAGACGCTGGGCCTTCCTCTTCCTTTTCTCAGCGATTCTATCTGGATCTGCAGATAATCACAACTTTAATCAGATCCCATGTGTCCATCACCAACATAATTAATGACCTCAAGACCCTTGAAACAAAAGCTTCCAAAAGCCGACTGCACACAACAAACACAATGACAGCTGTGACCATCCAGGGCTGACTGCACACAACAAACACAATGACAGCTGTGACCATCCAGGGCCGACTGCACACAACAAACACAATGACAGCTGTGACCATCCAGGGCTGACTGCACACAACAAACACAATGACAGCTGTGACCATCCAGGGCCGACTGCACACAACAAACACAATGACAGCTGTGACCATCCAGGGCTGACTGCACACAACAAACACAATGACAGCTGTGACCATCCAGGGCCGACTGCACACAACAAACACAATGACAGCTGTGACCATCCAGGGCTGACTGCACACAACAAACACAATGACAGCTGTGACCATCCAGGGCCGACTGCACACAACAAACACAATGACAGCTGTGACCATCCAGGGCCGACTGCACACAACAAACACAATGACAGCTGTGACCATCCAGGGCCGACTGCACACAACAAACACAATGACAGCTGTGACCATCCAGGGCTGACTGCACACAACAAACACAATGACAGCTGTGACCATCCAGGGCAGACTGCACACAACAAACACAATGACAGCTGTGACCATCCAGGGCCGACTGCACACAACAAACACAATGAGAGGTGTGACCATCCAGGGCCGACTGCACACAACAAACACAATGACAGCTGTGACCATCCAGGCTGACTGCACACAACAAACACAATGACAGCTGTGACCATCCAGGGCCGACTGCACACAACAAACACAATGATAGCTGTGACCATCCAGGGCCGACTGCACACAACAAACACAATGACAGCTGTGACCATCCAGGGCCGACTGCACACAACAAACACAATGACAGCTGTGACCAAATGTGTTAGTCAATTATCAGAGCCATGTACAGACAGGATCCACCATCTGCCCAAGACGTGGTGGACATTTCTGATGCTTACGGCCACTTCTGATAATCCCAGACACAAATATTCCCTCATACCTGCTTTTATACATTTCATTTATTTATAATAAAGTCACTGACAGGTTTCATTATGCCTGCAGGGAACTCTAACAGTTCATCATGCCTGCAGGGAACTCTAACAGTTCATCATGCCTGCAGGGAACTCTAACAGTTCATTATGCCTGCAGGGAACTCTAACAGTTCATCATGCCTGCAGGGAACTCTAACAGTTCATTATGCCTGCAGGGAACTCTAACAGTTCATCATGCCTGCAGGGAACTCTAACAGTTCATCATGCCTGCAGGGAACTCTAACAGTTCATCATGCCTGCAGGGAACTCTAACAGTTCATCATGCCTGCAGGGAACTCTAACAGTTCATCATGCCTGCAGGGAACTCTAACAGTTCATCATGCCTGCAGGGAACTCTAACAGTTCATCATGCCTGCAGGGAACTCTAACAGTTCATCATGCCTGCAGGGAACTCTTAACAGTTCATCATGCCTGCAGGGAACTCTAACAGTTCATCATGCCTGCAGGGAACTCTTAACAGTTCATTATGCCTGCAGGGAACTCTAACAGTTCATCATGCCTGCAGGGAACTCTTAACAGTTCATTATGCCTGCAGGAAACTCTAACAGTTCATCATGCCTGCAGGGAACTCTAACAGTTCATTATGTCTGCAGGGAACTTTAACAGTTCATCATGCCTGCAGGGAACTCTTAACAGTTCATCATGCCTGCAGGGAACTCTAACAGTTCATCATGCCTGCAGGGAACTCTTAACAGTTCATTATGCCTGCAGGAAACTCTAACAGTTTATCATGCCTGCAGGGAACTCTAACAGTTCATTATGCCTGCAGGGAACTTTAACAGTTCATCATGCCTGCAGGGAACTCTAACAGTTCATCATGCCTGCAGGGAACTCTAACAGTTCATCATGCCTGCAGGGAACTCTAGCAGTTCATCATACCTGCAGGGAACAGTTTATCATGCCTGCAGGGAACTCTAACAGTTCATCATGCCTGCAGGGAACTCTAACAGTTCATCATGCCTGCAGGGAACTCTAACAGTTCATCATGCCTGCAGGGAACTCTAACAGTTCATTATGCCTGCAGGGAACTCTAACAGTTCATCATGCCTGCAGGGAACTCTTAACAGTTCATTATGCCTGCAGGAAACTCTAACAGTTCATCATGCCTGCAGGGAACTCTAACAGTTCATTATGTCTGCAGGGAACTTTAACAGTTCATCATGCCTGCAGGGAACTCTAACAGTTCATCACGCCTGCAGGGAACTCAACAATTCATCATGCCTGCAGGGAACTCTAACAGTTCATCATGCCTGCAGGGAACTCTAACAGTTCATCATGCCTGCAGGGAACTCTAACATTCACAATATAACTGAATAACGATGTCTATCACAAATATATCATAGAAACATTATCAGATGTTGGTCTCTCCAATCTGGAAATGAGATGGCAACCTGGCAAAGCAGACAGTTTTACAAATCAGAGGCCAAAAACAAATCACAAAAGCTTGTCTTCATCACAGTTGTGTACTGATCCCAACCACACTCAATTCCCATCTGTCATCACAGTTGTGTACTGATCCCAACCACACTCAACTCTCAGTCGCACTCACCTGGATCATCCGGCATGTAGGTAAAGGGTATGTTCTCGCTGGTCTCCCCATCTGAAGGTCGCAGAAGAATCATGTTGACCTCCACGGGTTTGGTGATCTCCTGATTGAGGTATGGTGGGGTGCGGAACACAATGGCATACTGGCAACATACAAAAGGGGTCCAATGAAACAAGAGAACAAACTGAGAATGCACTGAAAATATAACAAATGGTTGTCAGACAGGGAGCAGACTAGAGAATCAAAGGTGAATGAGAGAAGATTACAAAATGTTCAGACACAGACAAACTGATTACGGCTATTGACGATGAACAAAATCCAACAGAGAACAGACTAACACTATCGATGCTGAATGGGAGAAAGTGACACAGAGAAGTGAATAGAGCTATCGATGGTTAATGACAGAAAGTGACACAGAGAAGTGAATAGAGCTATCGATGGTTAATGACAGAAAGTGACACAGAGAAGTGAATAGAGCTATCGATGGTTAATGACAGAAAGTGACACAGAGAAGTGAATAGAGCTATCAATGGTGAATGGGAGAAAGTGACACAGAGACTTGACTGCAGCTATCGATGGTGAATGGGAGAAAGTGACACAGAGAAGTGAATAGAGCTATCAATGGTGAATGGGAGAAAGTGACACAGAGACTTGACTAAAGCTATCAATGGTGAATGGGAGAAAGTGACACAGAGACTTGACTAAAGCTATCAATGGTGAATGGGAGAAAGTGACACAGAGACTTGACTAAAGCTATCAATGGTGAATGGGAGAAAGTGACACACAGAAGTGAATAGAACTATCAATGGTGAATGGGAGAAAGTGACACAGACTTGACTAAAGCTATCAATGGTGAATGGGAGAAAGTGACACAGAGACTTGACTGCAGCTATCGATGGTGAATGGGAGAAAGGGACACAAACTTGACTAAAGTAATCAATGGTGAATGGGAGAAATTGATACAGAGAAGTGAAAAGAGCTATCAACGGTGAATGGGAGAAAGTGACACAGAGACTAGACTAAATCTATTGATGGTGAATGGGAGAAAGTGACACAGAGACTTGACTAAAGCTATCAATGGTGAATGCGAGAAAGTGACACAGACTTGACTAAAGCTATTGATGGTGAATGGGAGAAAGTGACACAGAGAAGTAAATAGAGCTATCAATGGTAAATGGGAGAAAGTGACACAGAGACTTGACTAAAGCTATTAATGGTGAATGGGAGACAGTGACGCAGACTTGACTAAAGCTATCAATGGTAAATGGGAGAAAGTGACACAGAGACTTGACTAAAGCTATTAATGGTGAATGGGAGAAAGTGACGCAGACTTGACTAAAGCTATCGATGGTGAATGGGAGAAAGTGACACAGAGACTTGACTGCAGCTATCGATGGTGAATGGGAGAAAGTGACACAGAGACTTGACTGCAGCTATCGATGGTGAATGGGAGAAAGTGACACAGAGAAGTGAATAGAGCTATCAATGGTGAATGGGAGAAAGTGACACAGAGACTTGACTGCAGCTATCGATGGTGAATGGGAGAAAGTGACACAGAGACTTGACTAAAGCTATCAATGGTGAATGGGAGAAAATGACACACAGAAGTGAACAGAGCTATCAATGGTGAATGGGAGAAAGTGACACAGAGACTTGACTAAAGCTATCGATGGTGAATGGGAGAAAGTGACACAGAGACTTGACTAAAGCTATTAATGGTGAATGGGAGAAAGTGACACAGAACGAACAAACGAACGAACGAACAAACTTTATTTTCAAAGGGTTACAATTTGGGCACGCAGGCCCGTCTGACATTCGGCCCTTCTAAGTACTCATTTTTCAGAGTACTAATACCTGTTATCAATAATGCATGTTATGGATTTAAAAAGAAATATATAATGCATACACACATTGTAACGAAATATAGGCAGAAAAGGGGTTAAATGAACAAGCATACATTTCAGACCACCACACAGCGTACTAATCCATCACTGTGTGAAATGACAGAAATAGGTGATTAGAAAGCCATGGCCTAGCCAGCTATGCAGAACACACCGCCATGACATCTGACAGTGAGGGATGAAACATTCGACGAGTGCCCGTGAACTGTGAGATACGTTCATCCAGACGTGACCACCAAAGACAGGTGACAGAGAAGTGATGGAGAGGGTACGCCAGAAAGGCGGGAAAGCGGGGGAATAAAGTTAGTCCCGGAACCGCTGGAGAGGACAGTTAGCCACGGAACCGCTGGATAGGACAGGTTAGGGCTGAACCGCTGGAAAGACCGGTTAGGAGAAAACTAGTGATTTACTTCGTTTAGAAGGTATATGTTAAACTTGGAGTTTAGCTAGAACAGTGGTTAAGGAACTCGTAGAGAGTCATACGAATAGCCTGTATCCAGATAATACAGTGTTCATATACTATTGAATTTATGAAGCCTCTATGACTGGAATACTGTAAATAAACAGCTCTTGTGTAATTGTTACATCACTGGCCTTGTTCTTGAGTACGATTGAAGAGAGATACGAACTATATTCATTCACTTGGCCGACTTAGGCACATCTATTTCTTGGGGGATGTATAGGCACGACTGTGCCACAAGTGATGAGGATATTTGGAGCCGTGACCAACGATCAGTCTTGTGTACTCGACATCTTTAAAAAACAAGACTGCTGTTACAACATAACAAATAAGCAACTGCTATAAAAAGGTGAACTAAAAGCAAGTTTATGATTGTACCTGCTGAGTAAAACAAAAAAGTCGATAAACCCGTCATCAGATTGGAGAGACGTAAACCAGACCAACAGCCTGCACCACCTTTTGGAGCCAACCGTCTACACTAGAATCAGGGGGACACGCCCGTTCTAGCCCGGAGCAAACCGTCTACACTAGAATCAGGGGGACATGCCCGTTCTAGCCCGGAGCAAACCGTCTACACTAGAATCAGGGGGACGCGCCCGTTCTAGTCTGGAGCCATAATATAAACTTTTCCTAACTTTACACACTCGGAAGATTATAGGAAAGTCAAGAACTGTGAGCTGTCCGATTTTACAAATAGGAACTGCAAAATAAGCGCGATTTTAAAGAACCTTGAACATTAACATTAATTAGTTTAAATATATTGTGATTTTCAATTTACAGTGGTGTAGGGAAAACCTTTTCTTATCTTTCCCTACCTTTCCTATTAACTTAGAAAATAATTCCAGGACAGTGCCGATTTTTAATTACAGTGTGTTGTGAAAAGAGAATTTTTTTTTTCAGACCGCACTTAACAAGGTAATACGACATTTTTCTGTTTTAAATTCTATTTTAGTTTACATTAGTTAATTTTCCAGGTTTTAATAATGGCATATCAAGGAACAGTGAGAGCACAGTTTAGCAGAGTTTTTAATGAAGTAGCACAGTTAGGTAGACTACTCCGTATTCCATTTTTTATAGAACAAAAAACTGCCCAGCATTGGTCAACAGTAGATAGTCGTAGACAAAGACAGAGAGAAAGAAATAATAACATAGCTACAGTCACTAGAAGTAACGGCGATGTTAATCGACTGTCCGGTTTCCCAGACAGGCGAAATTATGCTAAGTCGGAACAAGAAGAAGATGAAGATGGTTGTTTAGCAATGGAATGGTTATGGGAAGTAAACGCGGTAGAAGTAAAAAGGCTAGATAGCAATAGCACACATAGGAAAGTAGAGAGGGTAGGGACAATTAAAGAAAGAAATCAGCAGGATTTGTCTTATAAACAGGTGATGCCTACAGAAGAAGAAGGTGAAGGAATAAATACATTACCGTTTGTAGTTAGTAACATAAAGGTAGATCTATTCTCAGAAAACTACGACGCAGATAGTGAAATTGGGATCACAAACAAAACGGGTCGTAGAATTTTAGTCGCGGTTAGAACCAGGACCAATACTCCGTCTAGTGTGAAAGAAGTAAAACCGTCAGAAGTACCAGTTAAAGGTACATGTAATAGTAGAAGAGAAGAAGAAGAAACAGTAGAAACTTCGCCTAACAAAAGAGCAAAACAGGAGACAAGAATGTCGGGCATTAAAAATTCGCACACCGATTTAAACGAGCGGCATGGTTTACAGGAAAATAAAGATGCGAGAAAATCAAATGTATTAGATGGAAATTTACACGGAAATAAAAGTAGCCATAAGTGTCGTAATGAAGTGGCATCTACCGAATATAGCAAAATTAATAAGTTGTTCCACTTTATTTCAGAGCTCTGGAGCGTCTAATAAATGGCATACACGACACCTTTTAGTATAATTAAGGCGAACACATGTGTACGATGCATAACTTAATTTACAAGACAATACTTTAAATACACACAGAAACAGGATCATACTGATATCTGGATTATGCATATTGATGTGACTTATAACTTTTCTTTATTTGCGAAGGAAAGGCATTAAATGTACAAAAGTAACTAATCATTTAATAAAAGAAAAAACACAGATCACTAATGAGACAGAAGAAGAAATAGAACTAGAACAATTAGCATCCACTACAGTTAGTAGACCAGAATCATCAGGGGGTAGACTGAATTTATACCCTGAGTAAACCATACATTAATTACAGCTTCCCCCCCCCCCCCCCCTCCTTTTTCTTTTCCCATGACTGAATGAAATGGGATCGTCCGTAAAATGGTTCAATAAATGTGGGATTGTAGGGTGTATAACAAGTAATTAGTAGTTTCATTAATTACAAATTACGTACGCTATATTGCTGTGTACAGAGGTACCGCGCTCGCTACACATATTATATTGTTGTGTCTACATGTCATTTGTCCGACAATATTAAATATATACCTGTTGTTTTGTCCTTACCATTTAATATTTACATTTGGTTCTGCACTATGAACGTTTTTTTATCGTGTTGTACTCTCTCGGACAAGTGAAAATCCACACGTTCGGTTGTGGGTGAAGATTACAATATCTACATGTTTTATGTTCGCTAAGAGAGTTACTGGCCACAAAACCTCTCTTATACATTCTGTCAGAATGATGACTGATTTGAGTTTAACCAGACTTTACTGAGGTACACAGTTAGAAACGTACTTGGCGATAAGCCAGTCCAAAGCATGACATGATTGGTAACTGAATATAGGCCGGCTATTTCTTTACAGAAGATGCGATATGCATTAAACAGAGGAAGCAACCTCTTAGGGAAGCAACAATAAACCCTGTGGATTATCACAGTAGATAAATGCCTGTAAATACAGGTGGTGGCATTGTACATTCGACTGGAGGAAATGCTACTATTGTTTCCGAGAAATTTCTCTCCAATTAATATACCTAACGTTATAAGAATTATTTATACTCTGTAAAGGTTATACCTTATTATTCAATCTATGTTGACTTTCTCAGAGATTCTGTTTTCATCTTTTCTTTGGGGAGATGACATTTTCGAGTTTTATTTTATTGATAACTGGGGATACATGGCATGTCATTTCTTGTATACAATGTTTTCAGGTTTGAGTTTATAAAGGAGGAATACAGATACTATTCCTTTATACTTCAGACAACTCCGCACATTCATTAGGGATACCAGTGAATAAGAGGTCGTTATGCTAATACAACGAGGGAGTTGTATCGTTTTTTTTTATGTCTTTAGAATTATTGACTATTAGTTATTGTATGCATGTCACGTTTTCATTATACTGCATGAATTTTATGATGTTACATGTTATGTTGTATGCTTTCATTACGTGGCTAGATGTTCACATAAGGTTTAGTTAGGTAGCGGGTATAATTAGAGTAGTTTTTATAAATTGAAGATAGGAAACAATTTTGTTAAAAAGTGTGAAGGGCGAATGTAACGAAATATAGGCAGAAAAGGGGTTAAATGAACAAGCATACATTTCAGACCACCACACAGCGTACTAATCCATCACTGTGTGAAATGACAGAAATAGGTGATTAGAAAGCCATGGCCTAGCCAGCTATGCAGAACACACCGCCATGACATCTGACAGTGAGGGATGAAACATTCGACGAGTGCCCGTGAACTGTGAGATACGTTCATCCAGACGTGACCACCAAAGACAGGTGACAGAGAAGTGATGGAGAGGGTACGCCAGAAAGGCGGGAAAGCGGGGGAATAAAGTTAGTCCCGGAACCGCTGGAGAGGACAGTTAGCCACGGAACCGCTGGATAGGACAGGTTAGGGCTGAACCGCTGGAAAGACCGGTTAGGAGAAAACTAGTGATTTACTTCGTTTAGAAGGTATATGTTAAACTTGGAGTTTAGCTAGAACAGTGGTTAAGGAACTCGTAGAGAGTCATACGAATAGCCTGTATCCAGATAATACAGTGTTCATATACTATTGAATTTATGAAGCCTCTATGACTGGAATATTGTAAATAAACAGCTCTTGTGTAATTGTTACATCACTGGCCTTGTTCTTGAGTACGATTGAAGAGAGATACGAACTATATTCATTCACTTGGCCGACTTAGGCACATCTATTTCTTGGGGGATGTATAGGCACGACTGTGCCACAACATCAGAGAAGTGAATAGAGCTATCAATGGTGAATGGGAGAAAGTGACATAAAGACTTGACTGCAGCTATCGATGGTGAATGGGAGAAAGCCACACAGAGAAGTGAATAGAGCTATCAATGGTGAATGGGAGAAAGTGACACAGAGAAGTGAATAGAGCTATAAATGGTGAATGGGAGAAAGTGACGCATAGAAGTGACTGCAGCTATCAATGGTGAATGGGAGAAAGTGATACAGAGAAGTGAATAGAGCTATAAATGGTGAATGGGAGAAAGTGACGCATAGAAGTGACTGCAGCTATCAATGGTGAATGGGAGAAAGTGGGATAGGGACTTGACTAAAGCTATCAATGGTGAATGGGAGAAAGTGACACAGAGAAGTGAATAGTGCTATCAATGGTGAATGGGGTGGGATAAAGACTTGACTATCAATGCTAAATGGGAGAAAGTGACATAGAGCTTGACTAAAGCTATTAATGGTGAATGGGAGAAAGTTACAGAGCGAGGTTACCGACTAAAGCTATCAATGGTAAATGGGAGAAAGTTTAGGGACTTGACTAAAGCTATCAATGGTGAATGGGAGAAAGTGACACAGAGAAGTGAATAGTGCTATCAATGGTGAATGGGAGAAAGCTATAAAGAGAGTTTAAGACTGAAGCTATCAATGGTGAATGAGAGCAAGTGGGATAAAGACTTGACTATCAATGCTAAATGGGAGAAAGTGACATAGAGCTTGACTAAAGCTATTAATGGTGAATGGGAGAAAGTTACAGAGCGAGGTTACCGACTAAAGCTATCAATGGTAAATGGGAGAAAGTTACAGAGAGTTTATCGACTAAATCTACCAATGGTGAATATGAGGAGAAAAAAGCAACCAACCTGGCGATGAACATCTCCCTGTCCAAAGTCAGCATGATCCTCCCAGAGAGTCACTCCCTGATTATCTTCTTCATAAAACTTGATCTTGATATCCTCTGTGAACAATTAGAACAACAATTCTCTGTGAACAAACAGATCTCAGTAAGGACAAATAGTCTCTGTCAACACACAGATCTCAGTAAGGACAAATAGTCTCTGTCAACACACAGATCTCAGTAAGGACAAATAGTCTCTGTCAACACACAGATCTCAGTAAGGGCAAACAATCTCTGTGAACACACAGAACTCAGTAAGGGCAAATAATCTCTGTGAACACACAGATCTCAGTAAGGACAAATAGTCTCTGTGAACACACAGATCTCAGTAAGGACAAATAGTCTCTGTGAACACATAGATCTAATTAGGGACAAATTGTCTATATGAACACATAGATCTCAGTAAGGACAAATAATAATCTGTGAACACATAGATCTCAGTAAGGACAAATAATAATCTGTTAACACATAGATCTCAGTAAGGACAAATAATAATCTGTGAACACACATATCTCATTAAGGGAAAATATATTCTGTGAACACATAGATATCAATACGGATTTCAGTAAGGACAAATAATCTCTGTCAACACACAGATCTCGATAGCAGCAAATATTCGCTGTGAACACGTAGAGATTAAATAATCAGTCTGATTTTATTATGGCCAAAAGAGAAACGCCATCCATGAAGCAAGGTCCGTCATTCACAGGCAGCATTCAACTATGATTTGGCTGTCAACACTGCCCAGTCAGCAGATGACAAGAAACACATCATTCTGTTTAGCTGGTGAAAGCTGTGCTTTTATGTATGTGGCATGCTGGGATTTTAGTTGTGTCATGCTAGGATGTTAGCTGTGACATGTTGGGATGTTAGCTGTGGCATGTTGGGATGTTAGCTGTGGCATGTTGGGATGTTAGCTGTGGCATGTTGGGATGTTAGCTGTGGCATGTTGGGATGTTAGCTGTGACATGTTGGGATGTTAGCTGTGGCATGTTGGGATGTTAGCTGTGTTATGTTTAGATGTTAGCTGTGGCATGTTGGAATGTTAGCTGTGGCATGTTGGAATGTTAGCTGTGTTATGTTGGAATGTTAGCTGTGACATGTTGGGATGTTAGCTGTGTTATGTTTAGATGTTAGCTGTGGTATGTTGGAATGTTAGCTGTGTTATGTTTAGATGTTAGCTGTGTTATGTTTAGATGTTAGCTGTGTTATGTTTAGATGTTAGCTGTGGTATGTTGGAATGTTAGCTGTGTTATGTTTAGATGTTAGCTGTGTTATGTTGGGATGTTAGCTGTGGCATGTTGGGATGTTAGCTGTGGCATGTTAGGATGTTAGCTGTGTCATGCTGGGATGTTAGCTGTGGCATGTTGGGATGTTAGCTGTGGCATGTTGGGATGTTAGCTGTGGCATGTTGGGATGTTAGCTGTGGCATGTTGGGATGTTAGCTGTGGCATGTTGGGATGTTTGCTGTGTTATGTTTAGATGTTAGCTGTGGCATGTTGGAATGTTAGCTGTGGCATGTTGGAATGTTAGCTGTGGCATGTTGGAATGTTAGCTGTGACATGTTGGGATGTTAGCTGTGGCATGTTGGAATGTTAGCTGTGGCATGTTGGGATGTTAGCTGTGGCATGTTGGGATGTTAGCTGTGGCATGTTGGAATGTTAGCTGTGTCATGTTGGAATGTTAGCTGTGGCATGTTGGAATGTTAGCTGTGGCATGTTGGAATGTTAGCTGTGGCATGTTGGGATGTTAGCTGTGTCATGCTGGGATGTTAGCTGTGACATGTTGGGATGTTAGCTGTGGCATGTTGGGATGTTAGCTGTGGCATGTTGGAATGTTAGCTGTGGCATGTTGGGATGTTAGCTGTGGCATGTTAGCTGTGGCATGTTAGGATGTTAGCTGTGTCATGCTGGGATGTTAGCTGTGGCATGTTGGGATGTTAGCTGTGGCATGTTGGGATGTTAGCTGTGGTATGTTGGGATGTTAGCTGTGGCATGTTGGGATGTTAGCTGTGTTATGTTTAGATGTTAGCTGTGGCATGTTGGAATGTTAGCTGTGGCATGTTGGAATGTTAGCTGTGGCATGTTGGGATGTTAGCTGTGGCATGTTGGGATGTTAGCTGAATGTTAGCTGTGGCATGTTGGGATGTTAGCTGTGGCATGTTGGGATGTTAGCTGTGTCATGTTGGAATGTTAGCTGTGGCATGTTGGGATGTTAGCTGTGGCATGTTGGGATGTTAGCTGTGTTATGTTGGAATGTTAGCTGTGGCATGTTGGAATGTTAGCTGTGGCATGTTGGGATGTTAGCTGTGGCATGTTGGGATGTTAGCTGTGTTATGTTGGAATGTTAGCTGTGTTATGTTGGAATGTTAGCTGTGGCATGTTGGAATGTTAGCTGTGTTATGTTGGAATGTTAGCTGTGGCATGTTGGGATGTTAGCTGTGGCATGTTGGAATGTTAGCTGTGTTATGTTGGAATGTTAGCTGTGGCATGTTGGAATGTTAGCTGTGGCATGTTGGGATGTTAGCTGTGGCATGTTGGAATGTTAGCTGTGGCATGTTGGAATGTTAGCTGTGTTATGTTGGAATGTTAGCTGTGTCATGTTGGGATGTTAGCTGTGGCATGTTGGGATGTTAGCTGTGTTATGTTGGAATGTTAGCTGTGTCATGTTGGGATGTTAGCTGTGTCATGTTGGGATGTTAGCTGTGGCATGTTGGGATGTTAGCTGTGACATGTTGGGATGTTAGCTGTGACATGTTGGGATGTTAGCTGTGACATGTTGGGATGTTAGCTGTGGCATGTTGGGATGTTAGCTGTGACATGTTGGGATGTTAGCTGTGGCATGTTGGAATGTTAGCTGTGGCATGTTGGGATGTTAGCTGTGGCATGTTGGAATGTTAGCTGTGTCATGCTGGGATGTTAGCTGTGGCATGTTGGGATGTTAGCTGTGACATGTTGGGATGTTAGCTGTGACATGTTGGGATGTTAGCTGTGGCATGTTGGGATGTTAGCTGTGACATGTTGGGATGTTAGCTGTGGCATGTTGGGATGTTAGCTGTGTCATGTTGGAATGTTAGCTGTGGCATGTTGGAATGTTAGCTGTGACATGTTGGAATGTTAGCTGTGGCATGTTGGAATGTTAGCTGTGGCATGTTGGGATGTTAGCTGTGGCATGTTGGGATGTTAGCTGTGTTATGTTTAGATGTTAGCTGTGGCATGTTGGGATGTTAGCTGTGGCATGTTGGAATGTTAGCTGTGTCATGTTGGGATGTTAGCTGTGGCATGTTGGAATGTTAGCTGTGGCATGTTGGGATGTTAGCTGTGTCATGTTGGGATGTTAGCTGTGACATGTTGGAATGTTAGCTGTGTTATGTTTAGATGTTAGCTGTGGCATGTTGGGATGTTAGCTGTGGCATGTTGGGATGTTAGCTGTGGCATGTTGGGATGTTAGCTGTGTCATGTTGGGATGTTAGCTGTGGCATGTTGGGATGTTAGCTGTGTCATGTTGGGATGTTAGCTGTGGCATGTTGGGATGTTAGCTGTGGCATGTTGGGATGTTAGCTGTGGCATGTTGGGATGTTAGCTGTGGCATGTTGGGATGTTAGCTGTGGCATGTTGGGATGTTAGCTGTGGCATGTTGGGATGTTAGCTGTGGCATGTTGGGATGTTAGCAGTGTCATGCTGGGATGTTAGCTGTGGCATGTTGGGATGTTAATTGAGGGCTGCCTAATTTAGTTCAGTTTTAGATTTGTGTGCCTTTCAGCTGAAACATGTAATTTCTCCAGGCATCTGTGGTCTGGAGCAGACTTCTTGACATGTCATTTTCTTTGTGGACCTTCTTGTTTTCCAAGTTCAGAAAATTATGCTCAACTTCCCCCAAAAAGACGACATATTTTAATCTCTAGGTTTTGTTTCAGAGGAGGACACATCCTGACAGATCTCAGTTCTCAAATGGGATTTCCATCATTAGACATTTTTGTATCATATTTTCTGCATGGATTTTATTGAACCTAGAGATTTTCTGTTTAAAAATCAATTGTCATCACACACAGAGACAGTGCAAACCTTTATTAACTTTGTCACACAAGAGGAAGATTTCATCTCCTCCACGAGCTTTCCCAGAGCTTCTATCCACTCTACAAATGACAAGGTCTTTAGACGATTCTAGAAGAAAAGTACAAACAGGCACAAATGTAAGGTTAGCTCAAGCCAAACATGTAGAATAGCCCTACTACATGTGATACTGTACACAGCACTTCCCTACCACATGTGATACTGTACACAGCACTTTCTTAGCACACGTGATACTGTACACAGCACTTCCCTACCACCTGTGATACTGTACACACAACTTCCCTACCACCTGTGATACTGTACACACAACTTCCCTACCACATGTGATACTGTACACAGCACTTCCCTACCACATGTGATACTGTACACAGCACTTTCCTACCGCCTGTGATACTGTACACATCACTTCTCTAGCACATGTGATACTGTACACAGCACTTTCCTACCGCCTGTGATACTGTACACATCACTTCTCTACCACCTGTGATACTGTTCACAGCACTTTCCTACCGCCTGTGATACTGTACACATCACTTCTCTAGCACATGTGATACTGTACACAGCACCTCCCTACCACATGTGATACTGAACACAGCACTTTCCTACCACATGTGATACCGTACACAGCACTTCCCTACCACCTGTGATACTGTACACAGCACTTCCCTACCACCTGTGATACTGTACACAACACTTCCCTACCGCCTGTGATACTGTACACAGCACTTCCCTACCACATGTGATACTGTACACAGCACTTCCCTACCACATGTGATACTGTACACAGCACTTTCCTACCGCCTGAGATACTGTACACAGCACTTTCCTACCACATGTGATACTGTACACAGCACTTCCCTACCACATGTGATACTGTACACAGCACTTCCCTACCACATGTGATACTGTACACAGCACTTTCCTACCGCCTGTGATACTGTACACAGCACTTTCCTACCACCTGTGATACTGAACACAGCACTTCCCTACCACATGTGATACTGTACACAACACTTCCCTACCACCTGTGATACTGTACACAGCACTTCCCTACCACATGTGATACTGTACACAGCACTTCCCTACCACATGTGATACTGTACACAGTCCTTCCTTACCACATGTGATACTGTACACAGCACTTCCCTACCACATGGGATACTGTACACAGTCCTTCCCTACCACATGTGATACCGTACACAGTCCTTCCTTACCACATGTGATACTGTACACAGTCCTTCCCTACCACATGGGATACTGTACACAGTCCTTCCCTACCACCTGTGATACTGTACACAGTCCTTCCTTACCACATGTGATACTGTACACAGCACTTTCCTACCACATGTGATACTGTACACAGTCCTTCCCTACCACATGTGATACCGTACACAGTCCTTCCTTACCACATGTGATACTGTACACAGTCCTTCCCTACCACATGTGATACCGTACACAGTCCTTCCCTACCACATGTGATACTGAACACCGCACTTCCCTACCACATGTGATACCGTACACAACACTTCCCTACCACATGTGATACCGTACACAGCACAATGTTCAATGTTGCACAAATATACCGGATAGACTTACTTTTGTCGTGTATGGCTTGTGATACTACTGGAGGGACAACTCTGGTAATCTTGCCCTGTTCGTTTGGCAGAAATACTTGAAAACACAGGCGAACAACATTGAGATCAATATTGGACTGTATGTGTTCAAAGCCAGCTGAAAACAGAACAATCTGCATCACCAAGATGTCCCTGTAATATTATACATCACCAGGAAATATTTGTAACATTTATATCCACTGGGAAGTTCCTGTAACAATTTACATCACCAATCACCAGGACATCTCTGTAACATTATACTTCACCAGAGCCAGGTCCCTGTAACATTATACTCACTTCAACTGACTTCCCATCTTGTTTCTCCTCCACCTTACAGGAAAACAGCATAGAATTAAAACATGACCCATTTCTGAAACCACAGCAGTTTTAACTTTCCAAATTTCTGGTCACACATGACACACTTTTTAGTCCAGATGATGAGTTTTCCCTAAGATTCAGTTTTCATTCTTAGTCCAGATGAGGGGTTTTCCCTGAGATTCAGTTTTCAATCTTAGTCCAGATGATGAGTTTTCCCTAAGATTAAGTTTTCATTCTTAGTCCAGATGAGGGGTTTTCCCTGAGATTCAGTTTTCATTCTTAGTCCAGATGATGAGTTTTCCCTGAGATTCAGTTTTCATTCTTAGTCCAGATGATGAGTTCTCCCTAAGATTCATTTTTCATTCTTAGTCCAGGTGATAAGTTTTCCCTGAGATTCAGTTTTCATTCTTAGTCCAGGTGATAAGTTTCCCCTGAGATTCAGTTTTCATTCTTAGTCCAGGTGATAAGTTTCCCCTGAGATTCAGTTTTCATTCTTAGTCCAGATGATGAGTTTTCCCTGAGATTCAGTTTTCATTCTTAGTCCAGATAATGAGTTTTCCCTGAGATTCAGTTTTCATTCTTAGACCAGATGATGAGTTTTCCCTGAGATTCAGTTTTCAATCTCAGTTCAGGAGATAAGTTTTCCCTGAGATTCAGTTTTCATTCTTAGTCCAGGTGATAAGTTTTCCATAAGATTCAATTTTCATTCTTAGTCCAGATTATGGGTTTTCCCTGAGATTCAGTTTTCATTCTTAGTCCAAATGAGGGGTTTTCTCTGAGATTCAGTTTTCATTCTTAAGTCCAGATGAGGAGTTTTCTCTGAGATTCAGTTTTCATTCTTAGTCCAGATGATGAGTTTTCCCTAAGATTCAGTTTTCATTCTTAGTCCAGGTGATAAGTTTCCCCTGAGATTCAGTTTTCATTCTTAGTCCAGATGATGAGTTTTCCCTGAGATTCAGTTTTCATTCTTAGTCCAGGTGATGAGTTTTCCCTGAGATTCAGTTTTCATTCTTAGTCCAGATGATGAGTTTTCCCTGAGATTCAGTTTTCATTCTTAGTCCAGATGATGAGTTTTCCCTAAGATTCAGTTTTCATTCTTAGTCCAGGTGATAAGTTTCCCCTGAGATTCAGTTTTCATTCTTAGTCCAGGTGATGAGTTTCCCCTGAGATTCAGTTTTCATTCTTAGTCCAGATGATGAGTTTTCCCTGAGATTCAGTTTTCATTCTTAGTCCAGATGATGAGTTTCCCCTGAGATTCAGTTTTCATTCTTAGTCCAGATGATGAGTTTTCCCTGAGATTCAGTTTTCATTCTTAGTCCAGATGATGAGTTTTCCCTGAGATTCAGTTTTCATTCTTAGTCCAGATGATGAGTTTTCTCTAAGATTCAGTTTTCATTCTTAGTCCAGGTGATAAGTTTCCCCTGAGATTCAGTTTTCATTCTTAGTCCAGATGATGAGTTTCCCCTGAGATTCATTTTTCATTTTTAAGTCCAGATGATGAGTTTTCCCTGAGATTCAGTTTTCATTCTTAGTCCAGATGATGAGTTTTCCCTGAGATTCAGTTTTCATTCTTAGTCTAGATGATGAGTTTTCCCTAAGATTCAGTTTTCATTCTTAGTCCAGGTGATAAGTTTCACCTGAGATTCAGTTTTCATTCTTAGTCCAAATGATGAGTTTTCCCTGAGATTCAGTTTTCATTCTTAGTCCAGATGAGAGGTTTTCCCTGAGATTCAGTTTTCATTCTTAGTCCAGATAAGGGGTTTTCCCTGAGATTCAGTTTTCATTCTTAGTCCAGGTGATAAGTTTTCCCTGAGATTCAGTTTTCATTCTTAGTCCAAATGAGGTTTTTTTTTTCCTGAAATTCAGTTTTCATTCTTAGTCCAGATGATGAGTTTTCCGTGTGAATCAGTTTTCATTCTTAGTCCAGATGATGGGTTATGAAATTGTTTCTTCATGTTGTTCAAGGACATTCACATGAGTCTGTATTTGCCAAACTGTGACTAGCAGAAAAGAGAAATCTGGTTTTGTGCTATATTATTTCAATGTGTTGTGTAGTTTTCTGTTCTGCAGCTCTGTTCTGTTGTGTAGCTTTCTGTTCTGTTGTGTAGCTCTCTGTTCTGTTGTGTAGCTCTCTGTTCTGTTGTGTAGCTCTCTGTTCTGTTGTGTAGCTCTGTTCTGTTGTGTAGCTCTCTCTGTTCTGTTGTGAAGCTCTCTATTCTGTTGTGTAGCTGTTCTGTTGTGTAGCTCTCTGTTCTGTTGTGTAGGTCTCTGTTCTGTTGTGTAGCTCTCTGCTCTGCTGTGCAGCTCTCTGTTCTGTTGTGTAGCTCTCTGTTCTGTTGTGTAGTTCTCTGTTCTGTTGTGTAGTTCTCTGTTCTGTTGTGTAGCTCTCTGTTCTGATGTGTAGTTCTCTGTTCTGATGTGTAGTTTTCTGTTCTCTTGTGTAGTTCTCTGTTCTGTTGTGTAGCTCTCTGTTCTGTAGTTCTCAGTTCTGTTGTGTAGTTCTCTGTTCTGTTGTGTAGCTCTCTGTTCTGTTGTGCAGCTCTCTGTTCTGTAGTTCTCTGTTCTGTTGTGTAACTCCATTCTGTTGTGTAGCTCTCTGTTCTGTTGTGTAGCTCTCTGTTCTGTTGTGTAGCTCTGTTCTGTTGTGTAGCTCCATTCTGTTGTGTAGCTCTCTGTTCTGTTGTGTAGCTATCTGTTCTGTAGCTCTCTGTTCTGTTGTGTAGTTTTCTGTTCTGTTGTGTAGTTCTCTGTTCTCTTGTGTAGTTTTCTGTTCTGTTGTGTAGCTCTCTGTTCTGTAGCTCTCTGTTCTGTTGTGTAGCTCTGTTCTTTTGTGTAGCTCTCTGTTCTGTTGTGTAGCTCTCTGTGGTCTCGAGTTGCCTGCACTACTTGATGTACTGTATGAGCTACATAATCTGTTGCTCTATTTCCAGTTTTGGCGTGAAGCTGACCACATCACCCATCTTGTGCCGATGGTCTATAAAAATATAGGTCTAGCCCTGTATGCCTGAAGGCGTGGAAAAGGGTCCTTTATTTTTATTTCCGGTTTTCTTGTGGGCCAGGTTGTCTGTGACCATGTTTTGCACAAAGCTCTGTACACAATACACGAATGCTTACTCTGAAATGGATCTACATTAATTTCCTTGCGCAGTTTCAGGGCAGCCTCCACGTCCTTCTTCTTGGCACACTGAATTCCAATCTGGGGGAACCTGCAAGCAAAACAGACAGATATTTCAAGGAAAGGAGACTGGGAAATCAACAACAGAAGGTGACTTAGCTACTAAATAAACAGACAGACAATTGTAGTTCACAAATAACTAGTTGTAGCTCACAAACATCCAGTTACAGCTAAACAATATCAACTTTTAGCTCAGAATCATCCAGTTGTTGCTCACAAATAACCAGTTGTAAATCACAAACATCCAATTATAGTTCACAAATAACAAGTTGTAGTTCACAAACATTCCGTTATAGTTCACAAATAACAAGTTGTAGTTCACAAACATTCCGTTATAGTTCACAAATAACCAGCTGTAGTTCACAAATATCCAGTTACAGCTAAACAATATCAACTAGTAGCTCAGAAACATCCAGTTACAGCGAAACAATATCAACTTTTAGCTCAGAAACATCCAGTTGTTGCTCACAAATAACCAGTTGTAGTTCACAAACATCCAGTTATGGTTCACAAATAACAAGTTGTAGTTAACAAAAATTCCGTTATAGTTCACAAATAACAAGTTGTAGTTAACAAAAATTCCGTTTTAGTTCACAAATAACCAGCTGTAGTTCACAAATATCCAGTTACAGCTAAACAATATCTGTGAATCTTGGAATGTCATACTGAGCCAATACATCTGTGAATCTTGAAATGTCATGTTGAGCCTGTACTGTGGTATATCTGTGAATCTTGGAATGTCATATTGAGCCAGTACTGTGGTATATCTGTGAATCTTGCAATGTCATGTTGAGCCAGTACTGTGGTATATCTGTGAATCTTGGAATGTCATATTGAGTCAGTACTGTGGTATATCTGTGAATCTTGGAATGTCATGTTGAGCCATTACTGTGGTATATCTGTGAATCTTGCAATGTCATGTTGAGCCAGTACTGTGGTATATCTGTGAATCTTGCAATGTCATTTTGAGCCATTACTGTGGTATATCTGTGAATCTTGCAATGTCATGTTGAGCCAGTACTGTGGTATATCTGTGAATCTTGGAATGTCATATTGAGCCAGTACTGTGGTATATCTGTGAATCTTGCAATGTCATGTTGAGCCAGTACTGTGGTATATCTGTGAATCTTGGAATGTCATATTGAGCCAGTACTGTGGTATATCTGTGAATCTTAGAATGTCATGTTGAGCCAGTACTGTGGTATATCTGTGAATCTTGGAATGTCATATTGAGCCAATACTGTGGTATATCTGTGAATCTTGGAATGTCATACTGAGCCAATACATCTGTGAATCTTGAAATGTCATGTTGAGCCTGTACTGTGGTATATCTGTGAATCTTGGAATGTCATGTTGAGTCAGTACTGTGGTATATCTGTGAATCTTGGAATGTCATGTTGAGCCAGTACTGTGGTATATCTGTGAATCTTGGGATGTCATGTTGAGCCTGTACTGTGGTATATCTGTGAATCTTGGGATGTTATATTGAGCCAGTACTGTGGTATATCTGTGAATCTTGAAATGTCATATTGAGCCAGTACTGTGGTATATCTGTGAATCTTGGGATGTTATATTGAGCCAGTACTGTGGTATATCTGTGAATCTTGGGATATCATATTGAGCCAGTACTGTGGTATATCTGTGAATCTTGGAATGTCATATTGAGCCTGTAGTGTGGTATATCTGCGAATCTTGGAATGTCATGTTGAGCCAGTACTTTGGTATATCTGTGAATCTTGGGATGTCATGTTGAGCCTGTACTGTGGTATATCTGTGAATCTTGGAATGTCCTATTGAGCCTGTACTGTGGTATATCTGTGAATCTTGGAATGTCATGTTGAGCCAGTACTGTGGTATATCTGTGAATCTTGGAATGTCATGTTGAGCCAGTACTGTGGTATATCTGTGAATCTTGGGATGTCATATTGAGCCTGTACTGTGGTATATCTGTGAATCTTGGAATGTCATATTCAGTCAGTACTGTGGTATATCTGTGAATCTTTGAATGTCATATTCAGCAAGTACTGTGGTATATCTGTGAATCGTGGAATGTGAATGAGAAAATAAAGAAGAACCTAAAGGCTGTAGAGATGTGCTTTCTGAGACCCAGGCTGTGGATACTGTTGACCCACGGAGTGACTGATGATGGCTGACTGGAAATGGCTATAACTGTTCACACATCTTCCATCAGATGCTATAACTGTTCATACATCTTCTATCAGATGCTATAACTGTCACACATCTTCCATCAGATGCTATAACTGTTCACACATCTTCCATCAGATGCTATAACTGTTCACACATTTTCCATAACTGTTCACACATCTTCCATCAGATGCTATAACTGTCACACATCTTCCATCAGATGCTATAACTGTTCACACATCTTCCATCAGATGTTATAACTGTCACACATCTTCCATAACTGTTCACACATCTTCCATAACTGTTCACACATCTTCCATCAGATTCTATAACTGTCACACATCTTCCATCAGATGCTATAACTGTCACACATTTTCCAACAGATGCTATAACTGTCACACATCTTCTATCAGATGCTGTAACTGTTTACACATCTTCTATCAGATGCTATAACTGTCACACATCTTCCATCAGATGCTATAACTGTCACACATCTTCCATCAGATGCTATAACTGTCATACATCTTCCATCAGATGCTATAACTGTTCACACATCTTCCATCAGATGCTATAACTGCTCACACATCTTCCATCAGGTGCTAAAACTGTTCACACATCTTCCATGAGATGCTATAACTGTTCACACATCTTCCATCAGATGCTATAACTGTCACACATCTTCCATCAGAAGCTATAACTGTTCACAAATCTTCCATCAGATGCTATAACTGTCACACATCTTCCATCAGATGCTATAACTGTCACACATCTTCCATAACTGTTCACACATCTTCCATCAGATGCTATAACTGTTCACACATCTTCCATCAGATGCTATAACTGTCACATATCTTCCATTAGATGCTTTAACTGTTCACAAATCTTCCATCAGAAGCTATAACTGTTCACACATCTTCCATCAGATGCTATAACTGTCACACATCTTCTATCAGATGCTATAACTGTTCACACATCTTCTATCAGATGCTATAACTGTTCACACATCTTCCATCAGATGATATAACTGTTCACACATCTTCCATCAGATGCTATAACTGTTCACACATCTACCATCAGATGCTATAACTGTTCACACATCTTCCATCAGATGCTATAACTGTCACACATCTTCCATCAGATGCTATAACTATTGACACATCTTCCATCAGAGGCTATAACTGTTCACACTTCTTCCATCAGATGCTATAACTGTCACACATCTTCCATCAGATGCTATAACTGTTCACACATCTTCCATCAGATGCTATAACTGTTCAGAAATCTTCCATCAGATGCTATAACTGTTCACACATCTTCCATCAGATGCTATAACTGTCACACATCTTCCATCAGATGCTATAACTGTCACACATCTTCCATCAGATGCTATAACTGTTCACACATCTTAAATCAGATGCTATAACTGTTCACACATGTTCCATCAGAGGCTATAACTGTTTACACGTCTTCCATCAGATGCTATAACTGTTCACACATCTTCCATCAGATGCTATAACTGTCACACATCTTCCATCAGATGCTATAACTGTCACACATCTTCCATCAGATGCTATAACTGTCACACATCTTCCATCAGATGCTATAACTGTCACACATCTTCCATCAGATGCTATAACTGTTCACACATCTTACATCAGATGCTATAACTGTCACACATCTTCCATCAGATGCTATAACTGTTCACACATCTTCTATCAGATGCTATAAATGTTTACACATCTTCCATCAGATGCTATAACTGTCACACATCTTCCATCAGAAGCTATAACTGTTCACAAATCTTCCATCAGATGCTATAACTGTCACACATCTTCCATCAGATGCTATAACTGTTACACATCTTCCATAACTGTTCACACATCTTCCATCAGATGCTATAACTGTTACACATCTTCCATAACTGTTCACACATCTTCCATCAGATGCTATAACTGTCCACACATCTTCCATCAGATGCTTTAACTGTTCACAAATCTTCCATCAGAAGCTATAACTGTTCACACATCTTCCATCAGATGCTATAACTGTCACACATCTTCTATCAGATGCTATAACTGTTCACACATCTTCTATCAGATGCTATAACTGTTCACACATCTTCCATCAGATGATATAACTGTTCACACATCTTCCATCAGATGCTATAACTGTTCACACATCTTCCATCAGATGCTATAACTGTTCACACATCTTCCATCAGATGCTATAACTGTCACACATCTTCCATCAGATGCTATAACTATTGACACATCTTCCATCAGATGCTATAACTGTTCACACATCTTCCATCAGATGCTATAACTGTCACACATCTTCCATCAGATGCTATAACTGTTCACACATCTTCCATAAGATGCTATAACTGTTCAGAAATCTTCCATCAGATGCTATACTGTTCACACATCTTCCATCAGATGCTATAACTGTCACACATCTTCCATCAGATGCTATAACTGTCACACATCTTCCATCAGATGCTATAACTGTCACAAATCTTCCATCAGATGCTATAACTGTCACACATCTTCCATCAGATGCTATAACTGTTCACACATCTTCCATCAGATGCTATAACTGTCACACATCTTCCATCAGATGCTATAACTGTCACAAATCTTCCATCAGATGCTATAACTGTCACAAATCTTCCATCAGATGCTATAACTGTCACACATCTTCAATCAGATGCTATAACTGTTCACAGATCTTCCATCAGATGCTATAACTGTCACACATCTTCCATAACTGTTCACACATCTTCCATAACTGTTCACACATCTTCCATAACTGTTCACACATCTTCCATCAGATGCTATAACTGCTCACACATCTTCCATCAGATGCTAAAACTGTTCACACATCTTCCATGAGATGCTATAACTGTCACACATCTTCCATCAGATGCTATAACTGTTGACACATCTTCCATCAGATGCTATACCTGTTCACAAATCTTCCATCAGATGCTATAACTGTTCACACATGTTCCATCAGATGCTATAACTGTTCACAAATCTTCCATCAGATGCTATAACTGTTCACACATGTTCCATCAGATGCTATAACTGTCACACATCTTCCATCAGATGCTATAACTGTTCACACATCTTCCATCAGATGTTATAACTGTCACACATCTTCCATCAGATGCTATAACTGTCACACATCTTCCATCAGATGCTATAACTGTTCACACATCTTCCATCAGATGCTATAATTGTTCACACATCTTCCATCAGATGCTATAACTGTCACACATCTTCCATCAGATGCTATAACTGTCACACATCTTCCATCAGATGCTATAACTGTCACACATCTTCCATCAGATGCTATAACTGTCACACATCTTCCATCAGATGCTATAACTGTCACAAATCTTCCATCAGATGCTATAACTGTCACACATCTTCCATCAGATGCTATAACTGTCACACATCTTCCATCAGATGCTATAACTGTCACAAATCTTCCATCAGATGCTATAACTGTCACACATCTTCCATCAGATGCTATAACTGTTCACACATCTTCCATCAGATGCTATAACTGTCACACATCTTCCATCAGATGCTATAACTGTCACAAATCTTCCATCAGATGCTATAACTGTCACAAATCTTCCATCAGATGCTATAACTGTCACACATCTTCCATCAGATGCTATAACTGTTCACACATCTTCCATCAGATGCTATAACTGTCACACATCTTCCATAACTGTTCACACATCTTCCATAACTGTTCACACATCTTCCATAACTGTTCACACATCTTCCATCAGATGCTATAACTGCTCACACATCTTCCATCAGATGCTAAAACTGTTCACACATCTTCCATGAGATGCTATAACTGTCACACATCTTCCATCAGATGCTATAACTGTTCACACATCTTCCATCAGATGCTATACCTGTTCACAAATCTTCCATCAGATGCTATAACTGTTCACACATGTTCCATCAGATGCTATAACTGTTCACACATCTTCCATCAGATGCTATAACTGTTCACACATCTTCCATCAGATGCTATAACTGTCACACATCTTCCATCAGATGCTATAACTATTGACACATCTTCCATCAGAGGCTATAACTGTTCACACATCTTCCATCAGATGCTATAACTGTCACACATCTTCCATCAGATGCTATAACTGTTCACACATCTTCCATCAGATGCTATAACTGTTCAGAAATCTTCCATCAGATGCTATAACTGTTCACACATCTTCCATCAGATGCTATAACTGTCACACATCTTCCATCAGATGCTATAACTGTTACACATCTTCCATCAGATGCTATAACTGTCACAAATCTTCCATCAGATGCTATAACTGTCACACATCTTCCATCAGATGCTATAACTGTTCACACATCTTCCATCATATGCTATAACTGTCACACATCTTCCATCAGATGCTATAACTGTCACAAATCTTCCATCAGATGCTATAACTGTCACAAATCTTCCATCAGATGCTATAACTGTCACACATCTTCCATCAGATGCTATAACTGTTCACACATCTTCCATCAGATGCTATAACTGTCACACATCTTCCATAACTGTTCACACATCTTCCATAACTGTTCACACATCTTCCATAACTGTTCACACATCTTCCATAACTGTTCACACATCTTCCATCAGATGCTATAACTGCTCACACATCTTCCATCAGATGCTAAAACTGTTCACACATCTTCCATGAGATGCTATAACTGTCACACATCTTCCATCAGATGCTATAACTGTTCACACATCTTCCATCACATGCTATACCTGTTCACAAATCTTCCATCAGATGCTATAACTGTCACACATCTTCCATCAGATGCTATAACTGTTCACACATCTTCCATCAGATGCTATAACTGTCACACATCTTCCATCAGATGCTATAACTGCTCACACATCTTCCATCAGATGCTAAAACTGTTCACACATCTTCCATGAGATGCTATAACTGTCACACATCTTCCATCAGATGCTATAACTGTTCACACATCTTCCATCACATGCTATACCTGTTCACAAATCTTCCATCAGATGCTATAACTGTCACACATCTTCCATCAGATGCTATAACTGTTCACACATCTTCCATCAGATGTTATAACTGTCACACATCTTCCATCAGATGCTATAACTGTCACACATCTTCCATCAGATGCTATAACTGTTCACACATCTTCCATCAGATGCTATAATTGTTCACACATCTTCCATCAGATGCTATAACTGTCACACATCTTCCATCAGATGCTATAACTGTCACACATCTTCCATCAGATGCTATAACTGTCACACATCTTCCATCAGATGCTATAACTGTCACACATCTTCCATCAGATGCTATAACTGTCACAAATCTTCCATCAGATGCTATAACTGTCACACATCTTCCATCAGATGCTATAACTGTCACACATCTTCCATCAGATGCTATAACTGTCACAAATCTTCCATCAGATGCTATAACTGTCACACATCTTCCATCAGATGCTATAACTGTTCACACATCTTCCATCAGATGCTATAACTGTCACACATCTTCCATCAGATGCTATAACTGTCACAAATCTTCCATCAGATGCTATAACTGTCACAAATCTTCCATCAGATGCTATAACTGTCACACATCTTCCATCAGATGCTATAACTGTTTACACATCTTCCATCAGATGCTATAACTGTCACACATCTTCCATAACTGTTCACACATCTTCCATAACTGTTCACACATCTTCCATAACTGTTCACACATCTTCCATCAGATGCTATAACTGCTCACACATCTTCCATCAGATGCTATAACTGTTCACACATCTTCCATCAGATGCTATAACTGTCACACATCTTCCATCAGATGCTATAACTGTCACAAATCTTCCATCAGATGCTATAACTGTCACAAATCTTCCATCAGATGCTATAACTGTCACACATCTTCCATCAGATGCTATAACTGTTTACACATCTTCCATCAGATGCTATAACTGTCACACATCTTCCATAACTGTTCACACATCTTCCATAACTGTTCACACATCTTCCATAACTGTTCACACATCTTCCATCAGATGCTATAACTGCTCACACATCTTCCATCAGATGCTAAAACTGTTCACACATCTTCCATGAGATGCTATAACTGTCACACATCTTCCATCAGATGCTATAACTGTTCACACATCTTCCATCAGATGCTATACCTGTTCACAAATCTTCCATCAGATGCTATAACTGTTCACACATGTTCCATCAGATGCTATAACTGTTCACAAATCTTCCATCAGATGCTATAACTGTTCACACATGTTCCATCAGATGCTATAACTGTCACAAATCTTCCATCAGATGCTATAACTGTCACACATGTTCCATCAGATGCTATAACTGTTCACACATCTTCCATCAGATGCTATAACTGTTCACACATGTTCCATCAGATACTATAACTGTTTACACATCTTCCATCAGATGCTATAACTGTCACACATCTTCCATCAGATGCTATAACTGTCACAAATCTTCCATCAGATGCTATAACTGTCACACATCTTCCATCAGATGCTATAACTGTCACAAATCTTCCATCAGATGCTATAACTGTCACACATCTTCCATCAGATGCTATAACTGTCACACATCTTCCATCAGATGCTATAACTGTTCACACATCTTCCATCAGATGCTATAACTGTCACACATCTTCCATCAGATACTATAACTGTGCACACATCTTCCATCAGATGCTATAACTGTTCACACATCTTCCATCAGATGCTATAACTGTCACACATCTTCCATCAGATGCTATAACTGTTCACACATCTTCCATCAGATGCTATAACTGTCACACATCTTCCATCAGATGCTATAACTGTGTACAAATATTTGGACGTGTTGACTTGCTGAAGCATTGAGCCTTTCCCTGTTATAACCACTATTTATGTCTTTTTGATCTACAAGGAGAGTTGGTCTCAAGGTATTGAAACAAGCTACCCAAGTGATTCTCTACTTTCCATCAGTCTAAAGCAAGAAATGACATAGCCAAATTACAAGCTGGTTTCAAAGTTAATTAGCAAGGTCAAACTCACACAATCTTGTCACTGGTGTCTTTGACCCTGAGTGTGCAGACCCCTTTCTTGCAGTCCCTGCCAACCACAGCGTGGGGATGGGGTTTGCAGTGTGGGGGCAGCTCTTTGGTCACACAGGACACAACGATGATGGCAGGGCCAGTGTAGTTGTGTATCTGCAGAAATCATCAACCAGCATTAACTTACTGGCAATCTGTCCACTAACACATAGATTCCTTAACTTATCTGATCTACCCCACCATTTGATAATACAAATTTGTATGCAGTAACAAGCCCCCGAAATCTACCTTCTATAGTCAAACAAAAAGAGTGAGTAAGAATTTATTTTGCCAGTATCAACCATTCACTCTGAGTCAAATAGAAAATTTTAGAAAAAATATTACAAACAAGATAACTTCCAGTTTCTTCTTCTTTTTCTCCATCTAAGTGATGTAAATGCCACATTTGCAACTCTCAGCCAAAACATCCAACTTCATCGAGCATTTGTTGACCGGGTTAACCTCCTGGATAGTATCGTAGGACAGGGACATGTTGTGTCAGCCTCATTTGTGTGGTGTTCTTTGTCCCATTATCTACAGGTCTCGAAGACCTCGTCTAGGGAATCCGCGTTTAGACAGGGAAGATCATGAGCTTTCCCCGTCATCCAAGAAGACTTCCACAAATGCAGAGCCGACACATGACTCTGGTCTTGGGCTCACCAAGGAATCGTCACACCCTGCACATGACTGCTTAAACCTTTCAGCCATTTGTTCAGCTTTTCACTCATCACGGACTGTAGAGAGCAGTCTGCAGATCCTGGACTTCAATAGCACACAAACAGGTACATTTTTCTTGGGTATGTTAGACACCTTTATTTAAAGTTGTTTCGTTTGGAAACTTAGCAAAGCATGCATCTGGCATGGCTCCCACTATTAGGTCCTACACTCTACCTGGCATGGCTCCCCCCATTAGGTCTTACACTCTACCTGGCATGGCTCCTCCATTAGGTCCTACACTCTACCTGGCATGGCTCCCCCTATCAGGTCCTACACTCTACCTGGCATGGCTCCCCCCATTAGGTCCTACACTCTACCTGGCATGGCTCCTTCATTAGGTCCTACACTCTACCTGGCATGGCTCCCCCATTAGGTCCTACACTCTACCTGGCATGGCTCCCCCCATTAGGTCCTACACTCTACCTAGCATGGCTCCTCCATCAGGTCCTACACTCTACCTGGCATGGCTCCTCCATTAGGTCCTACACTCTACCTGGCATGGCTCCCCCTATCAGGTCCTACACTCTACCTGGCATGGCTCCCCCATTAGGTCCTACACTCTACCTGGCATGGCTCCCCCATTAGGTCCTACACTCTACCTGGCATGGCTCCCCCATTAGGTCCTACACTCTACCTGGCATGGCTCCCCCTAGAAAGATGACACTGAAAATCAAGAATAACAACTGAAGTTATTAGAAAGATGACACTGAAAATCAAGAATAACAACTGAAGTTATTAGAAAGATGACACTGAAAATCAAGAATAACAACTGAAGTTATTAGAAAGATGACAATGAAAATCAAGAATAACAACTGAAGTTATTAGAAAGATGACAATGAAAATCAAGAATAACAACTGAAGTTATTAGAAAGATGACACTGAAAATCAAGAATAACAACTGAAGTTATTAGAAAGATGACACTGAAAATCAAGAATAACAACTGAAGTTATTAGAAAGATGACACTGAAAATCAAGAATAACAACTGAAGTTATTAGAAAGATGACAATGAAAATCAAGAATAACAACTGAAGTTATTAGAAAGATGACACTGAAAATCAAGAATAACAACTGAAGTAATGTCCATTAGAAAGATGACAATGAAACTCTTTGAGGAATTGATAAAATCTGGGCTAGGCTATTTCTGTCCGCAGCTTTCCCATATCCCTAACATCATCTGCATTTGTAGGCTACCACCATCTCCTGCGACATCCAAAACCAATTCTGCACCAACAGTTACCACCACCCACTGGATTATTCTAGTGCCATACCAGAGCCATTATATTCACTGAAGAAAAAAATGTACCAGAATTTAAGATAATTATTAAAACAGATCAAATTCCAACTCTTGAAATAACACTGGAAATGTCAACAGTTCTACATTACAATCTGAACACAACAGTCCCACACTACAATCTGAACACGACAGTTCCACACTACAATCTGAACATGACAGTTCCACACTACAATCTGAACACAACAGTCCCACACTACAATCTGAACATGACAGTTCCACACTACAATCTGAACACAACAGTTTCACACTACAATCTGATCACAACAGTTCCCCACTACAATCTGAACAACAGTTCCCCACTACAATCTGAACACAACAGTCCCACACTACAATCTGAACACGACAGTTCCACACTACAATCTGAACACAACAGTTCCCCACTACAATCTGAACACAACAGTTCCCCACTACAATCTGAACACAACAGTTCCCCACTACAATCTGAACACAACAGTTCCCCACTACAATCTGAACAACAGTTCCCCACTACAATCTGAACACAACAGTCCCACACTACAATCTGAACACGACAGTTCCACACTACAATCTGAACACAACAGTTCCCCACTACAATCTGAACACAACAGTTCCCCACTACAATCTGAACACAACAGTTCCCCACTACAATCTGAACACAACAGTTCCCCACTACAATCTGAACACAACAGTTCCACACTACAATCTGAACACAACAGTTCCCCACTACAATCTGAACACAACAGTTTCACACTACAATCTGAACACAACAGTTCCCCACTACAATCTGAACACAACAGTCCCACACTACAATCTGAAACGACAGTTCCACACTACAATCTGAACACAACAGTTCCCCACTACAATCTGAACACAACAGTTCCCCACTACAATCTGAACATAACAGTTCCACACTACAATCTGAACACAACAGCTCTACACTACAATCTGAACACAACAGCTCTACACTACAATCTGAACACAACAGTTCCCCACTACAATCTGAACACAACAGTTTCACACTACAATCTGAACACAACAGTTCCCCACTACAATCTGAACACAACAGTTCCCCACTACAATCTGAACACAACAGTTTCACACTACAATCTGAACACAACAGTTCCCCACTACAATCTTAACACAATAGTTTTTATCTTCTACATGTAAGAATTATCACAAGTTTATGGTTATTAAATCTTCTTTCTTAATACTGACGACACTTTCAGTCAAATATGATACTTTGTCAACAACAGCAACAGAACTGAGAAACAGAATCAGAGCAGACACAACAAAGCATGATCAAATATATCAGATTCTTGACACCCACAAATTATGAACCATGACGTATTAACAGTTTTCAATGTTCTGGACATAAAAAATAATGAAATGCAAGACATCCACACCACAACGGAGCTGACCTTGATAGTCGGGTATGTCCTATGTTCGTTGCTGCTGTTTTCTCCAGGGACACTGCCGGCTGACCTGCCCTCGCACTCGTATCTGAACCTCAACCCTCGAGACTTTGGTTGTTCCAATATTTCCACCGAAGGTGCCGGTGCTGGTGGTTGTGGTGGGTGGATTGGGGCAGCAAATGTGTGGCGATGTCTGTCTCTGGACTGCGTGTACGGAGAGGGGACTGTGGCTGCAGACACAGCATGGTGCCCGTACTGCTGAGATTCCTGGACTGAACGACCTGCACATGAGACAAGATGAGTATTTTAGAGACTGATATACAAGGGGACACAATTGCTTTACTAAACGTAAAACAATTGCTTTATCTCCCCTGATACTGTCAGAGATTTCCCAGTCAGAGAACAGGCATCAATGTATACAGTCAAGTAAAGGACCCCAGCCAGAGAACAGGCATCAATGTATACAGTCAAGTAAAGGACCCCAGCCAGAGAACAGGCATCAATGTATACAGTCAAGTAAAGGACCCCAGTCAGAGAACAGACATCAATGTATACAGTCAAGTAAAGGACCCCAGTCAGAGAACAGGCAACAATGTATACAGTCAAGTAAAGGACCCCAGTCAGAGAACAGACATCAATGTATACAGTCAAGTAAAGGACCCAAGTCAGAGAACAGACATCAATGTATACAGTCAAGTAAAGGACCCCAGCCAGAGAACAGGCATCAATGTATACAGTCAAGTAAAGGACCCAAGTCAGAGAACAGGCATCAATGTATACAGTCAAGTAAAGGACCCCTCCGTGGCTATGCCATCACAGCCTGACATTTACAGGGATCTGGACCCAACCGTAGATGTCATCACAGCCTGACATTTACAGGGATCTGGACCCAACCGTAGATGTCATCACAGCCTGACATTTACAGGGATCTGGACCCAACCGTAGATGTCATCACAGCCTGACATTTACAGGGATCTGGACCCAACCATAGATGTCATCACAGCCTGACATTTACAGGGATCTGGACCCAACCATAGATGTCATCATAGCCTGACATTTACAGGGATCCGGACCCTACCGTAGATGTCATCACAGCCTGACATTTACAGGATCTAGACCCAACCGTAGATGTCATCACAGCCTGACATTTACAGGGATCTGGACCCTACCATAGATGTCATCACAGTAGCCTGACATTTACAGGGATCTGGACCCTACCGTAGATGTCATCACAGCCTGACATTTACAGGGATCCGGACCCAACCATAGATGTCATCACAGCCTGACATTTACAGGGATCTGGACCCAACCGTAGATGTCATCACAGCCTGACATTTACAGGGATCCGGACCCAACCATAGATGTCATCACAGCCTGACATTTACAGGGATCTGGACCCAACCATAGATGTCATCACAGCCGGACATTTACAGGGATCTGGACCCAAATGAAGATGTTATCATAGCCTGACATTTACAGGGATCAGGACCCAACCGTAGATGTCATCACAGCCTGACATTTACAGGGATCTGGACCCAAATGAAGATGTCATCATAGCCTGACATTTACAGGGATCAGGACCCAACCATAGATGTCATCATAGCCTGACATTTACAGGGATCCAGACCCAACTGTAGATGTCATCATAGCCTGACATTTACAGGGATCAGGACCCAGCAATAGATGTCATCACAGCCTGACATTTACAGGGATCAGGACCCAGCCATAGATGTCATCACAGCCTGACATTTACAGGGATCCGGACCCAGCCATAGATGTCATCATAGCCTGACATTTACAGGGATCTGGACCCAGCCATAGATGTCATCGCAGTAGCATGACATTTACAGGGATCTGGACCCAAATGAAGATATCATCACAGCCTGACATTTACAGGGATCTGGACCCAACCATAGATGTCATCACAGCCTGACATTTACAGGGATGTGGACCCAACCGTAGATGTCATCATAGCCTGACATTTACAGGGATCTGGACCCAAATGTAAATTTAAATGTCAGTGTTGCAGTTTTTCGAGATGACAGGGTTTTAAAAAAAAAAAAACAACATTGTTACACTTGCACGAGAAATGTGTAACACCCGTTAGGACATGACTGATGAACACTGATTGTTAGCAAAGTCAGTGCCAGAAGCACAAGATCACAAACACTGAAATATTGGATGCCAACAACAAGGACATCAGGGAAGTCAGGAAGGTGCCAATAAGTGACATCATGGAAGACAGGAAGATGCCAACAACAAGGACATCAGGGAAGACAGGAAGGTGCCAATAAGTGACATCATGGAAGACGCCAACAACAAGGACTTCAGGGAAGACAGGAAGGTGCCAACAACAAGGGTCATCAGGGAAGACAGGAAGGTGCTAACAACAAAGTTAGGACATCAGGGAAGACAGGAAGGTGCCAACAACAGGGGTCAACAGGGAAAACAGGGAGGTGCTAACAAGGGTCATCAGGAAAGACAGGAAGGTGCCAACAACAAGGTCATCAGGAAAGACGGGAAGATGCCAACAAGGGTCATCAGGGAAGACAGGAAGGTGCCAACAAGTGCACCAGGGAAGACAGGAAGGTGCCAACAAGTGCACCAGGGAAGACAGGAAGGTGCCAACAAGTGTCATCAGGGAAGACAGGAAGGTGCTAACAACAAGGACATCAGGGAAGACAGGAAGGTGCCAATAAAGGTCATCAATGAAGACAGGAAGGTGCCAACAAGTGTCACCAGGGAAGACAGGAAGGTGCCAACAAGTGCACCAGGGAAGACAGGAAGGTGCCAACAAGTGTCATCAGGGAAGACAGGAAGGTGCCAACAACAAGAACTTAAGGAAAGACAGAGAGGTGCCAACAACAAGGACATCAGGGAAGACAGGAAGGTGCCAACAACAAGGACATCAGGGAAGACAGGGAGGTGCCAACAACAAGGACATCAGGGAAGACAGGAAAGTGCCAACAAGGGTCATCAGAAAAGAAAGGAATACACCATTTTCATGCAGTGTATTAAGTATGTGGTGCTATAAACAATGTACACACAATGACCACAATCAAACGTACACACACTGACCACAATCAAACGTACACACAATGACCACAATCAAACGTACTGTGTGTGCCAGCATCGGGCACATGCTGGTGCTGGTGTAGAAAGTGCTGCTGCTGTAGAGGCTGTTGGACTGGCATGAACAGTTGCCCGCCTGCATTTCCATTCATTGTATGAACAAACCGGAACATGTCACTGGAACTCATTTCTCCATAATCAAAATCTGTAGGAAAAGACTACAGCATGACTTTACATCATACTAGAGCATGTGTGTGTGTGTGTTTGAGTGAATGTGTGTGTCTGTGTGTGTGTTTGTGTGTAGGTGAGTGATTGAGTGAATGTGTGTGTGTGTGTGTTCGAGTGTAGGTGAGTGATTGAGTGAATGTGTGTGTGTGTGTGTTCGAGTGTAGGTGAGTGATTGAGTGAATGTGTGTGTCTGTGTGTTCGAGTGTAGGTGAGTGATTGAGTGAATGTGTGTGTGTGTATGTGTTCGAGAGTAGGTGAGTGATTGAGTGAATGTGTGTGTATGCATGCATGCACATGCATGAATGTGTGCACATTCACATGTACCAACAAAATGTATATCCCACACCACACACATAATGTATGTCACACAAAGGCCTAAAATATGCATAGACACACGATAACTCTCTCATAAGTCACTGACACATACACACAACGATTACTGACGTGACACACATACAGATATATAATCAGCGACCATCTCAGGTGTAAACACACATACAGATATATAATCAGCGATCACAGGTGTATTCACACATACAGATATATAATCAGCAATCATCTCAGGTGTATACACACACATACAGATATATAATCAGTGATCATCTCAGGTGTATACACACACACACAGATATATAATCAGCAATCATCTCAGGTGTATACACACATACAGATATATAATCAGGGATCATCTCAGGTGTATACACACACAAACAGATATATAATCAGCGATCATCTCAGGTGTATACACACACACACAGATATATAATCAGCAATCATCTCAGGTGTATACACACATACAGATATATAATCAGTGATCATCTCAGGTGTATATACACACACACACAGATATATAATCAGCAATCATCTCAGGTGTATACACACACACACAGATATATAATTAGCGATCATCTCAGGTGTATACACACACACAGATATTTAATCAGCAATCATCTCAGGTGTATACATACACACACAGATATATAATCAGCAATCATCTCAGGTGTATACACACACACAGATATTTAATCAGCAATCATCTCAGGTGTATACACACACACACAGATATATAATCAGCAATCATCTCAGGTGTATACACACACACACACAGATATATAATCAGCAATCATCTCAGGTGTATACACACACACAGATATATAATCAGCAATCATCTCAGGTGTATACACACACACACACAGATATATAATCAGCAATCATCTCAGGTGAATACACACACACACACAGATATATAATCAGCAATCATCTCAGGTGTATACACACACACACACAGATATATAATCAGCAATCATCTCAGGTGTATACACACATACAGATATATAATCAGCAATCATCTCAGGTGTATACACACACACACACAGATATATAATCAGCAATCATCTCAGGTGTATACACACACACACACACAGATATATAATCAGCAATCATCTCAGGTGTACACACACACTCATAGATATATAATCAGCAATCATCTCAGGTGTACACACATGCATACAAAATATGATATTGTGGATGTTGCCTCCCAACCAGCAGCAGGTGAGCAATCTGTTGAAAGTTAATACTTGAAATGCCAACCCTAAGGGACACAATCTGTTGTAAGTTAATACTTGTAATGCCAACCCTAAGGGACACAATCTGTTGTAAGTTAATACTTGAAATGCCAACCCTAAGGGACACAATCTGTTGTAAGTAAATACTTGAAATGCCAACCCTAAGGGACACAATCTGTTGTAAGTTAATATTGAAATGCCAACCCTAAGGGACACAATCCACTTAAGATTAGGATAAGGGTTCGAGTTGGGGGCCCAAACCTGAAGGAATAGTACAGAACATTATTTTGTGAACAACAGATTGTGTCCTTTGTGGTGGCTGTAAATACACAACAGAATGTGTCCTTTATAGTGGCTGTAAATACACAACAGATTGTGTCCTTTATAGTGGCTGTAAATACACAACAGATTGTGTCCTTAACGGTGGCTGTAAATACACAACAGATTGTGTCCTTAACGGTGGCTGTAAATACACAACAGATTGTGTCCTTTATAGTGGCTGTAAATACACAACAGATTGTGTCCTTTATAGTGGCTGTAAATACACAACAGATTGTGTCCTTTATAGTGGCTGTAAATACACAACAGATTGTGTCCTTTATAGTGGCTGTAAATACACAACAGATTGTGTCCTTTATAGTGGCTGTAAATACACAACAGATTGTGTCCTTTATTGTGTCCTTTATAGTGGCTGTAAATACACAACAGATTGTGTCCTTTATAGTGGCTGTAAATACACAACAGATTGTGTCCTTTATAGTGGCTGTAAATACACAACACAACAGATTGTGTCCTTTATAGTGGCTGTAAATACACAACAGATTGTGTCCTTTATAGTGGCTGTAAATACACAACAGATGTGTCCTTTTATAGTGGCTGTAAATACACAACAGATTGTGTCCTTTATAGTGGCTGTAAATACACAACAGATTGTGTCCTTTATAGTGGCTGTAAATACACAACAGATTGTGTCCTTTATAGTGGCTGTAAATACACAACAGATTGTGTCCCTTTATAGTGTCCTTTATAAATACACAACAGATTGTGTCCTTTATAGTGGCTGTAAATACACAACAGATTGTGTCCTTTATAGTGGCTGTAAATACACAACAGATTGTGTCCTTTATAGTGGCTGTAAATACACAACAGATTGTGTCCTTTATAGTGGCTGTAAATACACAACAGATTGTGTCCTTTATAGTGGCTGTAAATACACAACAGATTGTGTCCTTTATAGTGGCCTTAAATACACAACAGATTGTGTCCTTGGCTGTAAATACACAACAGATTGTGTCCTTTATAGTGGCTGTAAATACACAACAGATTGTGTCCTTTATTGCTGTAAATACACAACAGATCGTGTCCTTTATAGTGGCTGTAAATACACAACAGATTGTGTCCTTTATAGTGGCCGTAAATACACAACAGATTGTGTCCTTTATAGTGGCTGTACACAACAGATTGTGTCCTTTATAGTGGCTGGCTGTAAATACACAACAGATTGTGTCCTTTATAGTGGCTGTAAATACACAACAGATTGTGTCCTTTATAGTGGCTGTAAATACACAACAGATTGTGTCCTTTATAGTGGCTGTAAATACACAACAGATTGTGTCCTTTATAGTGGCTGTAAATACACAACAGATTGTGTCCAGTGGCTGATTGTGTGTCCTTTATAGTGGCTGTAAATACACTGTAAATACAACAGATTGTGTCCTTTATAGTGGCTGTAAATACACAACAGATTGTGTCCTTTATAGTGGCTGTAAATACACAACAGATTGTGTCCTTTATAGTGGCTGTAAATACACAACAGATTGTGTCCTTTATAGTGGCTGTAAATACACAACAGATTGTGTCCTTTGTGGTGGCCGTAAATACACAACAGATTGTGTCCTTTATAGTGGCTGTAAATACACAACAGATTGTGTCCTTTATAGTGGCTGTAAATACACAACAGATTGTGTCCTTTATAGTGGCTGTAAATACACAACAGATTGTGTCCTTAACGGTGGCTGTAAATACACAACAAATTGTGTCCTTTATAGTGGCTGTAAATACACAACAGATTGTGTCCTTTATAGTGGCTGTAAATACACAACAGATTGTGTCCTTTATAGTGGCTGTAAATACACAACAGATTGTGTCCTTTATAGTGGCTGTAAATACACAACAGATTGTGTCCTTTATAGTGGCTGTAAATACACAACACAACAGATTGTGTCTTTATAGTGGGCTGTAACAGATTGTGTGTCCTTTATAGTGGCTGTAATACACAACAGATTGTGTAGTCCTTTATAGTGTGCTGTAAATACACAACAGATTGTGTCCTTTATAGTGGCTGTAAATACACAACAGATTGTGTCCTTTATAGTGGGTAAATACACAACAGATTGTGTCCTTTATAGTGGCTGTAAATACACAACAGATTGTGTCCTTTATAGTGGCTGTAAATACACAACAGATTGTGTCCTTTATAGTGGCTGTAAATACACAACAGATTGTGTCCTTTATAGTGGCTGTAAATACACAACAGATTGTGTCCTTTATAGTGGCTGTAAATACACAACAGATTGTGTCCAGATACACAACAGATCGTGTCCTTTATAGTGGCTGTAAATACACAACAGATTGTGTCCTTTATAGTGGCTGTAAATACACAACAGATTGTGTCCTTTATAGTGGCTGTAAATACACAACAGATCGTGTCCTTAACGGTGGCTGTAAATACACAACAGATTGTGTCCTTTATAGTGGCTGTAAATACACAACAGATTGTGTCCTTTATAGTGGCTGTAAATACACAACAGATTGTGTCCTTTATAGTGTGTACACAACAGATTGTGTCCTTTATAGTGGCTGTAAATACACAACAGATTGTGTCCTTTATAGTGGCTGTAAATACACAACAGATTGTGTCCTTTATAGTGGCTGTAAATACACAACAGATCGTGTCCTTTATAGTGGCTGTAAATACACAACAGATTGTGTCCTTTATAGTGGCTGTAAATACACAACAGATTGTGTCCTGGCTTAAATAGTGTGTCCTGTAAATACACAACAGATTGTGTCCTTTATAGT
>CAJHNH020005457.1:222937-352937 GCA_905116865.2 Candidula unifasciata
TGTCCTTTATAGTGGCTGTAAATACACAACAGATTGTGTCCTTTATAGTGGCTGTAAATACACAACAGATTGTGTCCCTTATAGTGGCTGTAAATACACAACAGATCGTGTTAGCGGCTTTATAGTGGCTGTAAATACACAACAGATCGTGTCCTTTATAGTGGCTGTAAATACACCTTTGTGGTGGCCGTAAATACACAACAGATTGTGTCCTTTATAGTGGCCGTAAATACACAACAGATTGTGTCCTTTATAGTGGCTGTAAATACACAACAGATTGTGTCCTTTATAGTGGCTGTAAATACACAACAGATTGTGTCCTTAACGGTGGCTGTAAATACACAACAGATTGTGTCCTTTATAGTGGCTGTAAATACACAACAGATCGTGTCCTTAACGGTGGCTGTAAATACACAACAGATTGTCCTTTACGGTGGCCGTAAATACACAACAGATTGTGTCCTTTATAGTGGCTGTAAATACACAACAGATCGTGTCCTTTATAGTGGCTGTAAATACACAACAGATCGTGTCCTTTATAGTGGCTGTAAATACACAACAGATTCAGTTTCTCCTGATCACACACAGTACAACTCTACTAGTATAACATTAACATACAATCTGTAGTAAGTTAACAATATGAAGAATGCAAAGTTTAGTAAGAACAATTAAGTTTTCTTGGACAATGTGACAAAGGACACATTCCTACAAACATCAAAGCTTCAGACGCTGGTTTGCCGCCGTGGAGACTTAAAAAAGAAGATTGTCTGATGGGCGGCAGTGAGAATGTTATGATTAGCTCTGTCCTGTTTCAGTAAAAACATAACGGTGTTGGGTTTGTGAGTGATGTTACTATCGGGAAGTTCGAATATGTGACAAGGTGCCTAGACACGGTCCACTAGAGCCAGTCACATCTACCTCCACAGGCTGGCTCCCACCATCTGAGAACTTCGCTCAAACAGGAAGTCCTGCTCCGGGGAAATCCCTGCCAATTTATAATAATAATAATAAACTAACGACAATAATTTCGTTACCTTGTGTGGAACAGTTTGATGCCATCGCCATGATGTCCAGTGACGGTGGAAGCTGATCTTGATATATTTATTAACATAGTGCAAAACGGTTCACGCCATCTTGTCCGGTGATTTCCCCGCTCCTGGTTTATTTTTAGCACTTGTGGAATAACCCGACAGACGCTGGCTCTGATTGGTCAGTGTTGCTGTCAGATGTCTCTTGTGATTTCCCCGCAATTTTATTGGCGCTCTCATTGGTTGTTTCCCGAGGTGGTCTAGGATTCCCCCCCCCCCCCCCCCCCCCCCCCCCCTGCCCCGAACTGCTGGGTGTCCCGGGATAGCTATGTTTAGTACAATCTAGGGCAGTGGAAAACCCATGGCTCTAATTGAAGTATCGCGGTTTCATCATACAACACAAACTGACGCACGCACACGCAAACAACAGTAGCATTCCCGTGGACCGACTGTCAAAACTATCACCATCAGGTGCCTTGTCGACTGGCGTGGATAATAATGCCTCTCCATAATCTACGATCTCCTGCAGCATGTATCAGTTCATGTGCTGACACAGCTCCATGCCATGCAACAAGACTGTCAAGAATCTTCTCTCGTTGTCTTCCTCTATCCCTCCTTCTACAGATTTTTCCAGAGATCACATGTTCAATATTCCCTCTTCATGTAAGGATAAGAAATCACAATGCACAAGTTTATCTGATATACTTTTCGTTCAGTTTGATATCTTTTCTGGATATTTGAGAGTATCAGTATTTGTTTCCTTTTGTTCTTGGTATTCTGAGAATCCATCTATAGCATTTCAGCTCAAAGGCCTTCATTTTCTTTCTTTAGACTGGGAGATAGTCCATGACTCACATCCGTATGTTGCTACAGGTAAGATGGGAGATAGTCCACGACTCACATCCGTATGTTGCCACAGGTAAGATGGGAGATAGTCCACGACTCACATCCGTATGTTGCCACAGGGAAGATGCGATAGTCCACGACTCACATCCGTATGTTGCCACAGGGAAGATGCGATAGTCCACGACTCACATCCGTATGTTGCCACAGGGAAGATGCGATAGTCCACGACTCACATCCGTATGTTGCCACAGGGAAGATGGGAGATAGTCCACGACTCACATCCGTATGTTGCCACAGGTAAGATGGGAGATAGTCCACGACTCACATCCGTATGTTGCCACAGGTAAGATGGGAGATAGTCCACGACTCACATCCGTATGTTGCCACAGGGAAGATGGGAGATAGTCCATGACTCACATCCGTATGTTGCCACAGGGAAGATGGGAGATAGTCCATGACTCACATCCGTTTGTTGCTACAGGGAAAATGAGAGATAGTCCATGACTCACATCCGTTTGTTGCTACAGGGAAGAGGCATGCTCTCAGAATATTATTTATTTCCTTGCTGGTGCTTCATAAACTGTTAATGTTTATTTTTTGCATTGCTAAGGCCATCCTCCTTTTAATGTCTGTCTAACAGTCTCTATTGCTATTTTTTATAGAGCCTAGATATTCAAAGTTTCTGACATTTTCAATTTCTTCATAGTTATTTTTGGGTGACAGCCAGTTTTATCTGTGGACATTATTTTTATTTTCCTTAAATTCAATAACAGGTCTTGATCTTCATGTGTGGCAGACATGATTAAATGTTCCATTCTTTTGACATTGTTTGAAAGGAAAACTGTGTTATCTGCATAGCAAAGATTTGGAACAGGGTTGCCACCAATTATGAGCGGTTCATAACTGTTACAATTCTGGTCATTTTTGAAATTTCTCATTATATTTTCTGCATATATATTGAACAGGTATGGTGAGAGAATGTACCCCTGCCTCACTCTAGAGTCGAAATTTTTTAAACTTTATTTTCAAATTTACCATCACATATTCTACCTTTTCAAACAGTCTTTCACACTGCAATTTCTCCATGTGACAGACCACTTTCCCCAAACAACCACAGAATGTTAACTCCACCTTACCCCCAAAACAACGAAATGTTGACTCCACCTTCCCCCTAACAACCACGGAATGTTGACCCCACCTTCCCCCAACAACCACGAAATGTTGACTCCACCTTCACCCAACAACCACAAAATGTTGACCCCACCTTCCTCCAACAACCACGAAATGTTGACTCCACCTTCCCCCAACAACCATGGAATGTTGACTCCACCTTTCCTCCAACAACCACAGAATGTTGACTTCCACCTTCCCCTTAACAACCACACAATGTTGACTTCCACCTTCCCCCTAACAACCACAGAATGTTGACTTCCACCTTCCCCCCTAACAACCACGGAATGTTGACTCCACCACCCCCAACAACCACGGAATGTTGATTCCACCTTCCCACCAATAACCACAGAATGTTGACTTCCACCTTCCCCCTAACAACCACAGAATGTGGACTTCCACCTTCCCCCTAACAACCATGGAATGTTGACTTCCACCATCCCCCCTAACAACCACGAAATGTTGACTTCCACCTTCCCCCAACAACCACGGAAGTTGACTCCACCTTCCCCCAACAACCACGGAATGTTGACTTCACCTTCCCTCCAACAACCACAGAATGTTGACTTCCACCTTCCCCCTAACAACCACAGAATGTTGACTTCCACCTTCCCCCTAACAATCACAGAATGTTGACTTCCACCTTCACCCCAACAACCACAGAATGTTGACTTCCACCTTCGCCCCAACAACCAAGGAATGCTGACTCCACCTTCCCCCAACAACAACGGAATGTTGACTTCCACCTTCCCCCAACAACCATGGAATGCTGACTCCACCTTACCCCTAACAACCATGTAATGTTGACTCCACCTCCCCCCCCCCCAACAACCACGGAATGTTGACTTCCACCTTCCCCCAACAACCACGGAATATTGACTCCACCTTGCCCAAACAACCATGGAATGTTGACTCCACCTTCCCACCAACAACCACATAATGTTGACTTCCACCTTCCCCCTAACAACCACAGAATGTTGACTTCCCCCTTCCCCCAACAACCACGGAATGTTGACTCCACCCCCCCCCCCCCAACAACCATGGAATGTTGACTTCCACCTTCCCCAAACAACGACACAATGTTGACTTCCACCTTCCCCCTAATAACCACGGAATGTGACTTCCACCTTCCCCCTAACAACCACGGAATGTTGACTTCCACCTTCCCCCAACAACCACGGAATGTTGACTCCACCTCCCCCCAACAACCATGGAATGTTGACTTCCACCTCCCCCCTCCCAACAACCACAGAATGTTGACTTCCACCTTCCCCCCAACAACCATGGAATGTTGACTTCCACCTTCCCCTAACAACCATGGAATGTGACTTCCACCTTCCCCCTAACAACCATGGAATGTCGACTTCCACCTTTCCCCTAACAACCATGGAATGTTGACTTCCACCTCCCCCCTAACAACCACATAATGTTGATTTCCACCTTCCCCCTAACAACCACAGAATGTTGACTTCCACCTTCCCCCCAACAACCATGGAATATTGACTTCCACCTTCCCCCTACCAACCTTGGAATGTTGACTTCCACCTTCCCCCAACAACCATGGAATGTTGACTTCCACCTTCCCCCTAACAACCATGGAATGTTGACTTCCACCTTCCCCCTAACAACCTTGGAATGTTGACTTCCACCTTCCACCCAACAACCATGAAATGTTGACTTCCACCTTCCCCCCAACAACCATGGAATGTTGACTTCCACCTTCCCCCTACCAACCTTGGAATGTTGACTTCCACCTTCCCCCAACAACCATGGAATGTTGACTTCCACCTTCCCCCTAACAACCATGGAATGTTGACTTCCACCTTCCCCCTAACAACCTTGGAATGTTGACTTCCACCTTCCACCCAACAACCATGAAATGTTGACTTCCACCTTCCCCCTAACAACCTTGGAATGTTGACTTCCACCTTCCCCCTAACAACCACATAATTTTGACTTCCACCTTCCCCCAACAACCACAAAATGTTGACTTCCACCTTCCCCCAACAACCACAGAATGTTGAATTCCACCTCCCCCCCAACAACCACGGAATGTTGACTTCCACCTTCCCCCCAACAACCATGGAATGTTGACTTCGAGCTGGACTGGTCTGCCTGAGAAGAGCCAGAAATGCACCAAAACTCCGGTTCTGGGACAAGACCAAAGTCCAGAATTGGATGAGCAAGCAACAAGAACTTTCTGCCGAAGATTACAGCCTGTCAACACAAACAACAAGAACTTTCTGCCGAAGATGACAGCTGGTCAACACAAACAACAAGAACTTTCTGCCGAAGATTACAGCCGGTCAACACAAACAACAAGAACTTTCTGCCGAAGATTACAGCCGGTCAACACAAACAACAAGAACTTTTTGCCAAAGATTACAGCCGGTCAACACAAACAACAAGAACTTTCTGCCGAAGATTACAGCCGGTCAACACAAACAACAAGAACTTTCTGCCGAAGATTACAGCTGGTCAACACAAGCAACAAGAACTTTCTGCCGAAGATGACAGCTGGTCAACACAAACAACAAGAACTTTCTGCCGAAGATTAAAGCCGGTCAACACAAACAACAAGAACTTTCTGCCGAAGATGACAGCTGGTCAACACAAGCAACAAGAACTTTCTGCCGAAGATGACAGCTGGTCAACACAAACAACAAGTGGATACTACCATGATACTGATTCTGTAAAGCATGTTTATATAATAATATACATACTGTGAGTATCAAGTACAATATACATACAAAACTGATGGTAAATGCACACATTCACATATACATTGATACCAAACATTCACATACATACTAGCATACACACATACATACAAACACACATAAAGAGAGATAAGGTGAGAGGTGAAGAGAAAGAGAGATGGGGAGAATAAGATTTAGAGATAATAATACAGAGATGTAGAGATTGGACAAGAAAAACAGATGCAGAGAAAGGAAAATAAAGAGAGAGCTAAAGAGAGAAAAAGAGCGAGAGAGATGCAGAGAGTTGAGAGAAAGAGATGGAGTGACAGAGGGAGAGATGGAAACAGAGTGAAATGTAGGAGAAAGAAAGACAGACAGACACACAAGCAGAAAGAGAAAAAAAAGAGAGAGAGAGAGACACACACACAGAGAGTAAAAGACTTGCACCCAGTGCTGTTGATAGGGGGGGGAGGGGGGGGGACACAGTACTAGAGTGTGAAAGACTTGCACCCAGTGCTGTTGATGGGGGGGGGGGGGGGCCCCGCGGGGGGCGGGGACACACAGTACTAGAGGGTGAAAGACTTGCAGCAAGTGCTGTTAATAGAGGGGGGGGGGGGGGGGGGGGAACACAGTACTAGAGGGTGAAAGACTTGCACCAAGTGCTGTTGATAGAGGGGGGGGGGTGGGGGGGGGACACAGTACTAGAGGATGAAAGACTTGAACCCAGTGCTGTTGATAGAGGGGGGGGGGGGGAACACAGTACTAGAGGGTAAAAGACTTGAACCCAGTGCTGTTGATGGAGCGGGGGGGGGGGGGGGGAGACACAGTACTAGAGGGTGAAAGACCTGCACCCAGTGCTGTTGATAGAGAAAAAGGGGGGGGGGACACAGTACTAGAGGGTGAAAGACTTGCACCCAGTGCTGTTGATAGGGGGTGGGAATACAGTACTAGAGGGTGAAAGACTTGCACCCAGTGCTGTTGATCAAGTGGGCTGTGCACACAATCTTTCCTACCAGTTGTAGCTGCCGTGACATAACAACGAATCAGCCACAGAAATGAAGACAGAAGCAGCCGACAGACAAGCCAGTATCTAAATAACAACATTCATTATACAAACACAAACAACCTGAATGTTATCTCATCAATTCCTGGGCCATTTTACCTTCATTATATCAGAAACCAGATCTTCACTTGTGGACCTACTACAGCCCAAACAGGCAACAGCCATCTGTACATGCTTGCTCATTTCACAGGACACACATTCTGATACATGTACTACTTGGATATCTCCATGTTGACATCAATCAACACATGAAATATGATGTGTGTGACACTTGGATATCTCCATGCTGACATCAATAAACACATGAAATATGATGTGTGACGCTTGGATATCTCCATGATGACATCAATCAACTAAAGAAATATGATGTGTGTGACACTTGGATATCTCAATCAAACTAAAGAAATATGATGTTGACATCACACATGAAATATGATGTGTGACACTTGGATATCTCCATGTTGACATCAATCAACACATGAAATATGATGTGTGTTACACTTGGATATCTCCATGCTGACATCAATCAACACATGAAATATGATGTGTCTGCTACTTGGATATCAATCAACACATAAAATATGATGTGTGTGCTACTTGGATATCAATCAACACATGAAATATGATGTGTGTGCTACTTGGATATCAATCAACACATAAAATATGATGTGTGTGCTATTTGGATATCAATCAACACATGAAACCTGATGTGTGACACTTGGATATCTCCATGCTGACATCAATCAACACATGAAATATGATGTGGGACACTTGGATATCTACACCCTGACATCAATCAACACATGAAATATGATGTGTGTGACACTTGGATATCTCCATGCTGACATCAATCAACACATGAAATATGATGTGTGTGACACTTGGATATCTCCATGTTGACATCAATCAACACATGAAATATGATGTGTGTGACACTTGGATATCTCCATGCTGACATCAATCAACACAAGAAATATGATGTGTCTGCTACTTGGATATCTCCATGTTGACATCAATCAACACATGAAATATGATGTGTGTGACACTTGGATATCTCCATGCTGACATCAATCAACACAAGAAATATGATGTGTGTGACACTTGAATATCTCCATGCTGACATCAATCAACACAAGAAATATGATGTGTCTGCTACTTGGATATCTCCATGTTGACATCAATCAACACATGAAATATGATGTGTGTGACACTTGGATATCTCCATGCTGACATCAATCAACACATGAAATATGATGTGTGACACTTGGATATCTCCATGCTGACATCAATCAACACATGAAATATGATGTATGTGACACTTGGATATCTCTATGCTGACATCAATCAACACATGAAATATGATGTGTGTGACACTTGGATATCTCCATGCTGACATCAGTCAACACATGAAATATGATGTGTGACACTTGGATATCTTCATGTTGACATCAATCAACACATGAAATATGATGTGTGTGACACTTGGATATCTCCATGCTGACATCAATCAACACATGAAATATGATGTGTGTGACACTTGGATATCTCCATGCTGACATCAATCAACACATGAAATATGATGTGTGACACTTGGATATCTCCATGTTGACATCAATCAACACATGAAATATGATGTGTGACACTTGGATATCTCCATGCTGACATCAATCAACACATGAAATATGATGTGTGTGACACTTGGATATCTCCATGCTGACATCAATCAACACATGAAATATGATGTGTGTGACACTTGGATATCTCCATGCTGACATCAATCAACACATGAAATATGATGTGTGTGACACTTGGATATCTCCATGCTGACATCAATCAACACATGAAATATGATGTGTGACACTTGGATATCTCCATGTTGACATCAATCAACACATGAAATATGATGTGTGACACTTGGATATCTCCATGTTGACATCAATCAACACATGAAATATGATGTATGTGACACTTGGATATCTCTATGCTGACATCAATCAACACATGAAATATGATGTGTGTGACACTTGGATATCTCCATGTTGACATCAATCAACACATGAAATATGATGTGTGACACTTGGATATCTTCATGTTGACATCAATCAACACATGAAATATGATGTGTGTGACACTTGGATATCTCCATGCTGACATCAATCAACATATGAAATATGATGTGTCTGCTACTTGGATATCAATCAACACATGAAATATGATGTGTGTGACACTTGGATATCTCCATGTTGACATCAATCAACACATGAAATATGATGTGCGACACTTGGATATCTCCATGCTGACATCAATCAACACATGAAATATGATGTGTGTGACACTTGGATATCTCCATGCTGACATCAATCAACACATGAAATATGATGTGTCTGCTACTTGGATATCAATCAACACATGAAATATGATGTGTGAGCTACTTGGATATCAATCAACATATGTTGACAGGCAGACAGCCTTTTGAAATCGTCTTTTTTACTTTATGAAAAAGCACAGTCATGACACAGCAAGGCAGATAAATAGGTTGACAGTCGGTTAGCAAGACAGTAAGACCGAAAGACATTGAGCGACTTAGGGTCACCTAACGGAGAAATACATCAAGTAACTTAAGGCATAGCAAGGATCACAGCTGCTCTGAAGAAACATGAGATGACAAATGAAAAAAAAAACAAGTGTGCCATTTGGATAACTCCATGCTGGTATCAATCAATCAACACATGAAATAAGACATTTGTGCTACTTGGATAACTCTATGCTGGCATCAATCAATCAACACATAAAATAAGACATTTGTGCTACTTGGATAACTCCACGCTGGCATCAATCAATCAACACATGAAATAAGACATTTGTGCTACTTGGATAACTCTATGCTGGCATCAATCAATCAACACATGAAATAAGACATTTGTGCTACTTGGATAACTCTATGCTGGCATCAAACAATCAACACATAAAATAAGACATTTGTGCTACTTGGATAACTCTATGCTGGCATCAAACAATCAACACATAAAATAAGACATTTGTGCTACTTGGATAACTTGATTGTGACATCAATGACACATCAGATACCTGTTTGATGTAGCTGCTAGGACATGATCAACAAATGGACAGACATAACATCTAGTAAATACCTTAGGTGGTTCCATGTTTATTTGTAAAGTAAACAAAACAACAAAAAGGTTCAAAAATTGAGATAAGATGAGATGAGATGAGAACATGGTGGAAGCAACGAGATTCTGTAAAAGGAGCCCTAGTGGCAGTAGACAGCATTGTCAGATGTCTGAATATTGCAGACACACTTCCATAGCTGCAGCCTACAGACACACTTCCATAAGTGCAGCATACAGACACACTTCCATAAGACTGCAGCCTACAGACACACTTCCATAAGACTGCAGCCTACAGACACACTTCCATAAGACTGCAGCCTACAGACAACACTTCCATAAGACTGCAGCCTACAGACACACTTCCATAAGACTGCAGCCTACAGACACACTTCCATAAGACTGCAGCCTACAGACACACTTCCATAAGACTGCAGCCTACAGACACACTTCCATAAGACTGCAGCCTACAGACACACTTCCATAAGTGCAGCCTACAGACACACTTCCATAAGTGCAGCCTACACACTTCCATAAGACTGCAGCCTACAGACACACTTCCATAAAACTGCAGCCTACAGACACACTTCCATAAGTGCAGCCTACAGACACACTTCCATAAGACTGCAGCCTACAGACACACTTCCATAAGACTGCAGCCTACAGACACACTTCCATAAGACTGCAGCCTACAGACACACTTCCATAAGACTGCAGCCTACAGACACACTTCCATAAGACTGCAGCCTACAGACACACTTCCATAAGACGGCAGCGTACAGACACACTTCTATAAGTGCAGCCTATAGACACACTTCCATAAGACGGCAGCCTACAGACACACTGCCATAAGTGCAGCCTACAGACAACACTTCCATAAGACTGCAGCCTACAGACACACTTCCATAAGACTGCAGCCTACAGACACACTTCCATAAGACTGCAGCCTACAGACACACTTCCATAAGACTGCAGCCTACAGACACACTTCCATAAGTGCAGCCTACAGACACACTTCCATAAGTGCAGCCTACAGACACACTTCCATAAGACTGCAGCCTACAGACACACTTCCATAAGACTGCAGCCTACAGACACACTTCCATAAAACTGCAGCCTACAGACACACTTCCATAAGTGCAGCCTACAGACACACTTCCATAAGACTGCAGCCTACAGACACACTTCCATAAGACTGCAGCCTACAGACACACTTCCATAAGACTGCAGCCTACAGACACACTTCCATAAGACTGCAGCCTACAGACACACTTCCATAAGACTGCAGCCTACAGACACACTTCCATAAGACGGCAGCCTACAGACACACTTCTATAAGTGCAGCCTATAGACACACTTCCATAAGACGGCAGCCTACAGACACACTGCCATAAGTGCAGCCTACAGACACACTTCCATAAGTGCAGCCTATAGACACACTTCCATAAGAATGCAGCCTACAGACAACACTTCCATAAGACTGCAGCCTACAGACACACTTCCATAAGACTGCAGCCTACAGACACACTTCCATAAGACTGCACCCTACAGACACACTTCCATAAGTGCAGCCTACAGACACACTTCCATAAGTGCAGCCTACAGACACACTTCCATAAGTGCAGCCTAGAGACACACTTCCATAAGACGGCAGCCTACAGACACACTTCCATAAGACTGCAGCCTACAGACACACTTCCATAAGACTGCAGCCTACAGACACACTTCCATAAGACTGCAGCCTACAGACACACTTCCATAAAACTGCAGCCTACAGACACACTTCCATAAGTGCAGCCTACAGACACACTTCCATAAGTGCAGCCTACAGACTCACTTCCATAAGACTGCAGCCTACAGACACACTTCCATAAGTGCAGCCTACAGACACACTTCCATAAGTGCAGCCTACAGACACACTTCCATAAGACTGCAGCCTACAGACACACTTCCATAAGTGCAGCCTACAGACACACTTCCATAAGACGGCAGCCTACAGACACACTTCCATTAGACTGCAGCCTACAGACACACTTCCATAAGTGCAGCCTACAGACACACTTCCATAAGTGCAGCCTACAGACACACTTCCATAAGACTGCAGCCTACAGACACACTTCCATAAGACTGCAGCCTACAGACACACTTCCATAAGACTGCAGCCTACAGACACACTTCCATAAGACTGCAGCCTACAGACACACTTCCATAAGATGGCAGCGTACAGACACACTTCTATAAGTGCAGCCTACAGACACACTTCCATAAGACTGCAGCCTACAGACACACTGCCATAAGTGCAGCCTACAGACAACACTTCCATAAGACTGCAGCCTACAGACACACTTCCATAAGACTGCAGCCTACAGACACACTTCCATAAGACTGCAGCCTACAGACACACTTCCATAAGACTGCAGCCTACAGACACACTTCCATAAGTGCAGCCTACAGACACACTTCCATAAGTGCAGCCTACAGACACACTTCCATAAGACTGCAGCCTACAGACACACTTCCATAAGACTGCAGCCTACAGACACACTTCCATAAAACTGCAGCCTACAGACACACTTCCATAAGTGCAGCCTACAGACACACTTCCATAAGACTGCAGCCTACAGACACACTTCCATAAGACTGCAGCCTACAGACACACTTCCATAAGACTGCAGCCTACAGACACACTTCCATAAGACTGCAGCCTACAGACACACTTCCATAAGACTGCAGCCTACAGACACACTTCCATAAGACGGCAGCCTACAGACACACTTCTATAAGTGCAGCCTATAGACACACTTCCATAAGACGGCAGCCTACAGACACACTGCCATAAGTGCAGCCTACAGACACACTTCCATAAGTGCAGCCTATAGACACACTTCCATAAGACTGCAGCCTACAGACAACACTTCCATAAGACTGCAGCCTACAGACACACTTCCATAAGACTGCAGCCTACAGACACACTTCCATAAGACTGCACAGACACACTTCCTACAGACAGACACACTTCCATAAGTGCAGCCTACAGACACACTTCCATAAGTGCAGCCTACAGACACACTTCCATAAGTGCAGCCTACAGACACACTTCCATAAGTGCAGCCTACAGACACACTTCTATAAGTGCAGCCTACAGACACACTTCCATAAGTGCAGCCTACAGACACACTTCCATAAGACTGCAGCCTACAGACACACTTCCATAAGACTGCAGCCTACAGACACACTTCCATAAGTGCAGCCTACAGACACACTTCCATAAGACTGTAGCCTAAAGACACACTTCCATAAGTGCAGCCTACAGACACACTTCCATAAGTGCAGCCTACAGACACACTTCCATAAGACGGCAGCCTACAGACACACTTCCATAAGTGCAGCCTACAGACACACTTCCATAAGACTGCAGCCTACAGACACACTTCCATAAGACTGCAGCCTACAGACACACTTCCATAAGACTGCAGCCTACAGACACACTTCCATAAGACGGCCGCCTACAGACACACTTCAATAAGATGGCAGCCTACAGACACACTTCCATAAGACGGCAGCCTACAGACACACTTCCATAAGACTGCAGCCTACAGACACACTTCCATAAGACTGCAGCCTACAGACACACTTCCATAAGACTGCAGCCTACAGACACACTTCCATAAAACTGCAGCCTACAGACACACTTCCATAAGTGCAGCCTACAGACACACTTCCATAAGTGCAGCCTACAGACTCACTTCCATAAGACTGCAGCCTACAGACACACTTCCATAAGTGCAGCCTACAGACACACTTCCATAAGTGTAGCCTACAGACACACTTCCATAAGACTGCAGCCTACAGACACACTTCCATAAGTGCAGCCTACAGACACACTTCCATAAGACGGCAGCCTACAGACACACTTCCATTAGACTGCAGCCTACAGACACACTTCCATAAGTGCAGCCTACAGACACACTTCCATAAGTGCAGCCTACAGACACACTTCCATAAGACGGCAGCCTACAGACACACTTCCATAAGACGGCAGCCTACAGACACACTTCCATAAGTGCAGCCTACAGACACACTTCCATAAGACGGCCGCCTACAGACACACTTCCATAAGACGGCCGCTTACAGACACACTTCCATAAGTGCAGCCTACAGACACACTTCCATAAGTGCAGCCTACAGACACACTTCCATAAGTGCAGCCTACAGACACACTTCCATAAGACGGCAGCCTACAGACACACTTCCATAAGACGGCAGCCTACAGACACACTTCCATAAGTGCAGCCTACAGACACACTTCCATAAGACGGCCGCCTACAGACACACTTCCATAAGACGGCCGCTTACAGACACACTTCCATAAGTGCAGCCTACAGACACACTTCCATAAGTGCAGCCTACAGACACACTTCCATAAGTGCAGCCTACAGACACACTTCCATAAGACGGCCGCCTACAGACACACATCCATAAGACTGCAGCCTACAGACACACTTCCATAAGTGCAGCCTACAGACACACTTCCATAAGTGCAGCCTACAGACACACTTCCATAAGACTGCAGCCTACAGACACACTTCCATAAGACTGCAGTCTACAGACACACTTCCATAAGACTGCAGCCTACAGACACACTTCCATAAGACGGCCGCCTACAGACACACTTCCATAAGACGGCCGCCTACAGACACACTTCCATAAGACTGCAGCCTACAGACACACTGCCATAAGACTGCAGTCTACAGACACACTTCCATAAGACTGCAGCCTACAGACACACTTCCATAAGACGGCCGCCTACAGACACACTTCCATAAGACGGCCGCCTACAGACACACTTCCATAAGACTGCAGCCTACAGACACACTTCCATAAGACTGCAGCCTACAGACACACTTCCATAAGTGCAGCCTACAGACACACTTCCATAAGTGCAGCCTACAGACACACTTCCATAAGACTGCAGCCTACAGACACACTTCCATAAGTGCAGCCTACAGACACACTTTCATAAGTGCAGCCTACAGACACACTTCCATAAGTGCAGCCTACAGACACACTTCCATAAGACTGCAGCCTACAGACACACTTCCATAAGACTGCAGCCTACAGACACACTTCCATAAGTGCAGCCTACAGACACACTTCCATAAGTGCAGCCTACAGACACACTTCCATAAGTGCAGCCTACAGACACACTTCCATAAGTGCAGCCTACAGACACACTTCCATAAGTGCAGCCTACAGACACACTTCCATAAGACTGCAGCCTACAGACACACTTCCATAAGACTGCAGCCTACAGACACACTTCCATAAGTGCAGCCTACAGACACACTTCCATAAGTGCAGCCTACAGACACACTTCCATAAGTGCAGCCTACAGACACACTTCCATAAGTGCAGCCTACAGACACACTTCCATAAGACTGCAGCCATCACAATGTCAGTTACATGCCATCTAGTAGCAAGAGAGGTTTATTAAGATCTTCGTTTCAGGCTATATATAAAATCTATAATGAAGACAAGTAATTGATCCTTATCTCAGGATGAAATCCACAGTTTGAATATGAGTACAAATCTTATCCCTACCTCAGAGACAGTGGCTGTGTGGATAAAGACAAACACCAGACAACCACCAGTGAATGGCTTACAGTTGGGTGGAGAGAAATAAGGTTGAGGTGACACAATCAGAGTGAAACAAAATGAAATATTCAGCAGCAAACACTTGATGAGAATCAATGCAAGAAGGTGTCAACAGTATGTGACACTGAGGCAGCTCCGTTCAACATACACAGGCACCATCAATGACAAACTGTCTGGCTGCAAGTAAACAAACCAAGTCTATGATTTGTTAGACATAAACACTCAACACTGTGCTGTAGCTCCAGGTCTATGGTCTGTCAGATACAAAACCCAACCATGTGCTGTAGCACCAGGTCTATGGTCTGTCAGTTACAAACACCCAACCCTGTGCTGTAGCACCAGGTCTATGATCTGTCAGATACAAACACCCAACCCTGTGCTGTAGCACCAGGTCTATGATCTGTCAGATTCAAACACCCAACCCTGTGCTGTAGCACCAGGTCTATAATCTGTCAGATACAAACACCCAGCCCTGTGCTGTAGCACCAGGTCTATAATCTGTCAGATACAAACACCCAACCCTGTGCTGTAGCACCAGGTCTATAATCTGTCAGATACAAACACCCAACCCTGTGCTGTAGCACCAGTTGTAAGATCTGTCAGATACAAACACCCAGCCCTGTGCTGTAGCACCAGGTCTATAATCTGTCAGATACAAACACCCAACCCTGTGCTGTAGCACCAGTTGTAAGATCTGTCAGATACAAACACCCAGCCCTGTGCTGTAGCACCAGGTCTATAATCTGTCAGATACAAACACCCAACCCTGTGCTGTAGCACCAGGTCTATGGTCTGTCAGATACAAACACCCAACCCTGTGCTGTAGCACCAGTTCTATGGTCTGTCAGATACAAACACCGAACCCTGTGCTGTAGCACCAGTTCTATGATCTGTCAGATTCAAACACCCAACCCTGTGCTGTAGCACCAGGTCTATAATCTGTCAGATACAAACACCCAGCCCTGTGCTGTAGCACCAGGTCTATAATCTGTCAGATACAAACACCCAACCCTGTGCTGTAGCACCAGGTCTATAATCTGTCAGATACAAACACCCAACCCTGTGCTGTAGCACCAGGTCTATAATCTGTCAGATACAAACACCCAACCCTGTGCTGTAGCACCAGGTCTATAATCTGTCAGATACAAACACCCAACCCTGTGCTGTAGCACCAGGTCTATAATCTGTCAGATACAAACACCCAACCCTGTGCTGTAGCACCAGGTCTATAATCTGTCAGATACAAACACCCAGCCCTGTGCTGTAGCACCAGTTCTATGGTCTGTCAGATACAAACACCCAGCCCTGTGCTGTAGCACCAGGTCTATAATCTGTCAGATACAAACACCCAACCCTGTGCTGTAGCACCAGTTGTAAGATCTGTCAGATACAAACACCCAGCCCTGTGCTGTAGCACCAGGTCTATAATCTGTCAGATACAAACACCCAACCCTGTGCTGTAGCACCAGGTCTATGGTCTGTCAGATACAAACACCCAACCCTGTGCTGTAGCACCAGTTCTATGGTCTGTCAGATACAAACACCCAACCCTGTGCTGTAGCACCAGGTCTATAATCTGTCAGATACAAACACCCAACCCTGTGCTGTAGCGCCAGTTCTATGGTCTGTCAGATACAAACACCCAGCCCTGTGCTGTAGCACCAGGTCTATAATCTGTCAGATACAAACACCCAGCCCTGTGCTGTAGCACCAGGTCTATAATCTGTCAGATACAAACACCCAACCCTGTGCTGTAGCACCAGGTCTATGGTCTGTCAGATACAAACACCCAACCCTGTGCTGTAGCACCAGGTCTATAATCTGTCAGATACAAACACCCAACCCTGTGCTGTAGCACATATACTTTGGACAGACACATGCTCACAGTATTATCCCTGAATGTGGTTAGACACCCCAGATGTCTCTGATTACAGACAGAAACACTCATACAAACAATATGCTGACTGTCGCCTAGGAACGTATATCCACCATTATTCACCAACCAAATAAACAACCATGATTACAGACAGAAACACACATACAAACAATATGCTGACTGTCGCCTAGGAATGTATATCCACCATTATTCACCAATCAAATAAACAACCATGATTACAGACAGAAACACTCATACAAACAATATGCTGACTGTCGCCTAGGAATGTATATCCACCATTATTCACCAACCAAATAAACAACCATGATTACAGACAGAAACACTCATACAAACAATATGCTGACTGTCGCCTAGGAACGTATATCCACCATTATTCACCAACCAAATAAACAACCATGATTACAGACAGAAACACTCATACAAACAATATGCTGACTGTTGCCTAGGAACGTATATCCACCATTATTCACCAACCAAATAAACAACCATGATTACAGACAGAAACACTCATACAAACAATATGCTGACTGTCGCCTAGGAATGTATATCCACCATTATTCACCAACCAAATAAACAACCATGATTACAGACAGAAACACTCATACAAACAATATGCTGACTGTCGCCTAGGAACGTATATCCACCATTATTCACCAACCAAATAAACAACCATGATTACAGACAGAAACACTCATACAAACAATATGCTGACTGTCGCCTAGGAATGTATATCCACCATTATTCACCAACCAAATAAACAACCATGATTACAGACAGAAACACTCATACAAACAATATGCTGACTGTCGCCTAGGAATGTATATCCACCATTATTCACCAACCAAATAAACAACCATGATTACAGACAGAAACACTCATACAAACAATATGCTGACTGTCGCCTAGGAATGTATATCCACCATTATTCACCAACCAAATAAACAACCATGATTACAGACAGAAACACTCATACAAACAATATGCTGACTGTCGCCTAGGAATGTATATCCACCATTATTCACCAACCAAATAAACAACCATGATTACAGACAGAAACACTCATACAAACAATATGCTGACTGTCGCCTAGGAACGTATATCCACCATTATTCACCAACCAAATAAACAACCATGATTACAGACAGAAACACTCATACAAACAATATGCTGACTGTCGCCTAGGAACGTATATCCACCATTATTCACCAACCAAATAAACAACCATGATTACAGACAGAAACACTCATACAAACAATATGCTGACTGTCGCCTAGGAATGTATATCCACCATTATTCACCAACCAAATAAACAACCATGATCCCACATACAACAATCATGATCCCATAGGGACCCAATGTATACCATATACAACAATCATGATGCCATAAGGACCCAATGACTACCAAATACAACAATCAAGATCCCATAGGGACCCACTGTCCACCACAAACAACAATCATGATCCCATAGGGACCCAGGGTCCACCACATACAACAATCATGATTCCATAGGGAAGAATTGTCCACTACATAAAACGATCATGATCCCATAGGAACCCATTGTCCACCATACAACAATCATGATTCTCTATGTTCTCATTGTCCACCACACACAACAGTCATTACATCCCACAGAGACCCATTGTGCTTGCGCCACATTCAACAATTATGATTCCATAGAGACACACTGTACACCATATGCAACAATCATGATGCCATATGTTTTCATAGTCCACATTATACAACAATCATGATTTCAAAGGGACCCATTGTCCACCACATACAAAAATCATGATTCCATATCTTGTCACTGTCCACCACATACAACAATCATAATAGCAGAGGAACCAATTGTCCACCACACACATAACAATCATGATCCCAGACAGTTATAAAACAGATGTTTGGACACACATTCTCACAGCTGGCTCTTCTTTCTGCAGAACCTCTCAGTGACTGTCATCAGACAGTGCACCAAGGAGGACAGCACAAAGACAGCACCTCCAAACATGAAAGACATGGAATACTGCCTGGTGACATCATAGATGAATCCGGCCAGAGGAGCTCCCAGGATCGAAGCAATACCTTTAATGGTGCTCAAAAACCCAAAAGCTGAGGCAAGAGTTTCCAAACCAAAATGTTTGACGATGATAAGCGGCTGCAGTGGGGGAAAGAAACCTATGAGAAAATAACAGAATTTCCTCAGTTGTGTTGAGTAAATGATGCCAGTGAAACTAACTGTACTACAAACAAACTTTATTTGCAAAAGGCTATTGTTTATCCAGACACTGGATACATCCAGTTGATTTTTGCAATATGGCAGTCCCATATGACCAACAATTGTCCAGCAATATGGCAGTCCCATATGACCAACAAATGTCCAGCAATATGGCAGTCCCATATGACCAACAATTGTCCAGCTATATGGCAGTCCCATATGACCAACAATTGTCCAGCTATATGGCAGTCCCATATGACCAACAATTGTCCAGCAATATGGCAGTCCCATATGACCAACAATTGTCCAGCAATATGGCAGTCCCATATGACCAACAATTGTCCAGCAATATGGCAGTCCCATATGACCAACAAATGTCCAGCAATATGGCAGTCCCATATGACCAACAATTGTCCAGCAATATGGCAGTCCCATATGACCAACAATTGTCCAGCTATATGGCAGTCCCATATGACCAACAACTGTCCAGCAATATGGCAGTCCCATATGACCAACAATTGTCCAGCAATATGGCAGTCCCATATGACCAACAATTGACAGCAACAGTCTGCCAGTGGAAGCCAAAGCTGATCTGCACTCATCTAAATGAATGAGTTCTTAACTCTTTAAGTCCTAGGGAATGCATCACACGCCAATTTGTATCATCAGCGAGGCCCAATCGACATGTGATTTTTAATCTACCACTGACCGGTTGTAAAACGCGGACCGCTCAATTTCAACTTCCTTTCGAGTTTTTTGTCTGATATCAGGCGTGCTGATTTAGAGACGTGCTTTGAAAGCTGAAAATATAGTATATTTGCGAGATTTGCAGAGTTAATAAGTGCGAGTTTGAAAAGAATATGGCCGCCAAGCAATATTCTACAAGCATGTCAACATGATTTATGGCTTTACAAGCTTCTAATTTAAATAAAGTAGGTGTTTATCTGATTTATTTGAAGTTAGATAGATAATGTTGTGAATTAGGCGTGTTTCAGTCATTTATAGAGTCAAACTTTGATGAGGGATATGTCTAAAGTGTACCTCACACAAAGGTACAACGATAGCAAAGTCAGCTGGCACATAGAATAAACATTAGTGAAAAGACCATTTTCTTCAATGTCAGTTAGTTCTAGTGATATTCCCCTTATTATTTAGAAACATAGCTACAAAATTACAGGCAAATTGAGTGTTATATAAACTTTGTTTTGTGTGAAGATACTTATTGTTTTGGAAGTCAGTTTTCTTTATCAAATAATGGTGCTCTGTTATGATGCTTCAAAAGATTCTTTGGAACAAAATCTAATGTATAGATTGAGTTTATATTTTACTTATACATTACTAAGTGGTTATTATTCATTTGTGTTTCATTTTGGAAATATTTTAACCAGTTTTCCTGGAGGCCATAGTGGTAAGTGGGATTTTTTTCATTTCATGTTACTAATTTTTGTAAACATACCGTATGTTTATTGACTAATATTTAATTACTAGAGCAATTATTTGTTGTAGCTGTAGTCTAAAATTATTCCTCAACAATGCCTGTTCACTCTGATGTAGAATACATGTAGGCCGCACATCAATGGAATTAGTATGGTCTATTTGATTGTCTTACACTTGTGAAATTAAACAAATTGCATGACCACCCCTTGGGCCTCTGATGCTAAACCCCCTGGGCCTCAAAGAGTTAACCATGCCGGCAGGAAACTGGCTGTAAAGATGAGACAAGTAAAGTTAGGTGTGGGGTGCCTAACTGTGGAGGTAAGACAAATTTAGCTAGGTGTGGGGTGCCTAACTGTTGAGTTGAGACAAATTTAGCTAGGTGTGGGGTGCCTAACTGTGGAGATAAGACAAATTTAGTTAGGTGTGGGGTGCCTAACTGTGGAGATAAGACAAATTTAGCTAGGTGTGGGGTGCCTAACTGTGGAGGTAAGACAAATTTAGTTAGGTGTGGGGTGCCTGGCTGTGGAGATAAGACAAATTTAGTTAGGTGTGGGGTGCCCAACTATGGAGATAATACAAATTTAGTTAGGTGCGAGGTGCCTAACTGTGGAGATAAGACAAATTTAGTTAGGTGTGAGGTGCCTAACTGTGGAAGTAAGACAAATTTAGCTAGGTGTGGGGTGCCTAACTGTGGAGGTAAGACAAATTTAGTTAGGTGTGAGGTACCTAACTAACAATATTTTATACCTGTCTGTAACTGTTAACAGTATAAGCCATTATCTGTATACATATGTTATACAAACATATACCATGTAATTATACATATATTATTTCAAGGGTGCTGAATGATTTTTATTAGTTGTGATATAAAATTGTACATGAACTACTTAAAGAGACTTTTTACAAATCTGGTATGATCATTAATACTTTGCTGATCATTGATCGGGGCATTACTGTCTCTCATTATGGAGGGTGTTTGGAGATCTATGACAGGGTGTCAAGCACACAAGTGTACATGCAAGTCTGGCATCTTTTACCTGCAGCCTGACACACTTACCGTCTAGTCTGGACCTTTGGCGTTTCATATTTGTCAATAAAATGGCGCTCAGTAAGTCATGATGTTGTTACTTGTGGTCTTGAAGGTGTTACACTGTAGTGCCCAAGAACAGAAAGTCCAATAAAAGCAAGACTGATTTCATGCTTGAACTGCTTTGCTTTGATCTTATACAATGAGTTTTCAGTGTTGTAGCTTAGATGCTCACTGACTAGAGTAGTGTCAACCACACACACACACACACACACACACACACACAAATAATATAATGGCAGGTATTATTTATAAGATCTAGTGGGGGGGGGGGGGAGGAGGAGGAGGGATACACAAATAATATAATGGCAGGTATTATTTATAAGATCTAGTGGGGGGGGGGGGGGGAGGGGGAGGAGGAGGAGGAGGGATACACAAATAATATAATGGCAGGTATTATTTATAAGATCTAGTGGGGGGGGGGGGGAGGAGGAGGAGGAGGGATACACAAATAATATAATGGCAGGTATTATTTATAAGATCTAGTGGGGGGGGGGGGGGGAGGAGGAGGAGGAGGGATACACAAATAATATAATGGCAGGTATTATTTATAAGATCTAGTGGGGGGGGGGGAGGAGGAGGAGGGATACACAAATAATATAATGGCAGGTATTATTTATAAGATCTAGTGGGGGGGGGGGGGGGGGAAGGAGGAGGAGGGATACACAAATAATATAATGGCAGGTATTATTTATAAGATCTAGTGGGGTGGGGGGGGGGGGGAGGAGGAGGAGGGATACACAAATAATATAATGGCAGGTATTATTTATAAGATCTAGTGGGGGGGGGGAGGAGGAGGAGGGATACACAAATAATATAATGGCAGGTATTATTTATAAGATCTAGTGGGGGGGGGGGAGGAGGAGGAGGAGGGATACACAAATAATATAATGGCAGGTATTATTTATAAGATCTAGTGGGGGGGGGGGAGGAGGAGGAGGGATACACAAATAATATAATGGCAGGTATTATTTATAAGATCTAGGGAAAGGGGGGGGGGAGGGGGGATAGCTTGCACTCAGTTGGCTAAAGTGAACAACACTCCCTATACATTGGTTTGATGTTCCTGTAAGAACAGGAAACTATTTGCTATAATTTACTATATTTACAGTTTACAATTCTGCCCTCAGGAATTCCACTTTTCCTAACTGTCTTGTCCACAACAGACAGCCAGGGTCAACAGACAGCCAGGGTCAACAGACACCCAGAGTCAACAGACAGCCAGGGTCAACAGACAGCCAGGGTCAACAGACAGCCAGGGTCAACAGACAGCCAGGGTCAACAGACACCCAGAGTCAACAGACGCCCAGAGTCAGACACCCAGAGTCAACAAACACCCAGAGTCATCTGACACCCAGAGGCTACCATTAGGGAGCTCAATGTTCACTGGCACAATAAAATATGTATCTTGTGTTGGTCGGTCTAATATAAAATCATCATCATCCTGCAGCATTGCTTGTCGTTGGGTCAGCAGTTGCTGCTGACTAATTAGATAACTCCACCTCTAACAGTAAGATGCAATTTACTTCATGGTTGCATGCCTAAGAACCATGCAGTCAGTCAAGTTTTGTGTCCACATCTTTCTTGGTCTACCTCTTCTCCTCTACTGAGTCCTGTGGTAACATCACCACAACAAAAAACAACCTGAGAGAAACACAATAAATACCTAAGAAGAATCCAAACATGCTTGCAAATATACACAGTGACCAGAACTGGGTATAGAGAGGGGACAGCAGGCAAGCCGCTCCACCAAGCAACAGAGACAAGTTGTTGAGCAGCAGTGGGTCCACCTTCAGACTGACCAGAGAGCCCGCCAATAGTCGTCCACAAATGTTCAGTCCACCTGGTGACCACAGACCAGTAGTTATCATACATCTGGTCTCTGTCTTCAATGTTGATGATACATGATCACAGAGAGAGAGAAGGAGAGGGAGAGAGAGATAGAGGGAGGGAGACAGAGAGAGAGGGAGTGAGAGAGAGAGGAGAGAGAGAGAGAGAGAGAGAGAGAGAGTAGTCCAGAAGAGGCATTACCACTAAAGTGTTGTAGAGAAGAGATATTACCACTAAAGTGTTGTAGAGAAGAGATATTACCACTAAAGTGTTGTAGAGAAGAGATATTACCACTAAAGTGTTGTCCAGAAGAGACATTACCATTAAAGTGTTGTCCAGAAGAGACATTACCATTAAAGTGTTGTAGAGAAGAGACATTACCATTAAAGTGTTGTACAGAAGAGGCATTACCATTAAAGTGTTGTACAGAAGAGGCATTACCATTAAAGTGTTGCCCAGAAGAGACATTACCATTAAAGTGTTGTAGAGAAGAGATATTACCACTAAAGTGTTGTCCAGAAGAGACATTACCATTAAAGTGTTGTCCAGAAGAGACATTACCATTAAAGTGTTGTAGAGAAGAGACATTACCATTAAAGTGTTGTACAGAAGAGGCATTACCATTAAAGTGTTGTCCAGAAGAGGCATTACCATTAAAGTGTTGTCCAGAAGAGATATTACCATTAAAGTGTTGTCCAGAAGAGTTATTACCATTAAAGTGTTGTAGAGAAGAGACATTACCACTAAAGTGTTGTCCAGAAGAGACATTACCATTAAAGTGTTGTCCAGAAGAGACATTACCATTAAAGTGTTGTAGAGAAGAGACATTACCATTAAAGTGTTGTCCAGAAGAGGCATTACCATTAAAGTGTTGTCCAGAAGAGGCATTTCCATTAAAGTGTTGTAGAGAAGAGATATTACCATTAAAGTGTTGTCCAGAAGAGTTATTACCATTAAAGTGTTGTAGAGAAGAGACATTACCACTAAAGTGTTGTCCAGAAGAGACATTACCATTAAAGTGTTGTCCAGAAGAGACATTACCATTAAAGTGTTGTAGAGAAGAGACATACCACTAAAGTGTTGTACAGAAGAGACATTACCACTAAAGTGTTGTACAGAAGAGATATTACCATTAAAGTGTTGTCCAGAAGAGGCATTACCATTAAAGTGTTGTACAGAAGAGGCATTTCCATTAGTGTGTTGTCCAGAAGAGACATTTCCATTAAAGCGTACAGAAGAGATATTACCACTAAAGTGTTGTCCAGAAGAGATATTACCACTAAAGTGTTGTAGAGAAGAGACATTACCATTAAAGTGTTGTCCAGAAGAGACATTACCATTAAAGTGTTGTACAGAAGAGACATTACTATTAAAGTGTTGTCCAGAAGAAACATTACCATTAAAGTGTTGTACAGAAGAGATATTACCACTAAAGTTTTGTAGAGAAGAGACACTACCATTAAAGTGTTGTCCAGAAGAGACATTATCATTAAAGTGTTGTCCAGAAGAGATATTACCATTAAAGTGTTGTCCAGAAGAGACATTATCATTAAAGTGTTGTCCAGAAGAGATATTACCATTAAAGTGTTGTACAGAAGAGACATTACCATTAAAGTGTTGTACAGAAGAGGCATTTCCATCAGTGTTGTCCAAAAGAGACATTACCATTAAAGTGTTGTCCAGAAGAGACATTACCATTAAAGTGTTGTCCAGAAGAGATATTACCATTACATCCCCCCCCCCCTTTTTTTTTGCACATACGCACACACACACAAACAGAAGGGGACCAAAAAACAGCAGCATCTTAGACACATGAGAAAATCAGATTATAAGAGTTAGAAATATATTCACAGGGAAAGAAGAGCAACAGATGGTTCACAAGGATGGAGGTCAAATTGGCAGGACAGACAGACACATCTACAACACAACACATTACCTTACCCAACAAGCTCATAGGGATAGCAGTGTGAGAGGTGGTCAACCCAAACAGATATGACTGACAGACATGTCTAAGACAGATACATTACCTTACCCAACAAGCTCATGAGGATAGCAGTGTGAGAGGTGGTCAACCCAAACTGGTAGGCATAGTTTGCCAGAAAGGTTCCGGCCAGTGGGTAGCCGATCTGTATGAGGGCAGCTCCTAGACAGAAGCAGTGAAATGAAGGCATACACAGCAACTGTGTCAGGGTGTACTCTAGCTGCAGGCTATGCTGGGACTCCACATCTCTATGGTCACCCCCTGGGTAAGCACAGGAACCCACAGCCTCAACATCCTTACTTTCCTGCTTGAGCAGATTTTCAGAAGCAACTCTAGTGTCCCCAGAATACTCTGCCGCTGGAACCCCAGGCTTCAGGTGATGCAGCACACACTCCAAGTAATAACTGGCATGATCTCCTTCATCATGAGAGCTGAAAGGAGCAGTGGCGGACTTTCCCAGGTAGACTTGGCAGTACCTGCTAACTACTTCCCCTGCCTCAAAAGCTGGTTTTGTGTTGCCTTGGTTTTCAAGATCAGCAACCTTCTGCATGTTTTGTCCATTGTCCATAGAAATTGTGTCCAAGTTTTCAGTAGATAGGTGGCTAGAGAGAGTCTCTCCTGTTGGCTGACCAGCCCCATGCTGCTCCCTGTCATCTACAACCGACGGTGTGTACTGCCGCCCATGGTCTAGAGGTATGAACAAGCTGGAGCAGACACACATGTTGAGAAGGACCCCCGCCAGCAAGAGGATGGTTCCATTCAGAGAGTAGGTCTCTAGCAGCAGGTTGATGACTGGACCCAGCACCAGAAGGCCCACACCAGAGCCTGAAGAAATGATTCCATTGGCCAGTCCTCGCTTCTGATGAAAGTATTCATTGACAATGATGATGGAGGGAATGTACACCAGCCCACAGGAGCAACCTTAGATAACAAGTGAACAATATCTTGTAGTTTCAACTGAAACAGCTGAGCCTATTACAGGACGATTACATCACAAAACATTCAAGCAATAACTTCCCCTGCAATCAATCGCAGACAATGTTAGAGTATGTATAACATGAAGGTGATTTACTAAACAACTTGTACAGTTCTGGTTGTCAGAGACATGCTGTAAAGGAATCACAATGTGCTCAACAACCAACCATGTTCATCTGCTCAGCTGAAATCCACTTCTAAAGAAGTGGGACAAGAGGATAACAGCAGGGATGGGGTGGAGGGAAATGGAAAGGATGAAGAGGAAGAAAAATAAATCCAAACATGGTCTAATCAACAGAGTTGAGTTGAGCTGAGAACTGACATCACAGCCCTTGGGGCATTCCCATATGTGCTCCGTCTCCATCTTCAGCAGCCAGTGCTGTGTTTCAATAGTATTCTGGAAGTAGACTCATATGTCCGTCCTGCCTTTCCCCTCAGTGCAGTGAGCCGGCCAGACCCTCTGGTCACACCCAGATGCACTATTCTCTCCAGGCCATGATAATAGTTTCTCTTCTGACTCCGATATTTGTTCCAAAAGGGGCTTGACCACGCCTGTCTTGTCATGCATCCATTCATCACCCAGTGGTGTAGATCCATCCAATCTATCTGACTATTCATTCCCAGCCACGCCAACATAGTCTGGAGAAAAGATCCAATGTATGCACACTACCTGTGACATTCCCAGTGAAGCTTGCCACTCTGCTCGAAGAGGATGTGACATTACCAGTGAAGCTTGTCACTCTGCTCGAAGAGGATGTGACATTACCAGTGAAGCTTGTCACTCTGCTCGAAGAGGATGTGACATTACCAGTGAAGCTTGCCACTCTGCTCGAAGAGGATGAGCAAAGAGGCCAAGACCTGACATGTCTGCTCGAAGAGGATGTGACATTACCAGTGAAGCTTGCCACTCTGCTCGAAGAGGATGTGACATTACCAGTGAAGCTTGTCACTCTGCTCGAAGAGGATGTGACATTACCAGTGAAGCTTGCCACTCTGCTCGAAGAGGATGAGCAAAGAGGCCAAGACCTGACATGTCTGCTCGAAGAGGATGAGCAAAGAGGCCAAGACCTGACATGTCCAAGCAAATATCTGCAGCATTCAAAGTGGCTGTGTTGCCTCTAAAAGAATAAAAGAGAATGATGACAACATACAGGCTTTTGCTACACACAAGCATCCCATCTGTAAGGATTCACCCGTATGTAATAACTGAGGCAATCCTTCAAGAAACAGATAACAACTATCCATGAAGAAAGGTTGAGTTAGTCAATGTTTTGAACATGTTACAAAGTGAAACTAGAATATTGCTGAAAACTAACAAACTTGATGGGAAAGGAATATAGGGAATGGATGGCTCAACAACATGGCAGCATCAGACATAAGCTATGCCTGGATGTCTCAGCCACATGGCAGCATCAAGACATAAGCTATGCCTGGATGTCTCAGCCACATGGCAGCATCAAGATATAAGCTATGCCTGGATGTCTCAGCCACATGGCAGCATCAAGACATAAGCTATGCCTGGATGTCTCAGCCACATGGCAGCATCAAGATATAAGCTATGCCTGGATGTCTCAGCCACATGGCAGCATCAAGACATAAGCTATGCCTGGATGTCTCAGCCACATGGCAGCATCAAGACATAAGCTATGCCTGGATGTCTCAGCCACATGGTAGCATCAAGACATAAGCTATGCCTGGATGTCTCAGCCACATGGCAGCATCAAGACATAAGCTATGCCTGGATGTCTCAGCCACATGGCAGCATCAAGACATTAGCTATGCCTGGTGTCTCAGCCACATGGCAGCATCAAGACATAAGCTATGCCTGGATGTCTCAGCCACATGGCAGCATCAAGACATTAGCTATGCCTGGTGTCTCAGCCACATGGCAGCATCAAGACAAGCTATGCCTGGATGTCTCAGCCACATGGCAGCATCAAGACATTAGCTATGCCTGGTGTCTCAGCCACATGGCAGCATCAAGACATTAGCTATGCCTGGTGTCTCAGCCACATGGCAGCATCAAGACATAAGCTATGCCTGGTGTCTCAGCCACATGGCAGCATCAAGACATAAGCTATGCCTGGATGTCTCAGCCACATGGCAGCATCAAGACATAAGCTATGCCTGGATGTCTCAGCCACATGGTAGCATCAAGACATAAGCTATGCCTGGTGTCTCAGCCACATGGCAGCATCAAGACATAAGCTATGCCTGGTGTCTCAGCCACATGGCAGCATCAAGACATAAGCTATGCCTGGATGTCTCAGCCACATGGCAGCATCAAGACATAAGCTATGCCTGGATGTCTCAGCCACATGGTAGCATCAAGACATAAGTTATGCCTGGATGTCTCAGCCACATGGTAGCATCAAGACATAAGCTATGCCTGGATGTCTCAGCCACATGGCAGCATCAAGACATTAGCTATGCCTGGATGTCTCAGCCACATGGTAGCATCAAGACATAAGCTATGCCTGGATGTCTCAGCCACATGGTAGCATCAAGACAAAAACACAAACCCTGTCAACATCTCTGGTGACTGTGTCAAATGTTGACAAACATGGGACATGATGATGATGTTTGCACAGATGTCACAGTTGTCTCTGTTGACTATTATCCTTCCTACATTTCTGTTTCTCATCCCCTGTCCTACTGCTTATGTTGTAAAGTGTCACAGAGAGAAGTTTGATATAGTTTTCTGTCTTTTGCTAGTTCACATAAATAATGAGAGGGGGGAACCCTTGTTAGCTGCGTAGATTGTGTTATTGTTATATTGTGTCTCTTTTACTTTCTGTCTTGGTCTGTCTCTCAACTTGTAGCCTGCTGTTTTCATGTAGTATTGTGTCTCTTTTACTTTCTGTCTTGGTCTGTCTCTCAACTTGTAGCCTGCTGTTTTCATGTAGTTTTGTGTCTCTTTTACTTTCTGTCTTGGTCTGTCTCTCAACTTGTAGCCTGCTGTTTTCATGTAGTATTGTGTCTCTTTTACTTTCTGTCTTAGTCTGTCTCTCAACTTGTAGCCTGCTGTTTTCGGCGGCAAAATATCCAGCTGAGCCGCGGTCACGGGTCATTGAGCACTTGGAGTCATTGGTCAATTGCGCGCTTCCGGCTACTTCCTGCAGGAGATGTGGAAGCTGCTGCTCGTGAGTCCTAGCCATCTAGTTTAGCCCCAATCCACGCCGCTCACGTGGCGTGAGAGCCATACGGCGGTAGCGTTTGTTGGCGGAAAACCGCAGGAAGACCGCAAATAAAGTAGCCGGAAGCGCGCAATTGACCCGTGACCGCGGCTCGGCTGGATATTTTGCCGCCGCCATCTTGGCCGACTGTTTGTCGGATAGCCCAAATTTTAATCTATTCACACAGTAAATTGTAATTTATTCAGACATAAGACGTCTATCTATTCACACATAAGATGTTTATTTATTCACACATTAGATGTTTTAACATGTTTGGAAAATATCAATATATCAGTGCCTAACGCATCTGAAACGATGAAGACAGTCCTTACCTCCCAACAAGCCAAATGTGACAATGAACACATAGATGTTTGGGCTGAATACGCTGACCACAAAAGCCACACAGCTGAGGATACTTCCTAGGACTGCCACAGGTCGGTAACCAAACTTCTTCACCAGGGCAACGGAGATGGAGCCTGGAAGACAAGTGGGGTCAAACAAGGTCAGTGCAAGGCACAGCTAATCACCTGTGTTGGCGTGGACGATCACAGTTCATCCTTGACAAGGAACACACATGATTGAGTGGCTGCTTGAGTACCTACAGTGAGTAAAGAAATAGTTTGACAGTAAACACAGCTACTGGTCAAGACAGTCAGGAACACACATGATTGAGTGGCTGCTTGAGTACCTACAGTGAGTAAAGAAATAGTTTGACAGTAAACACAGCTACTGGTCAAGACAATCAGGAACACACATGATTGAGTGGCTGCTCAGACACAAGCCTTGTCCAGCGCTCAAACATACAAGCCTTGTCCAGGGCTCAGACATACAAGCCTTGTCCAGGGTTCAGACATACAAGCATTGTCCAGGGCTCAAACATACAAGCCTTGTCCAGGGCTCAGACATACAAGCCTTGTCCAGGGCTCAGACATACAAGCCTTGTCCAGGGCTCAGACATACAAGCCTTGTCCAGGGCTCAGACATACAAGCCTTGTCCAGGGCTCAGACATACAAGCCTTGTCCAGGGCTCAGACATACAAGCCTTGTCCAGGGCTCAGACATACAAGCCTTGTCCAGGGCTCAGACATACAAGCCTTGTCCAGGGCTCAGACATACAAGCCTTGTCCAGGGCTCAGACATACAAGCCTTGTCCAGGGCTCAGACATACAAGCCTTGTCCAGGGCTCAGACATACAAGCCTTGTCCAGGGCTCAGAACCCAACATCCATACACCAGACTTATGAGTCATAGCTCTTCTACAAGGTTTTTTTCTGCACCCAGCCTGTAACCATGCTGACTTACTATTTCTAGACAGAGAAATGACAGTTCTGCAACAGTCCCAGCAGAGATGGTACACTGGTATCAGGTTATAATACAAATCTGCAGACCAACCATCTAGTCTATTATTCAGAAACTCACCACTCAACTTATCTAATACACCAATCAACTATCTAATCTACCAATCAGACACATGCTATTGAATGTCTCTGATCTACCAAACATTCTACATTTTCTAAACGACCAATCAACTATCTAATCTACCAATCAGACACATGCTATTGAATGTCTCTGATCTACCAAACATCCTACATTTTCTAAACGACCACTCAAACAGTGCTCAAATTATCCAATCCACCACTCACATACATACCAAAGTATCCAATCCACCATTCACTTTAATACCAGTCAAAGTATCCAATCCACCATTCACATTCATACCATTCAAAGTATCTAATCCACCACAGATAGATTCCAGTCAAATTATCAAATCCACCACTCACATACATATCAATCAAAATATCCAATCCATCACTTACATACACACTAGTCAAAGTATCAAATCCACCACTCGGATAGGTACCAGTCAATGTATTAAACCCACCACCTAATACGCACCAGAGCACCCAATCTGCCACTCACTTACACACCAGTCAAAGTATCTAATCCACCACTAAGATATACACCAGTCAAATCATCCAATCCACCACTCACACAGACACCAGTCAAAGTATCCAATCCACCACTCACACAGACACCAGTCAAAGTATCCAATCCACCACTCAGACACAGACACCAGTCAAAGTATCCAATCCACCACTCACACAGACACAGCAGTCAAAGTATCCAATCCACCACTCAGACAGACACCAGTCAAAGTATCCAATCCACCACTCACACAGACACCAGTCAAAGTCTCCAATCCATCACTCAGATACACACCAGTCAAAGTCTCCAATTCACCACTCAGATACACACCAGTCAAAGTATCCAATCCACCACTCACACAGACACAGCAGTCAAAGTATCCAATCCACCACTCAGACAGACACCAGTCAAAGTCTCTAATCCACCACTCACACAGACACCAGTCAAAGTATCCAATCCACCACTCACACAGACACAGCAGTCAAAGTATCCAGTCCACCACTCAGATACACAGCAGTCAAAGTCTCCAGTCCACCACTCAGATACACAGCATTCAAAGTCTCCAGTCCACCACTCAGATACACAGCAGTCAAAGTCTCCAGTCCACCACTCAGATACACAGCAGTCAAAGTCTCCAGTCCACCACTCAGATACACAGCAGTCAAAGTCTCCAATCCACCACTCACAAAGACACAGCAGTCAAAGTCTCCAATCCACCACTCACACAGACACCAGTCAAAGTCTCTAATCCACCACTCACACAGACACCAGTCAAAGTCTCCAATCCACCACTCACACAGACACCAGTCAAAGTCTCTAATCCACCACTTTCTTAAGCTGTCTACTAAATATTAACTAACAAAACAAGTCCTACCCATGATCATGAAGGCCACAATGGTGGAGCCAGCAAATGAAGTCACAAAAGCCGAGGAGTCAAACTTGGCTACAATGTAGGGGAACAGAAGGCCAAAGCTACTACCAATGCCATCAATAACAAAAGCCACAAAAAAACTGGCCACTACAACCAGCCATCCATAGCCTCCATCCAAGTGGTCATGCCCAGAAGCTGGTGGCGGCGAGGCACTGGGTGTAGATGTCTGTCTTTCACAGCACTCGTCTGAGCCAGAGCCACCATGTCTGGCTGCCAGCTCAACATCCTGGCCATCACGGTTGGAGTCAGACATGTCTCTCTTCAACATGTGACATCTTTCATTGACATCCTGGCCATCATGGTTGGAGTCAGACCCATCTCTCTTCAACATGTGACATCTTTCATTGACATCCTGGCCATCATGGTTGGAGTCAGACCCATCTCTCTTCAACATGTGACATCTTTCATTGACATCCTGGCCATCATGGTCGGAGTCAGACCCATCTCTCTTCAACATGTGACATCTTTCAGTGACATCCTGGCCATCATGGTTGGAGTCAGACCCATCTCTCTTCAACATGTGACATCTTTCAGTGACATCCTGGCCATCATGGTTGGAGTCAGACCCATCTCTCTTCAACATGTGACATCTTTCAGTGACATCCATTCCTGTAACAAAAATATTCCACTCATTAACTGTGTCGTCATGACGCAGCATGACAGGTCTCACCAAGGAATCAATGTAAAGGAACACAACAGACAACAACAGTTGACAGTGGCTGGCATAATGCTGACCACACCACACACCCAGTGCCGACAGGTTTATAAAATATAGGTCCAACCCTATGTGCCCAATACACCTAAAGGCATGGGAAAGGTCCTTCATTTGACTCTTACAAACAAGAGACTGTCTGATGTAGTCAGGGTCATGACTAGAGACTGTCTGATGTAGTCAGGGTCATGACTAGAGACTGTCTGATGTAGTCAGGGTCATGACTAGAGACTGTCTGATGTAGTCAGGGTCATGACTAGAGACTGTCTGATGTAGTCAGGGTCATGACTAGAGACTGTCTGATGTAGTCAGGGTCATGAGTAGAGACTGTCTGATGTAGTCAGGGTCATGACTAGAGACTGTCTGATGTAGTCAGGGTCATGACTAGAGACTGTCTGCTTCCATCAGATTATGTCACTCTGCAGTATTGACCCTGATCAAATACAGTGAAATATGCCTGGCAATACATTGTGAAATGTTTTCTTTGTTACCTCGTCATTTCAAGACCACAAAAGCAGATAAAGTTATAGGCACATTAACACACCCACTGAGGCAACAGCTTGGAGTTATTTTACACACACCCACTGAGGAAACAGCTTACAGATGTTTTACATATACCCACTGAGAAAACAACTTGGAGATGTTTTACACATACCCACTGAGAAAACAACCTGGAGATGTTTTACACAAACCCACTGAGAAAACAGCTTGGAGATGTTTTACACACACCGACTGAGGCAACAATATGGAAATGTTTTATACAAACCGACTGAGGTAACAACGTAAAAATGTTTTCATAAATCATTGTAAAACACATGTACTCAGTGTCATAAACACAATTCCATCCAACATTATTTAATGGAGTGACAAAAATATGAACCTTAGTGAACATTCTAGAGTTAAGTTATGATTCATTGCAATCAGCCAACATCAAAGGAAAATAGTCACGTCACAAACAGATCCAGAGAACTGCAAGGAAAGACTAAACATTACAAGAACAACCTCTCCTACGTACCACTGAACTAATGTAGCAACAGAACATAATAAGTGGTATCACTTGCTGAATAGTACACATATTTAAAGTAATAAACTTGTCTGCAGAATGTTCTATACATTAATAAATGGTAAAAGTACAAGTCAGACAAGACATAAACAGCCCTTATCTGGAGGTTTGGCACACAATGATTGGTCAACACAGAGCACAACGGTTGTTTTGTCCTAGCCAAGAGAAGAATGTCAACCATCACAACAACACAGCTTGTCTTTCTTCTGACAGTCAGGGAAAGCCATTGCTGCGTAGATCACACAGACTGTAAATGCGCATTTCACACAAGTAAGGACTGTACTATAATCACAAATACGACGGTTGAATTAATGTTCATACTGTTGTATGTGTTGTTGACGTGTTAGCTGTCTGTCTTTCGTTTATCCTACAGTATTGTTTGGACTGCAGTGCCCCGGTCAAGTGCGCTCACAGACTTGGACATTATATACAAATTCAAAACTACCGGCTAGCTATTGTTCGGCCTGTCAGGGGTTAGCAGTGACAATCAAATAATGCGACTGTATCCTAGCCCCACCATCGTCATGGTTCCATTTACATCGTAGTTCAATGATTGAGAAGGCATGCTAACTTGTGGCCATGAAGTGGCGTCACCGCTGCAATAGCCGGCGTCAGGTCACATTTGACAAGATAAAGTTCCGACCTTTGCCACTTACCGTCGTCTTGATACACGTGAATTCTGTTCATATCTAACTTGGGCGACCGCATCCTGGGAAGTCGTTGAGATCTAGAAAAGTCTAGATGACGCAGTTCTAGAAGACAGAGAAGACGATCTCAGCGGAGCGAAAGAGAGAGAAAGAACAAGGACGTCCATGTTGTCGGCGTCTGCTGGCAAGCAGAACTTTTTGAAAAACCCAGCTAAGATGACCAAAAAAACCCAAGCAATACATGAGCAAAGAACAAAACACACACACACAAAATACCCAGATTGTTAAAAAGTACAAATTTTATAGTTACGAAACGAAACATTTCCCAACCTTTATATAAAGATATTTAAAAAAAAAAAGATTTCAAAAATGGTGAAAATATGGGGGTGACTGCAGTCAAGTTAATACAAGGAATTCCAGAGAAATTTGACTAAAAAGTTCAACAAAACTGCTTCCCCATCTTGTTGAGCTTTATAGTCAAATTTTTCTGGAATTCCAGATTTCAAAATGTGAACCCAAGGTCTGGGGGTAAAAACCCATCATTGGCAGCCCCGCTGGCAAGCCGCACTAGGCCGGTTGCTGTTGCCCTTCAGTGGTCAGAGGTCACAGTTCATAGTTATACAACTAAGTTTACGAAGGAGCAGTGTTGCCACTTTGGATATTTTACATCCAGATTTAGATGTTTTCCCCTTGCATTTAGATGCCGTTTTTTGACGATTAAATGGTATATGTTTTTCTAGATCTTTTCATCTGGAGTTAATTTATCAAATCTAAAAATCTAACCTAAGAAACAGGATAAAATTTGGCCTGATAAAAGTAGGAAAATGCTATTCCACTTATCAACTCCCTGATTGGGTATTGAAAGAAATTGGAACAGCTAAAGCATGAGTTAGTTGCGTATCCTTTACAGGACGTTGCAGAACCAACCCTAACAGCCCCTGGCTGTTGTGTGGTCTCTCTAGGCAAATTTACGTCCAGTAGTTTGCCATTGCTTACTGGACGGTCAGCTTTCTTATACCACTGTCGAAACCAACGCAAGGCGCATTGCCCGCAGCTGGAATCGAACCAGGCATTACGACGCGCAGCGTTCGCATCGACTTAGCAAGAGAGCCGACAGCTAAAGCATACCAGAGTCATTTTGGATCTGAAGCTTCAACTTCATCATCCAAGCTAAGTTTATCCTGTAGATCTTGTAAGGTAGACTTCGGTAAAGATGAGGACATGATTTTATAGGGTAAGTCATATAAATAGCTATGTAATTTGTGACTTTCTATTCCAATGTTTTTTTCTATAAGTTTTTCACGCAAATTTAAATGTTTTTAGATATTTTTTGTCAAAGAAAAGTGGCAACCTTGCGTAGGAGCCAACAATTTTGAAAATGACAACCGTCATGGACCAGAGGTTCGGCCCCAGCTTGCAAAGATCATTAATTCCAATTTAACTGGCAATGATCCCGGTTAGCGAGGTCAATAAAATACTGCCAACAGGAGATTTATCCGCCTCTACCCTGCAGGAAACCTCGTGGCGAGCAGCTGAACGCCGAACAGTTTTTCAGTCGCTGCAACCCACTGACACTGTACTACCGGTCACTCCATTATGTGTTCTGTGGTGCTCCAGTAAAACCGTGCTGTGTAAGCTGTATGGTTGAAATTCTTGATTTTCCAACCGTGGTGGATATAATTTAAATTTGCTGAGCAGGTGCCTACCTTAAAGTCAGCGCAGCCAAGGTGAAATTAAGATGAAAAAAGGCAAGTTAAAAAAAAAAAAAGAGGAAAATCGTGCTTGGCTCAGGCCAAGAACATTATTCAGCAAGTGTGTTCTCTTGAGGACATAGAACCTGGTGATGAATGCATACGTCCTCTTCTGCATCCGTCTAGACAGAAAGTGCAGACAAGAAAGTCCAGTCGCTGTTGAAGCAGGAGTGCAGGTTTTGATTTTCTATAATTCTCTGCAGGGGGATGGTGTCACTGAGAGGCTCTTTGGCTTTCACGGCTCAGGCTGGGGTCAGAATTGTCAGGCTGGAGTCAGAATTGTCAGGCTGGAGTCAGAATTGTCAGGCTGGAGTCAGAATTGTCAGGCTGGAGTCAGAATTGTCAGTCTGGAGTCAGAATTGTCAGGCTGGAGTCAGAATTGTCAGGCTGGAGTCCGAATTGTCAGGCTGGAGTCAGAATTGTCAGGCTGGAGTTAGAATTGTCAGGCTGGAGTCAGAATAGGGAGGCAAGATTATAGTGCTGTTGCCTTGACAACAAGTAGTCTGACTATAAAGGTTGTGGCAGTGACCAAAGCAATAATATGGCTGGAAAAACAGACCTTTATCTCCGCAATGCTTTCTCAGTGACCTAACAAGTATACTCAGAAAGATAGAGATTGGCTGGGTCCGAAGACCGTGGTTGGAGTCTCTAAAGCGATCTGGGCTGGCACATATCAGTTTCATATTTGTGCCAGGGCACGCAGGCGTGCAAGTAAATAGACGACCTGATTGGCTTGCAAATAAAACTACTGTGGAAGGCAGACGGGCCATGGACCAAGCTGACATTCTGAATGCTCTACGAGAAGTAAGACGTTTGCGAGAACCGAGTGATGACTGTGAATCTGCAACAATGACCAGACTGCAAGAACAACATGTTAAAGGGGTGTGACCTGACAACAACACTATGCTAGAAGCCAAAGAAGAATACCAAACCAATACAGAACTGGTGTCATCAGTGACTTGACGCTGCGAAATTTACTAAGGTGGGGATCCGAGCACTTAAGGACCGAATGGCTTGATCTGCAGTGATGATAATCTGTCGACTTACTAACTAACTACACGGTTGAAAGGGATTTCTGTGAGTTGCAAATGTCAATCTAGGGAGAACAAACTTTAAACTTCAACTGTGCTAGGCAAAGGCAGGCATTATTGGCTAGCACAACCCGCCCAGTCTGGGCACTGCTCTCACAGACACAAACACCCGCCCAGTCTGGGCACTGCTCTCACAGACACAAACACCCGCCCAGTCTGGGCACTGTTCTCACAGACACAAACACCCGCCCAGTCTGGGCACTGCTCTCACAGACACGAACACCCGCCCAGTCTGGTCTCACAGACACAAACGGAAGCCTATTGTAAGATTTTGCAAAGAAAAGTCAAGTCTATAGTAATGGCAATTACAAAGAAGAAAACTGACCCTCTGAAATGCAGCATCAACGTAGATGCTACAATCCTCAGGTAAACTGATACGCATAATTACTTGGGTTCACTGATATCATCAAATGGAAGATGCATTTAAAAAGTTAAATGTAGAAAATCCTAATGCAATGTAGCATTTTACAAATTAAGAATATTGTATGCAATCTTTCAGTTGAGAGAAAGAATATATATACACACAAACATCAACACACAAACATGAACACACAATCATCAACACACAAACATCAACACACAAACATCAACACTCAAACATCCACACACAAACATCCACACACAAACATCAACACACTAACATCAACACACAAACATCAACACACAAACATCAACACACAAACATCATCACACACACATCAACACACAAACATCAACACACAAACATCAACACACAAACATCAACACACAAACATCAACACACAAACAACAACACACAAACATCATCACACAATCAACACACAAACATCAACACACAAACATCAACACACAAACATCAACACACAATCATCAACACACAAACATCAACACACAAACATCAACACTCAAACATCCACACACAAACATCCACACACAAACATCAACACACTAACATCAACACACAAACATCAACACACAAACATCAACACACAAACATCAACACACACACATCAACACACAAACATCAACACACAAACATCAACACACAAACATCAACACACAAACATCAACACACAAACATCAACACACAACATCAACACACAACATCAACACACAAACTTCAACACACAAACATCAAACACACAAACTTCGTTGCGCAGGTCATATAGTCCGTATGCCTGACCACAGACAGCCAAAAGGAATTTTCTATGGTGAGCTATTAGAAGGAAATCGCACTCAAGGTGGATGGAAAAAATGTTTTAAGGACAGCCTCAAGACCTGACTGAAACACTTCTATATTGATCCTAAAACCTGGGAAGTTGCTGCATGTGACCGCTCATCCTGGTGCTCCTCTCTTCCTCGAGGAGCTATGGCCCAGAAGCTGCTAGAACTGCAGCAGCAATTCAGAAAAGACAAGCCAAGAAAGACACTGAATCAATTCACCAGAGAGATGCGGCTTCAATTCCATATCCACATTGCTCAACAACTTTCAGAGCTAGAATTGGCCTTATCAACCATCGGCGCCCTCACAGAACTGAATCCAGTCACCGTTGGATGAAAGAGCTGGTGATCATCACCTGTGACGGACAAACAACAAGTACAGATGCAGATGTGTTACGTAATTTTCCAATAAGGATTTGATAAAAGAGTTTGTCTTTTAAAAAAAAGTGAAACCTTTTATACAGAAGTAAAAGTAATTTTCCATGTTACTGTTAATATTCTTAAATTTCCATTTTAAAAACAATTGTATTTTTGGTTGATTATTTTTATTGTGAATGACATATATAAGGGGCACCATCGCTGTGTTAACACATAGGCATGCTGGGCACGTGCTCAGGGGAGGGGGGCACCATCGCTGTGTTAACACATAGGTATGCTGGGCACGTGCTCGGCGGAGTGGGGCACCAGCACCAGGGCCCTATGCTAATCTATGTCCAGTGACGACCTTTGACATTTTATGTGTTTGTGTTGTCGTTGTAGCCACCACCCCCCCCCCCCGCCCCCGCCTCCCGCCAAATAATAGAGATTGACTTTTAAAAGACAGCTAGTCTGGAAAAAAGGAGGAGGGGGTGATATTTTTTTAATGCTGAGAAAGGGAGGGTAGGGAAAAAGATTTTTCAAGTGCAAAAGGCATCAAAGTCTCAACCTGCACCTGATCGATGGGCGAGGTCTTAGAGAAGCAATGGATACTGCACGTTTCAAGCGGAAAAAGTTTCACAGAACTGACTTCCGGTTCCGACATTGATAGGGAATGGATGACGGTTGAGAACTTGGCTAATGTTGACCGTTCTCGTCGCTGTTTCTCCTCCAGTTTCCATGTTGCAAGATTGGGGAAGTCCGGTTCGCAGCCAGAGCTACTGAGTTTAGTGCTCCTGGTAGCACTATGAGCTGTGATTATCGGTTATTGACTGAGTTCCAGATTCGTACAAAATAGCAATGGTGGGTGATGTATTTTTCTTCGTTCTGTTCCTGGGACACGGCGTGTGCTATAGTTGCTATTTATTTGCTGGCTGTGGCTTCAACTTGGCCGAGGACATGTGGAGAATGGTTAGCAATAGTTTTAATCTACTAATCGCCCAGTTATTCGTCGAATGAAGTTGATTTTCAGCTATGACACCTGGTCTCGCAGTGTGTTTAAGGGGGCACGTACCTTATGGTTTGCCAAAACAAATCGTGTGTGTTTTGCTGACTGAGGACAGTTTTTATGGCTACGGCATACACTTGAAGTATCCAGCGTATCTGACTCAGTTTGTGACTGGAATCACTGGCATAGCGGTTGAGTAATTATGCTCCAAGCTCGTTTGTTGTGATGCCGGAACCGTAACGACTAACTTTGAACAAAGAAAGAAGACACAAACAATAGATTGCACAATTTATTGCCAGGCAGTCATGTTTGATCGTTGTTGAAATTGTAGTTCAGTTATAAAGAATTCACTTATTTGCTTCATTTATGTAATTGTTACTGTAGTATGCACCTGACGAGATACAGCGAAATATGCCAGGCAATAAATTGTGCAATCTATTGTTTTCCTCTTCTTTGTTAAATTTACAACGGGGAAACATTGCTTTGACTAACTAACTAACTAGAACTGACAACCTAACGGGAAGATCGTTACATCGCAGAGCTGATACTATCACAGAAATATCGACTAGCATGTATATCACCACCATAATGATAGTGGCATCTGTCAGTCCCTGGGGGCAAAGGAGATGTGCCTCTGGCTTTGGGAAACAACATCCGCTATGACTGTTAGGTCTGATACGGAAGTGACAGTTTCTGCCACATAGAATACACACACAAGTAGAACCCCCCCCCCCCCTCCTCCCACACACACACTCAAGTAGAACACCCCCCCCCCCACACACACACACACAAGTAGAACACCCCCTCCCTCCCCCACACACACACAAGTAGAACCCCCCCCCCACCCCCCACACACACACACAAGTAGAACACCCCCTCCCCCCACACACAAGTAGAACCCCCCTCCCTCCCCACACACACACAAGTAGAACACCCCCCCCACACACACACACAAGTAGAACCCCCCTCCCCCTACACACACACACAAGTAGAACCCCCCCCCCCCCCACCACCACACACAAGTAGAACACCCCCCCCCCACACACATACAAGTAGAACCCCCCCCCCCCCCCCCCCCACACACACATAAGTAGAACCCCCCTCCCCCACACACACACACACAAGTAGAAACCCCCCCCCCCCACACACACTAGTAGAACCTCCCTCCCCCCCCACACACACACACACAAGTAGAACCCCCCTCCCACCACACACAAGTAGAACACCCCCTCCCCCCCACACACACAAGTAGAACTCCCTCCCCCACACACACACACAATTAGAAGAACACCCCCCCCCCCCCCACACACAAGTAGAAACCCCCCCCCCCTCCCCCCACACACACACAAGTAGAACCCCCCTCCCTCCCCCACACACACACAAGTAGAACCCCCCTCCCACCACACACAAGTAGAACACACCCCCCCCCCCCAACCACACACAAGCAGAACCCCCCTCCCCCCACACACACACACAAGTAGAACACCCCCCCCCCCACACTATGAGGCTGATTTTATCTCCAGCGTCTCCTCTCTAGAGCTTGCTGCGGTTGGTTCCTTTCAAAATGCGACAATCTGTGATCATGCTGGTCTCTATCAGGTCACGTTTGTAAATGTCTTTATGATGTAGCTTTGGCCTTCCTGTAGGTCTCTTCCCTGCTTCCAGTTCACCATACAGAAGCTCCATTGGAATACGACCATCCTCCGTGGGGAAGACATGTCCCAGCCAGCCCTGGCGTCTTTGCTTCAGTAGACAGTACATTCATGGTATTTTTGCTCTTGTGAGTAGACATTCGTTGAAGACAAGGTCTCGCCATGGTATACCAAGAATGCGCCCCATACACATGTTTTCACCACAATACCCAGGACACAAAAAACTGGTGTAAAGACTTAGTCATACAACCCTAACACTTCTCGACTGTAGAGTGATCCTACAAAAGCAAACTTTTGCCCGGTGAATCAGTCGTTGACCTCGGCCCAAGCTGTTTACGCACATCAGGACAGTGTACTGTACATGTCTTGTTTACGGGTGATCCCTGTTTGTGCTCATGTCAAGGCCGACTCTACTCGTCCCTTCCTCCCCCCCCCCCCCACACACACACTGTAACAAACACAATGTAACACACACCATGTAACACACACACCATGTAACACACACCATGTAACACACACCATGTAACACACACCATGTAACACACACCATGTAACACACACACCATGTAACACACAAGCCAGGTAACACACACGATGTAACACACACCATGTAACACACACACACCATGTAACACAAACACAATGTAACACACACCATGTAACACACACACCATGTAACACACACCATGTAACACACAAGCCAGGTAACACACACCATGTAACACACACCATGTAACACACACACCATGTAACGCACAAGCCATGTAACACACACCATGTAACACACAAGCCAGGTAACACACACAAGCCATGTAACACACACCATGTAACACACAAGCCAGGTAACACACAAGCCATGTAACACACACCATGTAACACACAAGCCAGGTAACACACAAGTCATGTAACACACAAGCCAGGTAACACACACAAGCCAGGTAACACACAAGCCAGGTAACACACACAAGCCAGGTAACACACACAAGCCAGGTAACACACACAAGCCAGGTAACACACACAAGCCAGGTAACACACACAAGCCAGGTAACACACAAGCCAGGTAACACACACAAGCCAGGTAACACACACTAGCCAGGTAACACACACTAGCCAGGTAACACACACAAGCCAGGTAACACACAAGCCAGGTAACACACACCAGGTAACACACAAGCCAGGTAACACACACAAGCCAGGTAACACACAAGCCAGGTAACACACACAAGCCAGGTAACACACACAAGCCAGGTAACACACACAAGCCAGGTAACACACACAAGCCAGGTAACACACACAAGCCAGGTAACACACAAGCCAGGTAACACACACAAGCCAGGTAACACACACAAGCCAGGTAACACACACAAGCCAGGTAACACACAAAAACCAGGTAACACACAGCAGTTAGCTGAAGGAGCCAAAGTCGTTTCCTTCAAACAATCAAATAGTAAAGGCCCCCTTAAAACGTCAGTGACGCCCTTGACCTACGATGCTAGATTCATATGTGTGTAGATCAAGGGGGAGGTCGCTGTTGTTTTTACTCTCTGTGACCCGTGTGTGATTTATGTCAATAACGCACGTTTTAACTCATTGTCATTTCAATGTCACTGATTTTTCTGGGGATGTTCATTTAAAGAAATATGTAACGGTTCGTAGTTGACTTTGGAAACATAAGTAATATATGTTGGTTATGCTGGAGACACGCAATGTCCTGGGACTGACTGAGACAACTAGGACTTCTTCAATAACGGTTCGGAGTTTTGAGTACCTTTCTTAGGAATCTTCAACAGATCCCACCCCCCACCCACCACCACCCTCCGGTGCTATAATACATGGTCTATAGGTCCATGAACCCAGGCGGAGAGCTACCCGACGAGTATACAAAAGGGCTGCTATCCAACTCACCAACCAAGGACAGACTCCCTTCTCCATAAGCGCCTTTAATCAAGATACTGTATCTGTTGTAAGCGTCTTCTAAATCAAGTGCCACTGCCACCGTTTCCTGTCTGTAGAAACCTTCATAGGTATCAAAGGCAAAAGTGGCTGCATTTGACCATGTGTCCTTCCCCTACCGGTAACTTCCCAATCTTCGTGAAAGATTTATCTGTTCCAAAAACTCTTGTAGCTTACCTACTATTTTCCCCAGCACTTTACCAATGGTGTCTTGTCGGGTTATGATCCTAAAGCCGCCGAGTGTTGCATGATTCTTGCCAGGCTTAGGAAGTGGAATCAGGTAGCTGTGCATCCACTCTTGTGGGACTGAAGCTGTACTAATGCTCTGGTTGCGGCAAGCAGGAATCTGCAGTTTCACCTGTACTATTCAATGTTTTTACGAGCAAGATTGCCTGCCTGGAAACACCTGCAGTTGGCAGAATATTGACATTCGCAGATGATGTTCTCGTATACAGGAAGGGGAGAGATCGGAATCAAATAGCTGAAGAGTTACAGGCAACAGTAGATAAGGTGATCGACTGGTGTATAGAGATGAGTACTGTAATCAACCCAGAAAAAGGCAACCGTCCTGTGATGTTCTTTGGACATCAGGATTGTTAGAGCTGATGTTCCAATACTCAAAATAAATGGCAGGGGCATCGAAAGAGACAGCAGACTGCGGTACCTGGGAATCACCTGTAACAGAAGTATGTCTTTCAGGGATCACATAGAGGGGGTTGTGACAAGGGCTCAAAAAGGTCTAAATGCATTAAAGATTATGACAGGGATGGACATGGAGCAGAGAAAGCTGTTCACACTTTACCAGGACTTAAATATCTCACTGATTGATTATGGATCGGGGATACTCACTGTCTGGAAGAGTCCGCTAGAGAAACTGGAGCGCGTACAGAATGAAGCTCTACGGCTGATCCTGTGTTGAACAAGAGACACCCCGATAGTGTGCATGCGATACATCCTTGCATTGCCGACTATTGCAGACAGGCTAAAGGTGATGTAGGCGAAGTCATACCTCAGGGTAGCTGCAGGCAGGGAACACCCTCTGATGCTGAAAGGGGGAAAATCGTGGATGGCTCAAGCAGAAGACACAATAAGACAATTATGCATGCTGGAGAACATTGAGCGAGGAGAGGAGTGGGTCAGAGTACCAGCGGAAAAGTCTGACCTGTGTAGGGTTATATTCACATTGGGCCGAGTGTGCAGAGAGTGGCCAGCGGGTGCTACAGAGGTTGAAGTCCTACAGTTGATTCACGACAATTCACGCCTCTCTGGGATCAAACGGACAGTTCAACAGAACATGACTCTTCGCTGGCTATTGACGAGGGAGACGGAGCGCCTGTGGGAATGTCCCGAGCGCAGGGATGTCAATTATTCATTCATTCATGAGGTCACATGATACTGACACGTGATGTTATAAAGCAACTATTGTATTTATTACATGGAAATAGACAGTATTGATATCATACATTTGTGCGCTACTGAACAATACCGTCAGCGGGAAATAATAGCCACTTTGTTTTATTTTAAATATTGCCTCTCCCTTCCCTCTTTTTATTTAACTACCGGAAAGCATCATGCAATTGGACAAAAAAGCCAGTTTTCAGATGCCAGACCAAGATCAACTGCCCCCTTCCTTCCCCCAAACGTTAAAGTATATCACATAGTTACACAGGCTACACAAAGTAACTTTCTATACAGTCAGTAAGGGATACCCTGGTTCGGACCCTGCAAATATCGACTTGCCGTCTAAATGGCTAAAGAACCATACACAGGACTCCACGCCAACAGGAAGTGTGTTGTGGCAGGTGATAAAGTGAGGCATCAAACTCTTTTCATCTCTGGACTGTTTTTATTTAGTTCATGTACTACAGGAATGGGTAACCTTTTGGGTAGATAGAAAAAATAGCTATATAGAAAAGAAATTCCAGAATAAATGTAAAACCCGGATTTCCTCATTCCATTTTTGTTGGATAATCTAAGATTATAATCCCTAACTATGCCTCTGGACAGATACACTCACCCTATGTAGGTCTTCTATATATTCAAAAATGTGGATGTTCATAGAAACAAGAAAAAGAGGAGTCGACGTGTTACATTTCATCCTCTAATTCCGCTGACAACACCATCTCCTATGTCTGAGTTTGTCTGCAACAGGCGTTTCACTAGCAGAATCAAAGATTTGGCGTCATCAGTTTCTGGCTAACACTGTTAGGTTATCATCTTTTAGGATGTCGATATCTGCATTTTTTGTTGCGCTCTTTCGTCAGCTCAAGGGCCAGATAATATAATAACTTATGCAAGCTTTGAGGGCCAGTGCTGACCTGCGAGCCATAAGCTGCCCAGCCATGGCCAGTGTTGACCTGCGAGCCATAAGCTGGCCAGTGTTGACCTGCGAGCCATAGGCTGGCCAGTGTTGACCTGCGAGCCATAGGCTGGCCAGTGTTGACCTGCGAGCCATAAGCTGGCCAGTGTTGACCTGCAAGCCATGAGCTGGCCAGTGTTGACCTGCGAGCCATAGGCTGCCCAGCCCTGGCCAGTGTTGACCTGCGAGCCAAAGGCTGGCCAGTGTTGACCTGCGAGCCATAAGCTGGCCAGTGTTGACCTACGAGCCATAGGCTGGCCAGTGTTGACCTGCGAGCCATAAGCTGGCCAGTGTTGACCTGCGAGCCATAAGCTGCCCAGCCCTGGCCAGTGAGCTGCCTCAACCGTGACTCGGATCCTGCTACAGGTTACTACTGGCATCACACGGGCACCGACATTACAAGAGCACTGACATCACAAGGGCACTGACATCACAAGGGCACCGACACACAAAGGGCACTGACACACAGAGGGCACTGACAACCAAAGGCACTGACACACAGAGTGCACTGACACACAAAGGCACCGACACACAAGGGCACCGACACACAGAGGGCACTGATACACAAGGCACCAACACACAGAGGGCACTGACACACAGAGGGCACTGACACACAGAGGGCACTGACACACAGAGGGCACTGACACACAGAGTGCACTGACACACAGAGGGCACTGACACACAGAGGGCACTGACAATGGTAGTTGTCTGCACTGCTCAAGAACTTTCCAGGCTCAAATTGGACTAATCAGCCACCCTCATACTCATAATCATTGGATGAAAGGTGGTCTTGATCACTGACGAACAACGTTCTCATTAAAAAGTGTTCCTTCCCCTACCAGTGATCACAGTCTAGTGTCAGTACCATGTCTGGTGGCGCTGCGTGGTCTCAGGTAAGGTGTCATTAAAAAGTGTTCCTTCCCCTACCAGTGATCACAGTCTAGTGTCAGTACCATGTCTGGTGGCACTGCGTGGTCTCCAGGTAAGTTGTCATTAAAAAGTGTTCCTTCCCCTTCCAGTGATCACAGTCTAGTGTCAGTACCATGTCTGGTGGCGCTGCGTGGTCTCCAGGTAAGGTGTCCGCCTCGATTGCTAGAGGTTCAGGTTCAATCCTTGGTAAGGGCTGAGATTTTTCACATGGACCTGAACTTCTATTAATTCCCCCTGGTCTCTGGGTAATGAGATCGGACGTCCGTGTACACTGTTGCGCATCTAAAAAAAATTCTTTGGCAGTTAGAAATCAGAAAGAGTAGCCTAATGGTGCTGCGCAGGCAAAATGTGGAGTTAAAAATCTACTCAAAGTATTTCAGGATCCTTGCCAGTGCTACAGAGCCTCTGCACTGTGCTGAAATTCTTTAGGATCAGACTTGAGTTAGAAGAAAGGATCACTTATGGGTTACTAACCTTGTGACATGATGCTGATCCATTGTTCAAACCTCAAACCTCTACCCAGTCTTGCAACCTGTCAATACTGTTGTCAAAGATGGCAAGAATGTTAAGCACATGGCACAGTTATTGTAATTGTTATCATGCTTTTGAGGATTTCATTTGAAGTGCCCCTGTACATGCTTTCTCTGTCTTTATCTTTCCTGAGTCTTGCCACTGTCTGCATTTTTCCACTGTCTTTATACTTCCTTTTTACAAACTGCATTCACAAAGTAAACAATCTGGCAATGTTGAGAATGTAATATTACTGTGAGTAAACGCATGTTGATCAAAATGTTTTGTACAATTGCTAAAATGTTTAGGTTTGTTAACAAGTGCCAAAATGTTTAAGTTTGGTAACAGTTGCCAAAGTTTGGTAATAACTGACAGAATGTATTAATAAGACTGTAAATGGCACAGAATAATATATTTTGTTCAGAAACATGAAATAATTTATGCACAACAATTGAAGAAACAAGAGTTATAGTCCCTGGAAAATCGTTGCAAATGATAATATTTTTACAAATTATGCACCGTTAATTATCATCAGCAGCAAGGATAGGGTTGCATCAGGCGTTGTTATTCTGCAACCAGGACAGGGTTGGGTTGCATCAGGCGTTGTTATTCTGCAACCAGGACAGGGTTAACATGGCCACCATTATAAATGCTGGCATCTTTTACAGGCTCCATGTTGCCGATGATGTACAACTCATCCCGCTCTGGGTGAATGAAATAGCCAGATGTGTAATACTGGTCCAGTGTGAACTCTGGCTTTTTGCAGGTGGCTATCACCAGAATGACAAATGATAGAAATCCAAAGGCGTCGGCGATGATGCAGAGAATAAAACACCAGCCAGCAAACCAAGTGTCGTTTTTAGCAATCTGCGCTGCGTACACCAGGAAACCAATTAAATTGCAAATCGCTGAAAAGATACAGAACAAAATTACCATTACAAATATATTTCAAATGGACGTTTATTCCATTTAACTTCCAAAAATTATTTTCTTTACTGTGTTCTACGGTCTATTATCAACAGCACCAATCACCATTTATATCATTGCCTATCAACTGCTAAGCACAATAAATTGACCAAACTCTGTCCCACACCACCCACTCTCTCCTCATCTTGCAGGTGCTGACAACCGGGTTGTCTGTATATCTCCGGACCTCCCCCTGTCCACATCCAAGATATTGGTCCTCATCAAGGGCCTCCAATTCAGGCCCTAACGCTCTTCTAGCGAACAATACACTCTCTTTCAGGACGCTCACAACTTTTTTCGCAGGCTCAGGTTGCAATATGAACACAGCACCCGACCTGAGAGAACCAGTGCACCTGTGCCTACTAACTCTACGGTTTGGTTTCCGACACCTAGGTCTTCCTGGACTCCTAACTCTTTTTGAGATCAATAAATTGAAATTCTAACCTCTCCCGCACTCTAACCTCTCACCTCAAGAACTTCAGGCACTCACACGATTGAAATGTCATGATAAAATTATGATCAAACCTGCCGACAAGGAAAGGGAGATAGTTGTCTGGAGAAAAGATTTATATCTGCAAGAAGGGGACAGGCAACTTAGTGACGCACCTTCCTATGAACCCCTGACACAGAATGTTACGGTAAAAAACAACGAAATAGTAAAAACTAGCATCACAAACTTCATCCAGGAAGATCTTCTGCCTGCCCGAGCCAGCTCTCTATTTGTCAAGGACAGTTGTCTGGGGAAGCCTGGCCTTCACATTCTTCCCAAGATACATGAACTGGACAGTCCAGGTAGACCGATCGTGCCTGCCCGAGCCAGCTCTCTATTTGTCGAGGACAGTTGTCTGGGGAAGCCTGGCTTTCACATTCTTCCCAAGATACATGAACTGGACAGTCCAGGTAGACCGATCGTGTCCGCCTGTGCTTGTCCCACAGAGCTCATATCCTGGTTCCTCGATCGTATTTTGCAGCGCCTGGTCGTTGATTTCCCATCTAACATCGAAAATTCCAACCATGCTAGCTCTATCTTTCAATCTACGTGATTCACCTCTTCTTCTAGGTACCACATCTTCAGCTTTGAAGTTACCTCCCTCTTCACCTCATTTCGACATTCGGATGGCCTCCAGGCTTTGCAGTTCTTTCTAGATCAAAGAGTCAGTCCTGCCATAGCCCTTGATTCCCCTTGATTCGTCTGGCCGAGTTAGTGCTCACTCTAAACTCGTTCAAGTTTAATGGCCAGTATTTCAACCAGATCAGCGGTGTCGCTACTGGTACCAAGATGAGACCCAGCTATGCCTGCCTTTTCATGGGGCACCTCGAGCACCAGATACGTCATGCATATACCGGTAGGCACCTCGAGCACCAGATACGTCATGCATATACCGGTAGGCTCCCCGAGCACCAGATACGTCATGCATATACCGGTAGGCTCCCCGAGCACCAGATACGTCATGCATATACCGGTAGGCTACCTCGAGCACCAGATACGTCATGCATATACCGGTAGTCTCCCCGAGCACCAGATACGTCATGTATATACGGGCAGGCTCCCCGAGCACCAGATACGTCATGCATATACCGGTAGGCTTCATCGAGCACCAGATACGTCATGCATATACCGGTAGGCTCCCCGAGCACCAGATACGTCATACATATACCGGCAGGCTCCCCGAGCACCAGATACGTCATGTATATACGGGCAGGCTCCCCGAGCACCAGATACGTCATGCATATACCGGTAGGCTCCCTGAGTACCAGATACGTCATGCATATACCGGTAGGCTACCTCGAGCACCAGATACGTAATGCATATACTGGTAGGCTACCTTGAGCACCAGATACGTCATGCATATACAGGTAGGCTCCCCGAGCTCCAGATACGTCATGCATATACCGGTAGGCTACCTTGAGCACCAGATACGTCATGCATATACCGGTAGGCTCCCCGAGCACCAGATACGTCATGCATATACCAGTAGGCTCCCCGAGCACCAGATACGTCATGCATATACCGGTAGACTCCCCGAGCACCAGAGACGTCATGCATATACCGGTAGGCTACCTCGAGCTCTACAGGAAGTCTACTGATGATTACATCGGTGTCATCGATATGCCTCTTACTGAACTGTAGAACTTCATTTATTTTTTCTCCAACTTTCATTCCATCATCCGATGCACTTCTTGCATCTCACCTTCGTCGGTGCATTTTCTGGATCTCACTGTCACTCTACAGACCTCAGCACCTGGGTGTACCATAAGCCTCAGCACCTGGGTGTACCATAAGCCTCAGCACCTGGGTGTACCATAAGCCTCAGCACCTGGGTGTACCATAAGCCTCAGCACCTGGGTGTACCATAAGCCTCAGCACCTCGGTGTACCATAAGCCAACTGATTCCCACGCTTTTCTTCTCTACAGACATCTTTTGGATATGCAAAATGGTGCCCTGAAACCAGTACCGTTGCACTTCAATTCCCAGGATCACCAAGGTGTCCTCGACATGGAGGTGACAGCTTTTAAATCTAGCCACTTCAGCGACAGAGCGCTCAAGTCTCTCTCTTGAGAATCGCTTTATTTACACTTTGGGTAATTTAACACCCTCCGGAGTGAATTGCCAACACAGTTTCATTTAAACTCCAGGGGATTGAATTGCCTTCACAGTTTTAGTTTAAACCCCTTAGTTATGGCCCCTGGTACTCCAAAGGGGGTAATTATTCTCCTGTCCCACGCGTGTCAGCAGTCTGCTGGGAAATCATCGATCCGGCTGCTTCGAGATACCAGCTAAGGGATTTGGTGTATTTGTGTAGCATTGTTTGATTTGTATATGCTGATGAAGGCTCCATAGCCGCAACGTTCCTGTATTGTTAGTATTTGTAATATTGTGAAGCTTGCTAATATACTTTTTGTTCGGTTTAAATCTTTTCCAAATATATTTCAGACACACAAGAAGCAGAATGAATTCTACTGATTACTGTAAGTAGTAGTACGGATCTGCACTAAATAGGTGAGACAGGGACCTGCACCAAACAGACAGAATATGGACCTGCCCCAAACAGACAGAATATGGACCTGCCCCAAACAGACAGAATATGGACCTGCCCAAACAGACAGAATATGGACCTGCCCAAACAGACAGAATATGGACCTGCACTAAACAGATGAAACAGGAACCTGTACTAAATAGCACTGTGTCACTAACATCCCAACATTGTTGTGTGACTCACTTCCCAACAGTGTTGTGTGACTCACCTCCCAACAGTGTTGTGTGACTCACTTCCAAACAGTGTTGTGTGACTCACCTCCCAACAATGTTGTGTGACTCACTTTCCAACAGTGTTGTGTCACTCACCTCCCAACAGTGTACTGTGACTCACCTCCCAACAGCGTCAGTGCTGTCATGGTGCCTAGCAAGCAGCGGTAGTAAAGTCCCAGGGCCACATAGATGTAGACGGGGATGATAACCAATGGGATGGCCCAGAAAATGATGGCCAGGGACTCCATGGCTCGAACAGCATCCAGCCAGTCTGGCAACAATAAACAAAGCCATGTTTAACATAGGAATTTTTATTCATGTACACATAAACACATACATAAACACATACATAAAAAAAACATAAACACATACGCAAACACATAAAAATACATACATAAACACAAACACATACACAAACACATACAAAAACACATACAAAAAACACATAAATAACCATATATGTACAGTCATAAGTATGTATGCATGCACTTGTTCTTCTTCCTTGGCCATCTTCTAGTGCAGCATAGACACTTGCTCCAAGCTGGACTAACCTTGCAGTCAGATGTAGCTCTCTCCAGTCTTTACTATCAGATGGAGCTCTCTCTCCAGTCTTTACTGTCAGATGTAGCTCTCTCTCCAGTCTTTACTGTCAGATGTAGCTCTCTCTCCAGTCCTTACTGCCAGATGTAGCTCTCTCTCCAGTCTTTACTGCCAGATGTAGCTCTCTCTCCAGTCTTTACTGTCAGATGTAGCTCTCTCCAGTCTTTACTGTCAGATGTAGCTCTCTCTCCAGTCTTTACTGTCAGATGTAGCTCTCTCTCCAGTCTTTACTGTCAGATGTAGCTCTCTCTCCAGTCTTTACTGCCAGATGTAGCTCTCTCTCCAGTCTTTACTGCCAGATGTAGCTCTCTCTCCAGTCTTTACTGTCAGATGTAGCTCTCTCTCCAGTCTTTACTGCCAGATGTAGCTCTCTCTCCAGTCTTTACTGTCAGATGTAGCTCTCTCCAGTCTTTACTGTCAGATGTAGCTCTCTCTCCAGTCTTTACTGTCAGATGTAGCTCTTTGTCCAGTCTTTACTGTCAGATGTAGCTCTCTCTCCAGTCTTTACTGTCAGATGTAGCTATCTCCAGTCCTAACTGTCAGATGTAGCTCTCTCTCCAGTCTTTACTGTCAGATGTAGCTCTTTCTCCAGTCTTTACTGTCAGATGTAGCTCTTTGTCCAGTCTTTACTGTCAGATGTAGCTCTCTCTCCAGTCTTTACTGTCAGATGTAGCTATCTCCAGTCCTAACTGTCAGATGTAGCTCTTTGTCCAGTCTTTACTGTCAGATGTAGCTCTCTCTCCAGTCTTTACTGTCAGATGTAGCTCTCTCTCCAGTCTTTACTGTCAGATGTCACTCTCTCTCCAGTCTTTACAGTCAGATGTAGCTCTCTCTCCAGTTTTTACTGTCAGATGTAGCTCTCTCCAGTCTTTACTGTCAGATGTAGCTCTCTCTCCAGTCTTTACTGTCAAATGTAGCTCTCTCTCCAGTCTTTACTGTCAGATGTAGCTCTCTCTCCAGTCTTTACTGTCAGATGTAGCTCTCTCTCCAGTCTTTACTGTCAGATGTAGCTCTCTCTCCAGTCTTTACTGTCAGATGTAGCTCTCTCTCCAGTCTTTACTGTCAGATGTAGCTCTCTCTCCAGTCTTTACTGTCAGATGTAGCTCTCTCTCCAGTCTTTACTGTCAGATGCAGCTCTCTCTCCAGTCTTTACTGTCAGATGTAGCTCTCTCTCCAGTCTTTACTGTCAGATGTAGCTCTCTCTCCAGTCTTTACTGCCAGAAGTAGCTCTCTCTCCAGTCTTTACTGTCAGATGTCACTCTCTCCAGTCTTTACTGTCAGATGTAGCTCTCTCTCCAGTCTTTACTGCCAGATGTCACTCTCTCCAGTCTTTACTGCCAGATGTAGCTCTCTCTCCAGTCTTCACTGCCAGATGTAGCTCTCTCTCCAGTCTTTACTGTCAGATGTAGCTCTCTCTCCAGTCTTCACTGTCAGATATAGCTCTCTCCAGTCTTTACTGTCAGATTTCACTCTCTCTCCAGTCTTTACTGTCAGATGTAGCTCTCTCTCCAGTCTTTACTGTCAGATGTAGCTCTCTCTCCAGTCTTTACTGCCAGATGTAGCTCTCTCCAGTCTTTACTGTCAGATGTATCTCTCTCCAGGCTTTACTGTCAGATGTAGCTCTCTCTCCAGTCTTTACTGTCAGATGTAGCTCTCTGTCCAGTCTTTACTGTCAGATATAGCTCTCTCTCCAGTCTTTACTGTCAGATGTAGCTATCTCCAGTCCTAACTGTCAGATGTAGCTCTCTCTACAGTCTTTACTGTCAGATGTAGCTCTCTCCAGTCCTTACTACCAGATGTAGCTCTCTCTCCAGTCTTTACTGTCAGAAGTCACTCTCTCTCCAGTCTTTACTGTCAGATGTAGCTCTCTCCAGTCCTTACTGTCAGATGTAGCTCTCTCTCCAGTCTTCACTGCCAGATGTAGCTCTCTCTCCAGTCTTTACTGTCAGATGTAGCTCTCTCCAGTCTTTACTGTCAGATGTAGCTCTCTCCAGTCTTTACTGTCAGATGTCACTCTCTCTCCAGTCTTTACTGTCAGATGTAGCTCTCTCTCCAGTCTTTACTGCCAGATGTAGCTCTCTCTCCAGTCTTTACTGCCAGATGTAGCTCTCTCTCCAGTCTTTACTGTCAGATGTAGCTCTCTCTCCAGTCTTTACTGCCAGATGTAGCTCTCTCTCCAGTCTTTACTGTCAGATGTAGCTCTCTCCAGTCTTTACTGTCAGATGTAGCTCTCTCTCCAGTCTTTACTGTCAGATGTAGCTCTTTGTCCAGTCTTTACTGTCAGATGTAGCTCTCTCTCCAGTCTTTACTGTCAGATGTAGCTATCTCCAGTCCTAACTGTCAGATGTAGCTCTCTCTCCAGTCTTTACTGTCAGATGTAGCTCTTTCTCCAGTCTTTACTGTCAGATGTAGCTCTTTGTCCAGTCTTTACTGTCAGATGTAGCTCTCTCTCCAGTCTTTACTGTCAGATGTAGCTATCTCCAGTCCTAACTGTCAGATGTAGCTCTTTGTCCAGTCTTTACTGTCAGATGTAGCTCTCTCTCCAGTCTTTACTGTCAGATGTAGCTCTCTCTCCAGTCTTTACTGTCAGATGTCACTCTCTCTCCAGTCTTTACAGTCAGATGTAGCTCTCTCTCCAGTTTTTACTGTCAGATGTAGCTCTCTCCAGTCTTTACTGTCAGATGTAGCTCTCTCTCCAGTCTTTACTGTCAAATGTAGCTCTCTCTCCAGTCTTTAATGTCAGATGTAGCTCTCTCTCCAGTCTTTACTGTCAGATGTAGCTCTCTCTCCAGTCTTTACTGTCAGATGTAGCTCTCTCTCCAGTCTTTACTGTCAGATGTAGCTCTCTCTCCAGTCTTTACTGTCAGATGTAGCTCTCTCTCCAGTCTTTACTGTCAGATGTAGCTCTCTCTCCAGTCTTTACTGTCAGATGCAGCTCTCTCTCCAGTCTTTACTGTCAGATGTAGCTCTCTCTCCAGTCTTTACTGTCAGATGTAGCTCTCTCTCCAGTCTTTACTGCCAGAAGTAGCTCTCTCTCCAGTCTTTACTGTCAGATGTCACTCTCTCCAGTCTTTACTGTCAGATGTAGCTCTCTCTCCAGTCTTTACTGCCAGATGTCACTCTCTCCAGTCTTTACTGCCAGATGTAGCTCTCTCTCCAGTCTTCACTGCCAGATGTAGCTCTCTCTCCAGTCTTTACTGTCAGATGTAGCTCTCTCTCCAGTCTTCACTGTCAGATATAGCTCTCTCCAGTCTTTACTGTCAGATGTCACTCTCTCTCCAGTCTTTACTGTCAGATGTAGCTCTCTCTCCAGTCTTTACTGTCAGATGTAGCTCTCTCTCCAGTCTTTACTGCCAGATGTAGCTCTCTCCAGTCTTTACTGTCAGATGTATCTCTCTCCAGTCTTTACTGTCAGATGTAGCTCTCTCTCCAGTCTTTACTGTCAGATGTAGCTCTCTGTCCAGTCTTTACTGTCAGATATAGCTCTCTCTCCAGTCTTTACTGTCAGATGTAGCTATCTCCAGTCCTAACTGTCAGATGTAGCTCTCTCTACAGTCTTTACTGTCAGATGTAGCTCTCTCCAGTCCTTACTACCAGATGTAGCTCTCTCTCCAGTCTTTACTGTCAGAAGTCACTCTCTCTCCAGTCTTTACTGTCAGATGTAGCTCTCTCCAGTCCTTACTGTCAGATGTAGCTCTCTGTCCAGTCTTTACTGTCAGATGTAGCTCTCTCCAGTCTTTACTGCCAGATGTAGCTCTCTCCAGTCTTTACTGTCAGATGTCACTCTCTCTCCAATCTTTACTGTCAGATGTAGCTCTCTCCAGTCCTTACTGTCAGATGTAGCTCTCTGTCCAGTCTTTACTGTCAGATGTAGCTCTCTCCAGTCTTTACTGCCAGATGTAGCTCTCTCCAGTCTTTACTGTCAGATGTAGCTCTCTCTAAAGTCTTTACTGTCAGATGTAGCTCTCTCTCCAATCTTTACTGTCAGATGTAGCTCTCTCCAGTCCTTACTGTCAGATGTAGCTCTCTGTCCAGTCTTTACTATCAGATGTAGCTCTCTCTCTCCAGTCTTTACTGTCAGATGTAGCTCTCCAGTCTTTACTGTCAGATGTAGCTCTCTCTCCAGTCTTTACTGTCAGATGTAGCTCTCTCTCCTGTCTTTACTGTCAGATGTAGCTTTCTCTCCAGTCTTTACTGTCAGATGTCACTCTCTCTCTCCAGTCTTTACTGTCAGATGTAGCTCTCTCCAGTCCTTACTGTCAGATGTAGCTCTCTGTCCAGTCTTTACTGTCAGATGTAGCTCTCTCCAGTCTTTACTGCCAGATGTAGCTCTCTCCAGTCTTTACTGTGAGATGTAGCTCTCTCTAAAGTCTTTACTGTCAGATGTAGCTCTCTCTCCAGTCTTTACTGTCAGATGTAGCTCTCTCCAGTCCTTACTGTCAGATGTAGCTCTCTCTCCAGTCTTTACTATCAGATGTAGCTCTCTCTCCAGTCTTTACTGTCAGATGTAGCTCTCTCTCCAGTCTTTACTGTCAGATGTAGCTCTCTCTCCAGTCTTTACTGTCAGATGTAGCTCTCTCTCCAGTCTTTACTGTCAGATGTAGCTCTCTCTCCAGTCTTTACTGTCAGATGTAGCTCTCTCTCCAGTCTTTACTGTCAGATGTAGCTCTCTCTCCAGTCTTTACTGTCAGATGTAGCTCTCTCTCCAGTCTTTACTGCCAGAAGTAGCTCTCTCTCCAGTCTTTACTGTCAGATGTCACTCTCTCCAGTCTTTACTGTCAGATGTAGCTCTCTCTCCAGTCTTTACTGCCAGATGTCACTCTCTCCAGTCTTTACTGCCAGATGTAGCTCTCTCTCCAGTCTTCACTGCCAGATGTAGCTCTCTCTCCAGTCTTTACTGTCAGATGTAGCTCTCTCTCCAGTCTTCACTGTCAGATGTAGCTCTCTCCAGTCTTTACTGTCAGATGTAGCTCTCTCCAGTCTTTACTGTCAGATGTCACTCTCTCTCCTGTCTTTACTGTCAGATGTAGCTCTCTCTCCAGTCTTTACTGTCAGATGTAGCTCTCTCTCCAGTCTCTACTGCCAGATGTAGCTCTCTCCAGTCTTTACTGTCAGATGTATCTCTCTCCAGTCTTTACTGTCAGATGTAGCTCTCTGTCCAGTCTTTACTGTCAGATATAGCTCTCTCTCCAGTCTTTACTGTCAGATGTAGCTATCTCCAGTCCTAACTGTCAGATGTAGCTCTCTCTCCAGTCTTTACTGTCAGATGTAGCTCTCTCCAGTCCTTACTACCAGATGTAGCTCTCTCTCCAGTCTTTACTGTCAGATGTCACTCTCTCTCTCCAGTCTTTACTGTCAGATGTAGCTCTCTCCAGTCCTTACTGTCAGATGTAGCTCTCTGTCCAGTCTTTACTGTCAGATGTAGCTCTCTCCAGTCTTTACTGCCAGATGTAGCTCTCTCCAGTCTTTACTGTCAGATGTCACTCTCTCTCCAATCTTTACTGTCAGATGTAGCTCTCTCCAGTCCTTACTGTCAGATGTAGCTCTCTGTCCAGTCTTTACTGTCAGATGTAGCTCTCTCCAGTCTTTACTGCCAGATATAGCTCTCTCCAGTCTTTACTGTCAGATGTAGCTCTCTCTAAAGTCTTTACTGTCAGATGTAGCTCTCTCTCCAGTCTTTACTGTCAGATGTAGCTCTCTCCAGTCCTTACTGTCAGATGTAGCTCTCTGTCCAGTCTTTACTGTCAGATGTAGCTCTCTCTCCAGTCTTTACTGTCAGATGTAGCTCTCTCTCCAGTCTTTACTGTCAGATGTAGCTCTCTCTTCAGTCTTTACTGTCAGATGTAGCTCTCTCTCCAGTCTTTACTGTCAGATGTAGCTCTCTCTCCAGTCTTTACTGTCAGATGTAGCTCTCTCTCCAGTCTTTACTGTCAGATGTAGCTCTCTCTCCAGTCTTTACTGTCAGATGTAGCTCTCTCTCCAGTCTTTACTGTCAGATGTAGCTCTCTCTCCAGTCTTTACTGTCAGATGTTACTCTCTCCAGTCTTTACTGTCAGATGTCACTCTCTCCAGTCTTTACTGTCAGATGTAGCTCTCTCCAGTCTTTACTGTCAGATGTAGCTCTCTCCAGTCTTTACTGTCAGATGTAGCTCTCTCCAGTCTTTACTGTCAGATGTAGCTCTCTCCAGTCTTTACTGCCAAATGTAGCTCTCTCTCCAGTCTTTACTGTCAGATGTAGCTCTCTCCAGTCTTTACTGTCAGATATAGCTATCTCTCCAGTCTTTACTGTCAGATAAAGCTCTCTCTCCAGACTTTACTGTCAGATATAGCTCTCTCTCTAGTCTTTACTGTCAGATGTAGCTCTCTCTCCAGTCTTTACTGTCAGATATAGCTCTCTCTCTCCAGTCTTTACTGCCAGATGTAGCTCTCTCTCCAGTCTTTACTGTCAGATATAGCTCTCTCTCCAGGCTTTACTGTCAGATATAGCTCTCTCTCCAGTCTTTACTGTCAGATATAGCTCTCTCTCCAGTCTTTACTGTCAGATATAGCTCTCTCTCCAGACTTTACTGTCAGATATAGCTCTCTCTCTAGTCTTTACTGTCAGATGTAGCTCTCTCTCCAGTCTTTACTGTCAGATGTAGCTCTCTCTCCAGACTTTACTGTCAGATATAGCTCTTTCTCCAACTTTACTGTCAGATGTAGCTCTTTCCAATCCTTGCTGTCAAAAGTAGCTGTCTCCAATCCTTACTGTCAGATGTAGCTCTCTCTCCAATCTTTACTGCAAGATGTTACTTGCACCAGTCCTTACTGTCAGATGTAGCTCTCTCCAGTCTCTCCAATCGTTCCTGTCAGATGTAGCTCTCTCCAATCATTCCTGTCAGATGTAGCTCTCTCCAATTGTTCCTGTCAGATGTAGCTCTCTCCAATCATTCCTGTCAGATGTAGCTCTCTCCAATCGTTCCTGTCAGATGTAGCTCTCTCCAATCATTCCTGTCAGATGTAGCTCTCTCCAATCATTCCTGTCAGATGTAGCTCTCTCCAATTGTTCCTGTCAGATGTAGCTCTCTCCAATCGTTCCTGTCAGATGTAGCTCTCTCCAATCCTTACTGTCAGATGTAGCTCTCTCCAATTGTTCCTGTCAGATGTAGCTCTCTCCAATTGTTCCTGTCAGATGTAGCTCTATCTTTAATCCTTACCACTAGATGTAGCTCTCTCCAATCATTCCTGTCAGATGTAGCTCTCTCCAATCGTTCCTGTCAGATGTAGCTCTCTCCAATCATTCCTGTCAGATGTAGCTCTCTCCAATCATTCCTGTCAGATGTAGCTCTCTCCAATCGTTCCTGTCAGATGTAGCTCTCTCTTTAATCCTTACTGTCAGATGTAGCTCTCTCCAGTCTCTCCAATCATTCCTGTCAGATGTAGCTCTCTCCAATCGTTCCTGTCAGATGTAGCTCTCTCCAATCATTCCTGTCAGATGTAGCTCTCTCCAATCCTTACTGTCAGATGTAGCTCTCTCCAATCATTCCTGTCAGATGTAGCTCTCTCCAATTGTTCCTGTCAGATGTAGCTCTCTCCAATCATTCCTGTCAGATGTAGCTCTATCTTTAATCCTTACCACTAGATGTAGCTCTCTCCAATCATTCCTGTCAGATGTAGCTCTCTCCAATCATTCCTGTCAGATGTAGCTCTCTCCAATCATTCCTGTCAGATGTAGCTCTCTCCAATTGTTCCTGTCAGATGTAGCTCTCTCCAATCATTCCTGTCAGATGTAGCTCTCTCCAATCATTCCTGTCAGATGTAGCTCTCTCCAATTGTTCCTGTCAGATGTAGCTCTCTCCAATCGTTCCTGTCAGATGTAGCTCTCTCCAATCCTTACTGTCAGATGTAGCTCTCTCCAATTGTTCCTGTCAGATGTAGCTCTCTCCAATCATTCCTGTCAGATGTAGCTCTATCTTTAATCCTTACCACTAGATGTAGCTCTCTCCAATCATTCCTGTCAGATGTAGCTCTCTCCAATCGTTCCTGTCAGATGTAGCTCTCTCCAATCATTCCTGTCAGATGTAGCTCTCTCCAATCATTCCTGTCAGATGTAGCTCTCTCCAATCGTTCCTGTCAGATGTAGCTCTCTCTTTAATCCTTACTGTCAGATGTAGCTCTCTCCAGTCTCTCCAATCATTCCTGTCAGATGTAGCTCTCTCCAATCATTCCTGTCAGATGTAGCTCTCTCCAATCGTTCCTGTCAGATGTAGCTCTCTCCAATCATTCCTGTCAGATGTAGCTCTCTCCAATCATTCCTGTCAGATGTAGCTCTCTCCAATCGTTCCTGTCAGATGTAGCTCTCTCCAATCCTTACTGTCAGATGTAGCTCTCTCCAATCATTCCTGTCAGATGTAGCTCTCTCCAATTGTTCCTGTCAGATGTAGCTCTCTCCAATCATTCCTGTCAGATGTAGCTCTATCTTTAATCCTTACCACTAGATGTAGCTCTCTCCAATCATTCCTGTCAGATGTAGCTCTCTCCAATCATTCCTGTCAGATGTAGCTCTCTCCAATCATTCCTGTCAGATGTAGCTCTCTCCAATCGTTCCTGTCAGATGTAGCTCTCTCTTTAATCCTTACCACTTGATGTAGCTTTCTCCAATCCATCTGGACTTGTAGCCTGCTGTTCTTATGTAGTACCCTCTAGCTGCTGTTCTCATGTAGTACCCTCTAGCTGCTGTTCTCATGTAGTACCCTCTTGCTGCTGTTCTCATGTAGTACACTCTTGCTGCTGTTCTCATGTAGTACACTCTATCTGCTGTTCTCATGTAGTACACTCTATCTGCTGTTCTCATGTAGTACACTCTAGCTGCTGTTCTCATGTAGTACACTCTATCTGCTGTTCTCATGTAGTACCCTCTAGCTGCTGTTGTCATGTAGTACCCTCTAGCTGCTGTTCTCATGTAGTACCCTCTAGCTGCTGTTCTCATGTAGTACACTCTATCTGCTGTTCTCATGTAGTACACTCTATCTGCTGTTCTCATGTAGTACACTCTATCTGCTGTTCTCATGTAGTACACTCTATCTGCTGTTCTCATGTAGTACACTCTATCTGCTGTACACTCTATCTGCTGTACACTCTATCTGCTGAACACTCTATCTGCTGTACACTCTATCTGCTGTACACTCTATCTGCTGTACACTCTATCTGCTGCACACTCTATCTGCTGTACACTCTATGTGCTGTGCACTCTATCTGCTGTACACTCTATCTGTGATGAGGTGCTGTGCATGGTCTTCACGATTACATGGTGGCAAGCAGAAAGTCCGTGCAACAAGGGACAGCACGAGATACTTGTGCCTAGTCGAGGAAGCGAGGGAAAGCCCGAGCTAGCCTCGTGGTCAGTCGATCATGAGAAGTCAGAGTAGACGGTTGTAGTATTGGAAGACGTAGTCTTATGTTGCGCAAATGTTTAATGTTTGAATATGTCGCGAGTGCTAAAGTGTAAATAATGTTTGAATATGTGAAATAAATGGACGAGAATAAACTGACAGAATGTACCAAGAAGACGAGCAGCGTTTGGGTTGTCAACCCTAGACGTTAAAGTTGGTGTAAATCAAGGTTCATGTCAAGTCTACGTCAAGGTTCAGTTCAAGCAGACCACGATTCATTCTAGGTTGAATCAGAGTCATTCCAAGTGTAGCATTGATTCATTTCAAGTGAAGCTTCGAGTTATTACAAGTGGGGGCTCGTCCGGGATGAAATTAGAAACCACGCGGACCATAAGCATAGGAAAACATTTTTGTTTCTTCCAAGGTAAGATAAACATGCGGAAAACAGTGTACTTCACCCGAGCAGAGCCTATAATTAACACAGCAAGCGCCGACAGGTCCGCTTCCGACCAATGAAAACCGGTGTGTCATCTACGCCCTGCCACACACCGTATCACCAAGTTTTGCGGATTCAGGAAGTTTCATGTTTACCAAAGGTACATATCGTAAATATTATAAATCAAGTTTGTGAATTAAATCAGATTTGTGACGATTATTGCTTCGCGGAAACCAGCAAACTATGAACTACGTTTGGGAACAAAAGTTACGTTAAGCTTTATAACCACAGTGACATTTTAACATCAATGTGCGTTTATCAGAATGGCATCTAAACGGTTGATAAAAAGTAAGAACACTGTGTCGCAAGTATCTTCAGCGACAACAATGAAAGATACATCGATAAGTAACCAGAAGATCAAGATGTGCATTTTTTGTAAGTACCAGCACAGTTCTTTGACTATCTGCGACAGAGATCCTAAATATTCAAGTTATATTGAAGACTTGGTAAATAAAAAGTGGCAAAATAAACAAAAGAATAACCTTAAAAAGTGCCACTTCTGTAAAGCATTCGGACATATTGTAAAACACTGTGTTGGGAAACAGATGTTAAAAGACAAGAAAAGATCCTTGTTTGCAAAAACTAATTCAGTTACAATGGATTCAGAAGGTATTCCTACTCTAGATTGTGTAGCATGCGACTGGTTGAAGAAACAGGGAAAAACATCAGAGCCACATATAATGTTGAGAGGAACAGTCCAAATGAAATGCCCAGGAACTAAAAAGATAAAGAACGAAATCGTAATTGCAGAGTTAGAACCCAGCAAGAGTAGTAATACAAGCAAGAAAGTTGAAACGAAAAAGACAGGAGCCACTAAAACAGAGAAAAAGTCAAACTCAGAAACAATGAAAATCAATCAAGCAAAGGATATCACTATTCCAACAATGACATCAGTCGAGACAAAAGCAACTCAATGTGTGAAAAAACCAGACTGTGAAATACTAATAGATAAACAAGCCGTGAATAAAGAATTTTCATTCTTAGAGGACAATAAATATATAGATTATGATCAATTCCGCAGAGCAGAAAGTCAGAAATATTGGGAAAAGTCAATTAAATGTTTGATAAACAAGAAACCAGCACAAATGCAATTAAATAGAAAATCAAATATCACTTTGGTATGTGACAAATTTTTAGAAAAATCAGATTATAACGGAGAAATAGTTTACTGTTTAGACAGAGAAGGTTTGTTGATGCGATTTCGGACAGCTTATATTTATTTGAAGTCGCCCTATATATCAAGACCATTGAAAGTACTGGTATTGAGCAACATCGGAACAGATGTGATTCTGGGATACAAAGACTTCAACATTAGAGACTGTTCTGATGAAGACATACGAGTCTGGGAACAAAGTCATCTCTATCAACAAAAATAAAAGCCATCACAGTTTGACCAGCCATCACAGTTTGACATGCCATCACAGTTTGACCAGCCATCACAGTTTGACCAGCCATCACAGTTTGACATGCCATCACAGTTTGACCAGTCATCACAGTTTGACCAGTCATCACAGTTTGACCAGCCATCAGTTTGACCAGCCATCAGTTTGACCAGCCATCACAGTTTGACATGCCATCACAGTTTGACATGCCATCAGTTTGACCAGTCATCACAGTTTGACCAGTCAAAACAGTTTGACCAGCCATCTCAGTTTGACCAGCCAAATAGTTTGACCAGCCATCACAGTTTGATCAGCCATCAGAGTTTGACCAACCTAAATCAGAAATCACCAACCAGTACTGTACAGTGAATGAACAGAAACATATCAACCACTGAATTATTTAAATTTGAAAATCACCATCAAGGAACACGAAATTGATTTTTCTCCAGATACCTCAAAATCGACCATTGAAACATTTCAAAATCATCAAATTCTAAGCAACACTTCAAGAGCATCTATACAATATCAAGATCGTCGAATACCAAACGTATCATAAAATAAAGAATGCGAGAATAATGAAGCATTCCTACAGTTTAAGCACAATCAACAGCCACAAAAATGTCAGTAGTACATCGTGTGTACACAAATATTAATTGTGAAAGTTAATCAAGTTAATAATCTAGTGTTTGTGTAAATATCAAATTAATGAAGTATTTTAAAAAGTGCATAAACACCTGGTTTCATTTATAAGTCACATACTGTGTGTATTGAACACCTTCCGTTTAGTTTCATTACGAATTATTTTAAAGGTGGCATATCAGTAAATAAATTGTTAAATTGATAAGTATTTTTAAAAAAGTGCATAAACACCTGGTTTCATTTAGAAGTCACATACTGTGTGTATTGAACACCTTCCGTTTAATTTCATTACGAATTATTTTAAAGGTGGCATATTAGTGTATACAGTCACTGAACAATGATAATAGTATTGTGTTAACTTATAAAATTATAATATTTTTAGTCAGTATATTTCCAAGATTACCAGCTATCCTACCATGAAAGACCCAAGAGCAGAACAGACTGTCGAGGGAACCAAGGAATGAGAACCTGGAAAGCAAGCGTCAGAGTACAAGCAAGACACACAGCCTGCAGGGATGGATCAAGATCAAGGATAGTTATTGGGATGAATGGGAATGAAAGAGAATAAAACAGGAATGAATGATGAATGAAAGATTTGTGGGTAGTATTTTAATAGTGTACATGCATTTAACTTAGGTTAGTAGTTCATTAGGAATAGTTTAGTATTCATGTAATGACAGAGTTAGTAGTTCATTAGGAATAGTTTAGTATTCATGTAATAACAGAGTTAATAGTTCAAAAGTTCCAAAAAAAAAAAAAAAATTCTCTCTCCCCAGGAACAGCACAACCGAATTAAAGATTTAGCAATAGATCATATAGAAATCTTTTTCCACAGAATGATTTACATAAATTCAATTTGAAATGTTTTGGCATAGGTACACAGCACAGGGACATGCTAAAGTTGTCCACCACATCCAAGATTAGGAACCAGCTATAGTTATACCAAATAGTTTTATCTGCCATACACTCTATCTGCTGCTTGCTTCTGTTCTTTTGGGACCAAATGACCAAACCTTTGAACTCTTGGATGTGCCTTCCATTGCTTTCAGTCCTTCACTGGTACTGTGCCTCCCATTGCTTTCAGTCCTTCACCGGTACTGTGCCTCCCATTGCTTTCAGTCCTTCACCGGTACTGTGCCTCCAATTACTTTCAGTCCTTCACCGGTACTGTGCCTCCCATTGCTTTCAGTCCTTCACTGGTACTGTGCCTCCAATTACTTTCAGTCCTTCACCGGTACTGTGCCTCCCATTGCTTTCAGTCCTTCACTGGTACTGTGCCTCCCATTGCTTTCAGTCCTTCACTGGTACTGTGCCTCCCATTGCTTTCAGTCCTTCACTGGTACTGTGCCTCCCATTGCTTTCAGTCCTTCACTGGTACTGTGCCTCCCATTGCTTTCAGTCCTTCACTGGTACTGTGCCTCCCATTGCTTTCAGTCCTTCACTTGTACTGTGCCTCTCATTGCTTTCAGTCCTTCACTGGTGTCTCTGTCTCTATTTGTTTTTCTCACCTCCTTTCTTGTACATCTCATCATACATGTTGAAATTTTGCATTTATGTTTTTATAGGACTCTCCATGTCTGGCACTGATAGCACAAAGTTGGTATGATTAAGACATTTATCAGCTGCTTTGTTATGTCTCAAAATAAGCGCTGTTTTGGTAATTTATGTTGCTGGCCTTCTTTATGCTGATTTCTATATTTTGTCCAATCCTCCATCCTCTGTTAACATACTGCTCCAATACTTAAACTTGTTAGCTTGTTTTAATGTCACTCCTTCAACAGTGATTACCTGTTGAACTGGTGTTTTATTCATTGTCATTGTTTCTGTTTTTTCTGCATTTATTTTCATATTTTGTTTCCATGTTTGTTGGCCCTAATCAGAGGTTACAACTGCTGCATGTACAGGTCTACTCAGCCAGTCAAACACACTGACATTATATACTGATATTATTTAATTTCATAGATTCAAGTGGTTTGTACAAGTGGTTTATATGCAAGTGGTTTGTACAAGTGGTTTATATACAAGTGGTTTGTACAAGTGGTTTATACAAGTGGTTTATATGCAAGTGGTTTGTACAAGTGGTTTATATGCAAGTGGTTTATACAAGTGGTTTATATGCAAGTGTTTTGTACAAGTGGTTTATATGCAAGTGGTTTGTACAAGTGGTTTATATGCAAGTGGTCTGTACAAGTGGTTTATATACAAGCGGTTTTTACAAGTGGTTTTTACAAGTGGTTTATATGCAAGTGGTTTATATACAAGTGGTTTGTACAAGTGGTTTATATACAAGTGGTTTCTATACAAGTGGTTTAAATACAAGTGGTTTCTATACAAGTGGTTTATATACAAGTGGTTTATATACAAGTGGTTTATATACAAGTGGTTTGTACAAGTGGTTAATATAGAAGTGGTTTTTCTACAAGTGGTTTATATACAAGTGGTTTGTACAAGTGGTTAATATAGAAGTGGTTTTTCTACAAGTGGTTTGTACAAGTGGTTTATATGCAAGTGGTTTGTACAAGTGGTTTGTACAAGTGGTTTATATACAAGTGGTTTATATACAAGTGGTTTGTACAAGTGGTTAATATACAAGTGGTTTGTACAAGTGGTTTATATGCAAGAGGTTTGTTTCCCACTGTGGTTCCACTCTGTCCACCTGGCGAGCGCAGGTGTCTTAAAGATCCCTGACAAATATCATCTGGTACATCCCTGCTAAGGGAGCAGACCATGGAGATCAGTTTTACAAGCACAGACTTCAGTTACTGATAGCAACTCCAAGTAAACATTGACAAGTACTCAGTCTCCCCCAAAATTTCTTCTACTTCTTCCTGGTATTCACCAGCTGTAAACACTACTGGAAAGTTCTGGTTGTTTGTCCACCTCTGGACTTTAGACTTGTTCCAGAACTTAAGTGTTCCATGCACATCAGTTTTACGGATCTGGCTTATTTCTATGCAGACTGTTGGTTCCTCGCCTCAGGTAAATACACACCCCGCCTTCACAGGAAACATGCCCAGTTAATCGTCTTGTATGGCATGCATGTTAAAGCAGAAGTGGGTCTAGTCTCCCCAACTTCCCGAGTCAAAGTTTGATGTTTCCTCTATCAAGTGAAAACTCACCACCAATATACCATGGATGATCTTGTTTATAGCAACCCAAGTCGTTGTTAGGACTGCCTCCATTTGCCGCCAGGCAGAGGTACTTCCTCCACAGGCCAAAGTCTCCGTTGTTATCATAAGCCCAGAAGGGAGCAGCAAAGGACAACACCTGAAGTATCATGGCCATCAGCAGTGTGACGCAGGCGATGAAGGGGATGGAGGCAGCTCCGAGGACACCCGGCATCTTGCTAGCAGGTCACAGGTGGGTTCTGGCCAAGGAAATCACATAACAGATACAAATCAGGTACATATAAGGTGTTCATAGGTAAACACATACACACAGGTACACATCAGGTGTGCATAGGTAAACACATACACACAGGTACATATTAGATGTGCATAGGTAAACACATACATCATCATCATCAGTTCTTGTTAAGCCTAGTGGCACATGAGGCTTCAGAGAGGACTTCCCATGCTTTCCTGTCCTGTGCAATCTTCAGTGCAGTTTTCCATGTCAAAGATGCCGCATTCAGGTCACTCTCCATCGTTCGTCTCCATGTTGTTTTTGGGCGCCTCTTTTTTTCTCTTTCCCTCTGGTGTCCATGTGAGAGCTGTTTTGGCAGTTATATCAGGATTCATTCTCATAACGTGGCCAAGCCATTTCCATCTTCTCTTGGTTATCATATTGTCTAAAGTTTCTTGGTTTGTGACTTGAAGTAGTTTAGTGGTTGAGATTGTATCTGGCCAAAAAATATTGATAATTCTACGTAGACATGTGTGGTGGAAGGTGGACAGCTTGTGTGCATCCTTTTTGGTCATTCTCCAGCATTCTGCTCCATAAACAGTAACTGCAAAATGATGCTCTTGTAGAGTTGACGTTTTGTTCCTCTGCAGTAACTGTTGGATTTCCAGATTTGCCTCATCCTTCCAAAAGCAGCTCTAGCTTTGTTCAGGCGTGACTGTATGTCTTCCTTTGCTCCTCCCAATAGGGACACCACACTGCCAAGATATGTGAAATGCAATTTTCAAGTGATTGGTTACTTATGGTCACTGGTAGTTGGTTTGGACTTTAGGAGTGACCAGAAGAGATAAGATCAGGAATGAGGTCATACGAGATAAAATCTGCACATTACCAATTCTAAATTACATACAAAGACAGCAAATGAAATGGTTTGCCCACTCGGAGAGAATGCCTCCTGATGCTATATCATACAAGGCATACACCAAAAGACGAGAGGGACGTAGAGCAAGAGGTAGACCAAGAACAAAATGGGAAAATAACATCAGAGAAACTCTACAGCACCATGATGTGTCTATGGTTGAAGCAGACAGAAGAGCACGGAGCAGGACCTTATATCTCCCTCGACACCTGTAGCGGTAAAAGGACGTATAGACTAAGAAGAGATATCAAGTGTGCATAGCTAAATACATACGTGGGGGTACATATCAGGTGTGCACAGCTAAACACATACATGGGGGTACATATCAGGTGTGCCACCACAAAGCAAACATAATTAGAGGGGGGGGGGGGGAATCTGTGGAGGGTGATAGGGGTCAGGCCCCAATCATCGAAATATTTAACTTTGTTAGGGGCAAAGACACCATCTTTAGAAGTTTTCTTCTATTTTCAAAGTATTTGTTTAAATGTGTCATATAAATTCAAATATTCTATTCTATTTATTTGCCAGTCAGCACATGACTTTTATTACTTGTACTCATAAGTAGTAGTAGTTGATTTTTACCCCACTAGGACATCACACAAGCGATAAACACCCAATGACACAAAGTGCCCCCATGTGAGTGAGGATCACCGTGGAGAGGTCCCAGAAACTGCATTCAGACAACTGGCCATATTTATGGCCTGCCTATATTGTGGCCCCTGACAAAAGCCAGGTGGGGCTTCAAATAAAAAATGTCATCCTAAAAAGGACGTAAGGATTGAACTTGTACTCATACTTGTACTCATACTTGTACTCATACTTGTACTCATACTTGTACTTATACTTGTACTCATACTTGTACTCATACTTGTACTCATACTTGTACTCATACTTGTACTCATACTTGTACTCATACTTGTACTCATACTTGTACTCATACTTGTACTCATACTTGTACTCATACTTGTACTCATACTTGTACTCATGTACTGAATAGCAAATAAATATAATAATATACTTGAAATAATATTAAATGCACAAATAAATTCTTGTCAAGACAATCTCTATACATGGTTAACTCCTTCATCCACACAAGCCTAAATTTAGGGCCAGGCAAGCATAATGGGGATGCATGGTCTTGAGGCAGGGCATGAGCCTTGTGTGCTGAAGGTCTGGGTTCAAGCCCCAGTGAAGGCTGGGAATTTTTTATGTGGACTAGTTATTCTCCCTGATCCCTGGGTAGTAAGTTCGGGGGCCCATGTGCATTCTTGCACACGTAAAACAATTCACTGGCAGGTGGAACCTAACAATATTTTATTTATGGGATCTTAAGGGATCTGAGTCAGATTCTGGCACTTAAGGCACACACAGACACTCATAGGTATGCACAGGTACAAATAGGTACACATAAGTAAAGGTGTTGCATGTGAAATCCATATGGTCTTGTAAAGAGTTGATGAAGCTAGGGCTGTGAGAAGCATGGATATACACAGGCATTCATGCTGTGTTGATGGGTTGTGAGTGTAAACATTTGAGCCACTTAAAGTTATGAAACAAAGGTTGCTTGATGTTCACAGGTGACTGCAAACATCCCAAGTTGTTTGGGGAATGTGAGATCCCTGTATAGCTGACCTGTGTTGACGGGAGTCCATGTTACTTGAGTCAACCAGCATTCAGTCAGTCTGAGTGTGTATGTGTGGGCAAATTGTTCAGGCCCTATGGACTCATGGACTTTATGGGGCAGTTGTAATGTTTTATTCCGTGGAGCTGGTGTGAAGTGTCCAGATGATTGGTGGATCATGAGTTGGACATCATTATCCTGTCAGAGTAATTCTTTAGAATGGACTTGGGTAGGCCGTGTGTGGGGTCAGCACAGCTGCTGCTATGTGGCAGGCTGGTTGACGGGGTGTCTTGAAGTGCTACAGAAGGTTCTGTAGGAACTATAGGTACACACAGGAACTGATGATTGCTTTTGTGTCTCCGATATGCCCCTTTCTGAACTGCAGGACTTCATCCATTTGTTCTCAAACTTCCATCCCAGCATCTGATGCACTTCTAGAATCTCACCTTCATCTGTACATTTTCTGAATCTCACTGTCACCGTGGACTCTAAGGGCCTCAGCACCTTGGTGTACTATAAGCCTACTGATTCCCTCGCTTTTCTTCTCTACATGTCCTCTCATCCCTCTTCCTGCAAGTACTCCATCCTTTTCTCCCAACTTCTATGCCTCCGCAGACTATGCCAGGAGAACGACGACTTTCGCAACAAGGCCCTAGAAATGCTGGACTTCTTCCGGCTTCGAGGGTATCCTGAACATGTCCTATCTGCCGCCTTTCACTGAGCACTGTCAATCCATCGTGCCGAGGCTCTCGTTTCCAAGCCTAAACGTCCCCACAACAGACCTATCCTCATACTTACCTACCACCCTCACAACATCTGTGCGAAAAATATTCACCTTAAGCATCTCTCCATCTTTAGCACGATTTTCTTTGAACTTCTTCTAGTGGCCTACAGATATGACTGTAACCTCAGGGAACAAGTCTGGAATTCCTGAATGCTACCTTCCACATACGTGAAGCATTCTACTGTACCAGCCACAATGTCCTTTACACCATCAACTGCAAGAGATGTGGTATGAAATACATCAGTGAAATGGGTCTATGACCGGTTGACAGGTTCAGACAACATCTTTGGGATGTGCAGAACGGTGCCCTAAAACCAATATCATTGCACTTTAATTCCCAGGATCACCAAGGTGTTCATGACAATGAGGTGACAGCCATTAAATCTAGCCCCTCTAGCGACAGAGTTTGCAAGACTCTTCCAAATCGCTTTATTTACACCTTTGAAACACACACACTCAGGGGATTGAACTGTCAACATAGTTTTATCTAAAATTCTTGAGTTACGGCCCTTGACATTTCATGGCTATTTGTTCTCGGGGTCAACGGTTCTCCTCATTCCACAGGCAAGACATCAACGTGGCTGCTTATGGATACTCAGTTGAGTAATTTTCTGTTTTTATGTGGTTTTGTTTGATTTATGTATGTGCTGATGTAGGCTTTATAGCCGCAACGTTTATGTTTTGTTTTTATTTGTTATATTATAAAGCTCGCTGATCTACTTTTTTGTTCAGTTTTATACCTTTCCAAGAACATACAGGTACACACAGGTACACATTGGTATGCATAGTTACATACAGTTACTCATAGAAAAACACAGGTACGCACAGGTACACATAGGTACTCTGAACAGACAGTTTGAGCAGAGAGTGTGTCTGAGCAGAGAAAGTGTCTGAGCAGAGAAGGTGTCTGAGCAGAGAAAGTGTCTGAGCAGAGAAGGTGTCTGAGCAGAGAAGGTGTCTGAGCAGAGAGTCATGCAAAGTTTCTGGACAGCACCCAATGACTATCCTACAGTACTACTAGACGGCCAAGGAATTCTGAACAGCCTAGTCTAAAAGCAAACACAACAACGTGCAGCGTGATCTGACCCAACAACCCATGCTAGATGGAGCTGTAGTCACCAATTTCCACCCCCAATTCTGTCTATTTCTGAATCCTCTACATGGACCAATGATTGGCACCCACCTGGGGAGACTGGGTGTAGCCCTCAGCTGTGTTCGGGAAGAAAATACCGTCACCCCTGGACACGGCAGAGTTAGATGAGCTGGCCACTTACTGTGCAAACAACGAGTCGAATTGTCCCCGGGCCCAACCTGGGAAAAACAACGAGTCAAACTGTCCCCGGGCCCAATCTGAGTATGTTGATTCACATACAATATCGGATAAAACACAGCAGCTCACCTTGGATGGACTGTTGTCTAGATTCACATGCAGGTGTCAGCACAGATCACTTCTCCGGTTCCTACCAGCCCTGTGTATGTATCTGTTAACTACACACCCCGACTTCTTGCGTCTATCCTAACTTCATCGACTGGGGTCTGGGATACGAAAGCGCGAATTCTGTCTACTATCCGTTTTCCAGTCACCTGTGTGTTACAACAAGGGAAGAGAACAGGAACATCCACATAAATTTTCGACAAGATGCAAAAGTTTTTGACGTCTAAGCAGACAAATGTCTTTAACAAGATGCGACAGTTTTTGACGTCTACGCAGATAAATGTTTTTAACAAGATGCGACAGTTTTGGACGTCTAAGCAGATAAATGTTTTTAACAAGATGCGACAGTTTTTGACGTCTAAGCAGATAAATGTTTTTAACAAGATGCGACAGTTTTTGACGTCTACGCAGATAAATGTTTTTAACAAGATGCGACAGTTTTTGACGTCTAAGCAGATAAATGTTTTTAACAAGAAAAATTGAAAGCAAGAGGCAGACAGTAATTCAAGTGGGAGTACACCAAGAAAGCAACTAGCAGCAGTCTGAGAGTTACAACCAAGACAAGAAACTGTTGGTGTCGGAGAACCATTGTTGCCAACGTTCGTTGTGGAGACGACACATAGTTGATTGATAAGATAAGCAAAAAATAGTTGGTTGGTAACCCATCATGCATGTCGTATGGAGCTAGTAGAGAGAGTTGGCCCCTGTAGCAAGTCTCCACACAATAAATACTGGTCTCCGTACAATGATTACACGTCTCCGTACAATGATTACACGTCTCTACACAATGATTACACGTCTCCGTACAATGATTACACGTCTCCGTACAATGATTACACGTCTCTACACAATGATTATACTTCTCCGTACAAGGATTACACGTCTCTACACAATGATTACACGTCTCCGTGCAATGATTACACGTCTCTAAACAATGATTACACTCTCTAAACAATGATTACACGTCTCTAAACAATGATTACGCGTCTCTAAACAATGATTACACGTCTCTACACAATGATTACACGTCTCCGTACAATGATTACACGTCTCCGTACAATGATTACACGTCTCTACACAATGATTACACGTCTCCGTACAATGATTACACGTCTCTACACAATGATTACACGTCTCCGTGCAATGATTACGCGTCTCTAAACAATGATTACACGTCTCTAAACAATGATTACACGTCTCTAAACAATGATTACACGTCTCTAAACAATGATTACACGTCTCTAAACAATGATTACACGTCTCTAAACAATGATTACACGTCTCTAAACAATGATTACACGTCTCTAAACAATGATTACACGTCTCTAAACAATGATTACACGTCTCTAAACAATGATTACACGTCTCTAAACAATGATTACACGTCTCTAAACAATGATTACACGTCTCTAAACAATGATTACACGTCTTTAAACAATGATTGCACGTCTCTACACAATCATAACAAGTCTCTACACAGTCTTAACAAGTCTCCTAGCAATAATAATCGGTCTCTACACAATAATGATTGGTCTCCACACAATAAATTTTGGTCTCCACACAATCATTACTGGACTCTACGCAATCAAAACACGTCTTCCCACAATCATTACAGGTCCCCACGCAATGGTAACAAGTCTCTACACACAATGATAATTATTGGCCTCTAAACAATCATAACAAGTCTGCACACAATAATTACTGATCTCCACGCAATCATAGCACATCTCCACACAATCATAGCACATCTCCACACAATCATAGCACATCTCCACACAATCATAGCACATCTCCACGCAATCATAGCACATCTCCACGCAATTATAGCACATCTCCACACAATCATAGCACATCTCCACACAATCATAGCACATCTCCACACAATCATAGCACATCTCCACACAATCATAGCACATCTCCACACAATCATAGCACATCTCCACAGAATCATTACAAGTCTTCACAGAATCATTACGTCTTCACAGAATCATTACAAGTCTTCACAGAATCATTACAAGTCTTCACAGAATCATTACATGTTCCCACACAATCATGACAGGTCACCATACAATCATAACAAGTATTTACACAATCATAACAGATTCCCACACAATCATAAAAACCCTTACACGATCAATACATGTTCGCACACAATCATTGCAAGTAGCTACATAATTATTACATAAGCGCGCAATCATGACACAAAAATGACAGGTCACCATACAATCATAACAACTCTTTACACAATCATAACAGGTTAACACACAATCATGAAAACCCTCACACAATCATTACATGTTCTCACACAATTATGACAAGTAGCTACATAATCATCACATGTTCTCACATACAGTCATTATTTTTCTCCACAAAATCATACCATGTATCCACACAATCATAACATGTCTCGTCTTCACACAATCATTACTGGTCTCCACACAATCATTACTGGTCTGGAGCACTAGAGACGGTCTCACTGTTATAGACCAGATGACAGCATGCAGACAGTTCGCCGAGACATGGACATGTTGTGTGTACACACCAGAAATCTCACAGTGACAGTTGAGACATGGACATGTTGTGTGTACACACCAGAAATCTCACAGTGACAGTTTTTCAGTTGACAGCTCTGGGTTGAGGGTCACATTTGTGTTTTACCTTACTCTTCAGAATACTTTACATTCATTAGCACGAAACCTGTTTCCTATATCTGAAATGTACCAATCCTCTCGTGTTATTGAGATTTGTGTTCTGTGTTGTGTTGTACGCGCTTATGAACCACTGCTGAATGCCGCGGTTGTTTTTGTGGGATGGTTATTAATAAACCGGAATATCTGGGTGCCGGGAGGGGCTGGCGCCTTCTGGCAAAACCGGCCTAACAGGTTTGGGCACCACACACAGTTCCCACACAACAGATCACACACATATCTACAGGCTGTGGGAGGGCCAGCGCCCAGTTATCCTCACTAACAGAACAAGTGCCAGGTCTGACACAGCATTATGTAGATTCTTGCCGGGCGGCATTCAGTGTTGCTCAGATTTGTTTTCATCTTTCAAATCATCGTCATCATCATCGTCATCATTATCGTCATATTCATCACAAACATGTTCCCTGTCGATAAAAGTAGGCTGTTAGTGGCACCATCTCACAGGACTGGGGCAAACATATTGTCTCAGACTGCAGACGAATGTCCTGAAATTTGTCACTTTTTAAGGATACTTACAGACAATGGATAGGCAGCTCATCAAGCCACTTTCTTACAATTTTATAAAACCTTTCTGAGAGGGAAACTAAAATATGGAAGTATTGTCTGTGACTCAGCAACTGACTGCACAAACATTAAACTAGATAGTATACAGTGCCAGGCACTAACCGCAATTATGGGTGCCGGTACAAGAGAAGCAATGGAAGTAACGCTGGGTACAGTACCGTTAAATCTGAGAGAGAAGCCATTAATACACAATTTCTGGCTTCAGACCGCACACAATCATGATCATCCGGCATGTGACGCTTTTAACACCAATACAAACGAGTTCCAGCGGGTGCCAGTCAGAAACGTTCTTATGCCAGCAGCATGGATTGCTGCAGTAGAAATGAATACGAATGAGGAACTAGCCAAGACACTTGAAGTGAGTAAGAGACATTGACCTCAGATAGCTCCATGGGAATGGAACCACTATGTGCAGAGAGTTGATCTGTTGCTCCAGAATCATTCATAGAAACCGTGTGCTCGTGACTCTTTTGATTGGTCTTCCATTGATTGTAATTGTTGTAACAGTATCACTGTCATAGTAGCGTTGTCTTTTGTAGTTAAATACCATGTTTACTGTTTATATGGTAATTATTTTGAATCAGCCAATAAGTAACATCACTAACTTCTTGTTGTAATCTATTTCTGACCCTCTTCACTGACTTATCAGTTGTGTGTCTCGAACAATCATCCACAAACTAATCTATTTCTTACCCTCTTCCCTAACGTATCAGTTGTGTGTCTGGAACAATCATCCACAAACTAATCTATTTCTTACCCTCTTCACTAACGTATCAGTTGTCTGTCTGAAACAATCATCCACAAACTAATCTATTTCCTACCCTCTTCACTAACGTATCAGTTGTGTGTCTGGAACAATCATCCACAAACTAATCTATTTCTTACCCTCTTCCCTAACGTATCAGTTGTGTGTCTGGAACAATCATCCACAAACTAATCTATTTCCTACCCTCTTCACTAACGTATCAGTTGTGTGTCTGGAACAATCATCCACAAACTGTCTCAGACTTACTCTTGTGTCTTTGATGACCTCGTTAAGATCATTAGCCAGGATATAGAATACTGTTGCCGACAACACAACACCTTCCTGTATTGAGATACTTGTTCTCTCATTGTAAGTGAGCACTGAGAATGCCCTGTCCTCCAAGAAGCTCTTAGTGTACCTATGTATTCGTCCTTTTTGCATCTTGTCTGTCCGTCTGTCTGTCAGTCCGCCCACAGGTCTGTGTGTCTGTCATCGATCTGCCTCTCGACTTGTCTGCCAGTTGGTCAGTGGGGCTGATGTTGGCTATCTGGTATTGCACTGAGTTTTAATACAGAAGCTATTTCTGTTTTCAAGCCCGCCATTGTTTAGTAACAATACCAAAGTGGGCCCACACCGGTACACAGAATAACCTACAGGAAATGTTACACACAAACAGTTGTAACAAAAGTTACACTTGACCAGTTACATTACATATTACACACAACCAGTTGTAACACAAGTTACACTCGAGCAGTTACATCACATATTACACACAACCAGTTGTAACACATGGCTGTGAGTTCTTGACGTTTAGCAAACACTTTAGGAACGAGCGAGATTTCAGACGGGTGGAAAGGTGGATAGATATCATATAACAGGATTACAAATTCATTCGTCACTTGAATCAGTCACCAGCTATTTAACCCCACCCCAAAACCAGACAGAGAGCATCCCAGACTCAGCGACTCCAAGCATTATCACCTTCAATCTACTTTTGGCAAGATGCTGGAGGAGATGGCTACTGCGGAGCTGCTCTTTTTTTTAAAGGGAAGAGCTGACTGACTGACTGACTTTCTACCCCACTAGGACATCACACAAGCGATAAACACCCGATGACACAAAGTGCCACCATGTGGATGAGGATCGCCGCGGAGAGGTCCCAGAAACCGCGTTCAGACAATTGGCCATATTTATAGCCTGCTTTATTGCGGCCCCTGGCAAAAGCCAGGGTGGGGTTCAAAAAACAAAAACTTTCGTCCTAAAAAGGACGAAACTAAATTGTAGATATGGGAAGAGCTCCAGCCAAGAGGTTTAAATAACTACAATCCGTCCTGGCTAAATGTGGCTACCTTAGCTTTTAGGGTTTGTGAGGTTGCTGAACGCCCAAGAGGCGGATCTGGAAACCTAATCTCGAGGAAGCTTTCAACATTCAGATCTACATTTTCATGTCTGCACTAATGGAAAATGGGGTCTGCCTTTGGCTGGTCAACTGGACAGCAGCTGTCATGTGCTCCTGCCTTCGTCTGGGAACACGAGGCGTACACAGTACGTGTCTTTGCCGTCGAAGTGGGAGCGAGAGGTCTCGTCTCCACTTCACTCTACAATGTGGTTAAAGAACTAGGATTGCGAACGGAAACGGACACTTAAACGGCTGGGCGAGGTTGCTGAGAGGGCCTCGAGCTGGCTCTGGACGCAGCGGAACAACGTAGGGGACGGGCCTCGGTGAGCTGGTCCGGGTGTCTAGTGGAAAAGAGCTTCTCATCCCTTGAAAGTCCATCGTGTCCGAATTGTCTGCCAGTGTTCCTCTGCCACCTGCTAACAAAAGTCTAACATGTGTCCGGTATACCAATCGTAAGCTTGTCACTCGGTCGTCCAGGTATGCAGACTGTTCTTTTCTCACAGTACCTTCTGCGAAATCACCGAGTCGTCTTGTCTCTATCCGAACAACATCCGGTAATTTCGTGTAGCAGGGAAACCAATCCTGAGCTTCATGAACTCAGGTGGGTCCACTCTCTGAAAACGTCTAGGAGCTCGTGGGCCGAAACGTTTGTCGACGAGAGATTACTTCTACTGACAATTGGTAGATCCCTGCTGTACATGCCTTCCTGTGGAGTTTTTTCTTAAACAAACAGAATTGCAAAACTGGAGGCACCTGAAGTTATGCAGACAATGAAATCTGTAGATGATGCTCTTTCGTGTAGTCAGGGGAACGATAGACAACAGACATCTCAAGAACGACAGGCTATAGACAACAGACATCTCAAGAACGACAGGCGATAGACAACAGACATCTCAAGAACGACAGGCTATAGACAACAGACATCCCAAGAACGACAGGCGATAGACAACAGACATCTCAAGATCGACAGGGGATAGACAACAGACATCTCAAGAACGACAGGCTATAGACAACAGACATCTCAAGAACGACAGGCGATAGACAACAGACATCTCAAGATCGACAGGCGATAGACAACAGACATCTCAAGAACGACAGGCGATAGACAACAGACATCTCAAGAACGACAGGCTATAGACAACAGACATCTCAAGAACGACAGGCTATAGACAACAGGCATCTCAAAAACGACAGGCTATAGACAACAGGCAGTTCAAAAACGACAGGCTATAGACAACAGGCAGTTCAAAAGCGGGTGGTGCAGAATCAAAAGTTCAACAAATGATTGATGACAATTCTGACCCATGGGATGTAATCATCTATACAGATGGCTCTGTGTTGAGTGAATAGCATGGGTGTTCATAGTGCAACGAAACCTAGCAAACGAAACTAGATTTAGTTTAAGAATTGAGATGGAGGCAGTCACAGCAGCTTTCCTCCCACTGATGGTTAAACTATGGGGGTGACTGCAGTCAAGCTAATACAATGAATTCCAGAGAAATTTGACTAAAAAGCTCAACAAAATGGGAAAGAGGAAAACGTGCACAAAACAACAAAACGTAACGTTTCGGCTGGGCAGCCTTTTTCAAACACAAGTGAAAGACACAAACGAGGAATGGAGAGTATGTAGATCTCTAAGGGGTGACGTGAGCGCTTTAAAAAAATGTGATGCGGAAAAAATGAAATAAAATAAAATAAACGATGGCTAAAAAATATAGTCACAATACTGGGAATAAAAGAAATGCAAGTGGTAATGATACATAAATGATACTGATAAGAAATAGAATAAGGTAATAATATGAAATAAAATAAAAAAAATTAACATTAAAAATGTGATAAGATTAGAACTATTTAGATGAAGGTATGTTGGATATTGATACCTCTTGGACTAAGAACGCCAAGGCTGTGGATAAGGCGATTTTCCAAAGCGAGGCGGGTAGTATGATCGCCAGAGCAAGATTTTAATGCTGTGACAGATATGTCATCTTTACCGCTGTGGTCAGGGCTATTAAATCCCTCTTCATTTTAATAGCCCTGACCACAGCGGTAAAGATGACATATCTGTCACAGCATTAAAATCTTGCTCTGGCGATCATACTACCCGCCTCGCTTTGGAAATCGCCTTATCCACAGCCTTGGCGTTCTTAGTCCAAGAGGTATCAATATCCACATACCTTCATCTAAATAGTTCTAATCTTATCACATTTTAAATGTTAATTTTTTTATTTTATTTCATATTATTACCTTATTCTATTTCTTATCAGTATCATTTATGTATCATTACCACTTGCATTTCTTTTATTCCCAGTATTGTGACTATATTTTTTAGCCATCGTTTATTTTATTTTATTTCATTTTTTCCGCATCACATTTTTTTAAAGCGCTCACGTCACCCCTTAGAGATCTACATACTCTCCATTCCTCGTTTGTGTCTTTCACTTGTGTTTGAAAAAGGCTGCCCAGCCGAAACGTTACGTTTTGTTCTTTTGTGCACGTTTTCCTCTTTCCCATTTTGTTGAGCTTTTTAGTCAAATTTCTCTGGAATTCCTCCCACTGACCTGAGAATCAGCTACACACACATGTCGTGACTAAAAGAATACAAGGCATGTCCAAAATGGCGGAGACAGACCTGCTCCACTTCAGAGCTTCCGGCCAGTTAGTGTACTTCGGATATTTTTTATTGGGTCATGCCGGTGTGTTCGGGAGCAGACACATTGGGTCATGCCGGTGTGTTCGGGAGCAAACTGGCTGGTTTGACGACATTGGGTCATGCCGGTGTGTTCGGAAGCAAACTGGTTGGTTTGACGACACTGGGTCATGCCGGTGTGTTCGGGAGCAAACTGGCTGGTTTGACGACATTGGGTCATGCCGGTGTGTTCGGAAGCAGACAAACTGGTTGGTTTGACGACACTGGGTCATGCCGGTGAGTTCAAAAGCAAACTGGTTGGTTTGACGACACTGGGTCATGCCGATATGTTCGTAAGCAAACTCGTTGGTTTGACGACATTGGGTCATGCCAGAGTGTTCGGAAGCAAACTGGTTGGTTTGACGACATTGGGTCATGCAGGTGTGTTCGGAAGCAGACAAACTGGTTGGTTTGACGACACTGGGTCATGCCAGTGTGTTCGGAAGCAAACTAGTTGGTTTGACGACACTGGGTCATGCCGATGTGTTCGGAAGCAAACTGGTTGGTTTGACGACACTGGGTCATGCCAGTGTGTTCGGAAGCAAACTAGTTGGTTTGACGACACTGGGTCATGCCGGTGCGTTCGGAAGCAAACTGGTTGTTTTGACGACGCTGGGTTATGCCGGTGTGTTCGGAAGCAAACTGGTTGGTTTGACGACACTGGGTCATGCCAGTGTGTTCGGAAGCAGACAAACTGGTTAGTTTGACGACACTGGGTCATGCCGGTGTGTTCAGAAGCAGACAAACTGGTTAGTTTGACGACACTGGGTCATGCCGGTGTGTTCGGGAGCGGACAAACTGGTTAGTTTGACGACACTTGGTCATGCCGGTGTGTTCGGAAGCAGACAAACTGGTTAGTTTGACGACACTGGCAGACAAACTGGCTGGTTTGACGACACTGGGCGGTGACGTAACGCATTTTGAGCTAAATTTGGCCAAGCGCCTTGAGCAGCAAGTGAACACGACATTGGGTCATGCCAGAGTGTTCGGAAGCAAACTGGTTGGTTTGACGACATTGGGTCATGCAGGTGTGTTCGGAAGCAGACAAACTGGTTGGTTTGACGACACTGGGTCATGCCAGTGTGTTCGGAAGCAAACTAGTTGGTTTGACGACACTGGGTCATGCCAGTGTGTTCGGAAGCAAACTAGTTGGTTTGACGACACTGGGTCATGCCGGTGTGTTCGGAAGCAAACTGGTTGGTTTGACGACGCTGGGTTATGCCGGTGTGTTCGGAAGCAAACTGGTTGGTTTGACGACACTGGGTCATGCCAGTGTGTTCGGAAGCAGACAAACTGGTTAGTTTGACGACACTGGGTCATGCCGGTGTGTTCAGAAGCAGACAAACTGGTTAGTTTGACGACACTGGGTCATGCCGGTGTGTTCGGGAGCGGACAAACTGGTTAGTTTGACGACACTTGGTCATGCCGGTGTGTTCGGAAGCAGACAAACTGGTTAGTTTGACGACACTGGCAGACAAACTGGCTGGTTTGACGACACTGGGCGGTGACGTAACGCATTTTGAGCTAAATTTGGCCAAGCGCCTTGAGCAGCAAGTGAACACCTAGAGAGAAAGATGTAGCCAGGAGTGGCCAGGCTGTCTGGAAGCGTTATGACCTAGAGAGAAAGATGTAGCCAGGAGTGGCCAGGCTGTCTGGAAGCGTTATGACCTAGAGAGAAAGATGTAGCCAGGAGTGGCCAGGCTGTCTGGCCGATATTGTACACTAAGAGAAAAGATCAGAGAAACATAAGTCAATTTCTGCTGGTACTAAAGGAGCTGGAACTCTGTGCTGGCTGCTGAAGATGGGACATGGCGTTGACAGAAACACACCGAGGGCCTTAATGTCGGTCCCTAATTCATATCAGCTTTGCACAGAAACTGAGCACCTCACGGCACCATCAATAAACCATTAGCTAACACGCGAATACACAGACACACACACACACACGCGCATACACACATACACACAGTGTGGTGGAACCGGTCTCCTTGGCGTCTGTGAGAAGTCGCCGACCAAAGGCAGCATCGTCTCCTGCTGCACGTTTTTCAGCGACAGGTGAGATGATGTTTTGTATTGTACCTGTGCTAGCAGGAAGAAAGAAAAGAAAACCAATAAATAGGTAGATAAGGAAAACAATTTATGGCTGGGACACAATTTAGTAGTTTCCCGCTAAACAGCAAAAACAGGAAAAGTGGAGAAAGGACAAGAATTTTTCTGTGTAGGGGACACGAAATATTTTGGCTCTACTGGCAAATTTGGCCGGTAAGCTGGAATGCGTCGACTGCTTCGGCCGGCTTAGCGGGACTTAGTGGGAGTTATGTCCCCGTGGCCGCACTCAAAACAACGAGCGGAAAAAGTCACGAATCAAATGACATACTTACCTATCATCATCCGGGTGCGTGTAGGGCTGCGTAGGGTGTCTATCATCGTCCTACGGTTGCGTGTAGGGCTGCTTATTGCGTGTAGGTTGGTTGTTTGCGTAAGATGAGGGGTAGGGTTAGGGTTTAGGGTTTAGGGTTAGGGTTTAGCGTTAGGGTTAGGGTGTAGGGTGTAGGGTTAGGGTTAGGGTTAGGGTTATGGGTTAGGGTTTAGGGTTTGGGATAGGGTGTAGGGTTAGGGTTAGGGTTTAGGGTTAGGGGTTAGGGTTAGGGGTTAGGCTTAGGGCGAAGCTACAGCAACGTCGCAAACGTAAGGCATGCCATCTATCTATCACCTTACCGGCCACATTTGCCAGTAGAGCCGTTTATTTTACTGAAAACAAAGCTAACGCTTCGTAGATAACAATACATTAACAACCGGCATCGTTTCCACACACACACACACACACACACACACACACACACACACACACATGTGCTAAACACTACAACTAACAAAGATGTAAATTCGCTGTAAAAGAAAAATAAAATATCTCTAAGCAATGATTCACACTAACATCTATATATCTACAGCAGTTTAACCACTGGCAAAAATAATTAAATCTAACTATGGAAAATACCACCAGGACATAGACGAGCCAGTCCGCCCCTCGCAGCGCTTCGACCATGTACAGTCACGCCAGGACAGAGCTAATGAGCAGCAAACAAGAGGCATTCTGGCGCTCAACAGGCTCTTTTGTAGACTGCCAGATTGTTCTCGTAAGTGCAGTTAAATTCATGGCCGTTCGGCCGCAACCCCCCACCCCCCCCCCCGGCCCCTCCAAATGTGTTGGCGCCGCGACAACTACACAATACATAACAATTGTTTTCTACGAATCCCTCTCCAACTTCTGTTAATCTCACCAAGTTACTGGTCATAGCCCAACTGAACCAAAATCATTATCCTGACATCACGTAATCACTAGTTACTTGCAACATCATTAACATACAGCACACACACACACACACACACACACACACAACTGTTATTGACATATGAGCAAAACATGGCTGGTCCCAAGGAAACGGTATAATGAATATATTCCAAGTAAGGCATTACATCAACGTTTGCAATAATCATTAGAACGTTGTAAACATGAGCGTTTCATTGCAGACTCCACCCGATAAGTACAATTATTACAACCCCCCCCCCCCCCCCTCCCCCTCCCCCTCAATTTCAGCACAATGATGGCGATAATCATCGGACCATGTAAACATGTACATTTATGTACGAGACACTATCGCATTATTTACAACATACAACACCCAGCACCCTCCCCCCTACCCCGCCCACCCACCCACCCCCCACCAACATCTTATCCGCTCCTTGGTAAAAACAATGTAACATCATCACCGACTCACAGAAGGCAAAACTGTCAAATCATCAAATAGATAGTCACCAGCTAACATCATCACCGACTCACAGAAGGCAAAACTGACAAATCATCAAATAGATAGTGACCAGCTAACATTCTTGACTAGTTGACACTCTTCTACGACATCCAGTAATTCTTCCCAAATACGTTCTCTCAACTCCCTGTTACCTCAGCCACGCGACTCACAAGAGATTATGCGGACAAAGCTCGGATATAGGGGAGCTTACCATCAACAAGTCGGACATAGATCGGCTATAGGGAAGCCTACCATGGACAAGTCGGACATAGCACGGCTATAGGGGAGCCTACCACTGACAAGTCGGACATAGCACGGCTATAGGGAAGCCTACCATGGACAAGTCGGACATAGCTCGGCTATAGGGAAGCCTACCATTGACAAGTCGGACATAGCTCGGCTATAGGGAAGCCTACCATGGACAAGTCGGACATAGCACGGCTATAGGGAAGCTTACCACTGACAAGTCGGACATAGCTCGGCTATAGGGGAGCTTACCACTGACAAGTCGGACATAGATCGGCTATAGGGGAGCCTACCACTGACAAGTCGGACATAGCTCGGCTATAGGGGAGCTTACCACTGACAAGTCGGACATAGCTCGGCTATAGGGGAGCCTACCACTGACAAGTCGGACATAGCTCGGCTATAGGGGAGCCTACCATTGACAAGTCGGACATAGCTCGGCTATAGGGGAGCCTACCATTGACAAGTCGGACATAGCTCGGCTATAGGGGAGCCTACCACTGACAAGTCGGACATAGCTCGGCTATAGGGGAGCCTACCACTGACAAGTCGGACATAGCTCGGCTATAGGGGAGCCTACCATTGACAAGTCGGACATAGCTCGGCTATAGGGGAGCCTACCATTGACAAGTCGGACATAGCTCGGCTGTAGGGAAGCTTACCACTGACAAGTCGGACATAGATCGGCTATAGGGAAGCCTACCATGGACAAGTCGGACATAGCTCGGCTATAGGGGAGCTTACCACTGACAAGTCGGACATAGATCGGCTATAGGGGAGACTACCATTTACAAGTCGGACCTAGCTCGGCTATAGAGGAGATTACAATTTTTGATATTTGGCACGGGCTCAGCTGCAATGCTACCGAGAGACATTTCACCAATGTCTCAGTCGCCTAGCTACCAAAAGACATTTAGCCAGTGTCTCAGCTACAAGGCTACTGAGAGACATTTCACTAGTGTCTCAGCTACAAGGCTACCAAGAGACATTTCACCAGTGCCTCAGCTACAAGGCTACCAAGAGACATTTCACCAGTGTCTCAGCTACAATGCTACCAAGAGACATTTCACCAGTGTCTCAGCTAAAATGCTACCAAGAGACATTTCACTAGTGTCTCAGCTACAAGGCTACCAAGAGACATTTCACTAGTGTCTCAGCTACAAAGCTACCAAGAGACATTTCACTAGTGTCTCAGCTACAAGGCTACCAAGAGACATTTCACCAGTGTCTCAGCTATAAGGCTACCAAGAGACATTTAACCAGTGTCTCAGCTACAAGGCTACCAAGAGACATTTCACCAGTGTCTCAGCTACAAGGCTACCAAGAGACATTTCACCAGTGTCTCAGCTACAAGGCTACCAAGAGACATTTCACCAGTGTCTCAGCTACAAGGCTACCAAGAGGACATTTCACTAGTGTCTCAGCTACAAGGCTACCAAGAGACATTTCACCAGTGTCTCAGCTACAAGGCTACCAAGAGACATTTCACCAGTGTCTCAGCTACAAGGCTACCAAGAGACATTTCACCAGTGTCTCAGCTACAAGGCTACCAAGAGACATTTCACTAGTGTCTCAGCTACAAGGCTACCAAGAGACATTTCACCAGTGTCTCAGCTACAAGGCTACCAAGAGACATTTAACCAGTGTCTCAGCTACAAGGCTACCAAGAGACATTTCACTAGTGTCTCAGCTACAAGGCTACCAAGAGACATTTCACCAGTGTCTCAGCTACAAGGCTACCAAGAGACATTTCACCAGTGTCTCAGCTACAAGGCTACCAAGAGACATTTCACCAGTGTCTCAGCTACGAGGCTACCAAGAGATATTTCACTACTGTCTCAGCTACAAGGCTACCAAGAGACATTTCACCAGTGTCTCAGTTACAAGGCTACTAAGAGACATTTAACCAGTGTCTCAGCTACAAGGCTACCAAGAGACATTTCAACAGTGTTTCAGCTACAAAGCTACCAAGAGACATTTAACCAGTGTCTCAGCTACAAGGCTACCAAGAGACATTTAACCAGTGTCTCAGCTACAAGGCTACCAAGAGACATTTAACCAGTGTCTCAGCAGCAAGGCTACCAAGAGATATCTCAACACCATTGCCATCGCTGCGTGGCTTTCGAAGGACATTGTCTACCATAGCCACTACCGCTGAAGTTCGATGTTTCATGTACTAGGAGTTTGATGTTTCATGTACTTAGAGTTTGATGTTTCATGTACTGGGAGTTTGATGTTTCATGTACTGGGAGTTTGATGTTTCATGTACTGGGAGTTTGATGTTTCATGTACTGGGAGTTTGATGTTTCATGTGCTGGGAGTTTGATGTTTCATGTGCTGGGAGTTTGATGTTTCATGTGCTGGGAGTTTGATGTTTCGTATGCCAAAGGTGTGATGTTTAAGGTGCCAGAGATGTAACATTCATATGCCTGAGATGTGATATTTCAGGTGAACGAGGTGTAACATTTCATAAGCCTGAGGTGTGACTGTTCATATGCCAGAGGTGTGATGTTTCATATGCCAGAGGTGTAACATTTCATTTGCCAATGGTGTAATATTTCACATGCCAGAGGTGTGATGTTTCATATGCCAGAGGTGTAACATTTCACATGCCAGAGGTGTAACATTTCATATGCCGGAGGTGTAACATTTCCTATGCCTGAGGTGTGATGTTTCATATGCCAGAGGTGTAACATTTCACATGCCAGAGGTGTAACATTTCATATGCCGGAGGTGTAACATTTCCTATGCCTGAGGTGTGATGTTTCATATGCCAGAGGTGTAACATTTTATATGCCAGAGGTGTAACATTTCATATGCCAGAGGTGTAACTTTTCATATTCTAGAGGTGTGATGTTTCATATGCCAGAGGTGTAACATTTCATATACCAGAGGTGTAACATTTCATATGCCAGAGGTGTAACAATTTATGTGTCAGAGATGTGATGTTTCATATGCCAGAGGTGTAACATTTCATATGCCACAGGTGTAACAATTTATATGTCAGAGGTGTAACATTTCATATGCCAGAGGTGTAACATTACATATGCCAGAGGTGTAACATTTTATTTCCAAAGGTGTAACATTACATATGCCAGAGGTGTAACATTTCATATGCCAGAGGTGTAACATTTCATATGCCAGAGGTGTAACATTTCATATGCCAGAGGTGTAACATTTCATATGCCAGAGGTGTAACATTACATATGCTAGAAGTGTAACTTTTCATATGCCAGAGGTGTAACACTACATATGCTAGACGTGTGGTGTTTCAGGTGCTAGGGGTGTGTCCAAGACGACCTACTGCAGCCATGGCAAGGTTCAATTTGCTCTCTCTCTCAATGAGGTTGCTGACCTCTGCCATCGGGCTGCTGATCATCAACATGACCTACCTGCTGCTGGGAGCGTGGCTGTTTCTTGCGTGAGTACACATACAGTTATTGTTTACACCATCTTGTATTTTAGTTAGAATAATTGTCACACCATCTTGTGTTTCATAGAGACTGATTGTTACACATTTTGTATTTTAGTTTGAGTCGTTGCCACACACTCTTGTGTTTTAGCGTGAGTTATTGTTACACTATCTTGTGTTTTAGTAAGAATCATTGTCACACCATTTTGTGTTTCATAGAGACTGATTGTTACACATTTTGTATTTTAGTTTGAGTCGTTGCCACACACTCTTGTGTTTTAGCGTGAATCATTATTACACTTTCTTGTGTTTTGGTGGTAATCATTGTGACACCATCTTGTGTTTTAGAGAGTCATTGTTACTAGGGCTGTACCGAATAGTGATTTTCACTATTCGGCCGAATACGAATAGTGGGACCAACTATTCGGCCGAATACGAATACGAATAGTGTATCATCATCATCAGGTGCCTTGCCGACTGGTGTTGGCGATTTTGCCTCGCCACAATCTGCCGTCTCCTGCAGCATGTATTAGTTCGTGTGCTGACACACCTCCATGACATGCAAGAAGACTGTCAAGAATCTTCTCTCGTGTCTTCCTCTATCCCTCCTTCCACATATCTTTCCAGTGGTCACAACATGTTCCATTTTCCCTCATCTTATAAGATGGCCGAAAAATGATGACTGTCTCCTTGTGATGTCTGCGATTAGTTATCTTCGGGCTCCCGCCTCTTTCAAAACTTTTTTGCTTTTTTTAGGCTGTCCAATGTATTTTAAGCATTGTTCTGTAAAACCACATCTCTGAGGCCTAAAAAAATTGTTTGGCCTGGCTACCGATTGTCCAGGACTCATAGCCATATGTTAAAACTGGATGTATGTAGCAAGCAAGACAAAGATATATTGCATAAGATGTTCTTTTTTTATATATAAAATGCAGTTTTTGCCTGTCCTATTTTGTTTTTTTATTTTAGTAATGCATCTTTCATCTGATTTTATCCATGGGCCAAATTCGCATTTAAATCATCGTTCGTTAAGGCGTTCGTTCGATGTAATTTAAATGCACCTCCATATTCTCGTTCGCAATATCTTCAATTTGATTTGGGAAAAGACACCCTGAAAGAACGAAAAAAGGTATGCTCTCTCTCTCTCTCTCTCTCTCTCTCTCTCTCTCTCTCTCTCTCTCTCTCTCTCTCTCTCTCTCTCTGTTTTAGCGTGAATCATTGTCACAACATCTTGTGTTTTTAGGGTGAGTCATTGTCACACCATCTTGTGTTTTAGAGAGAGTCATTGTCACACCATCTTGTGTTTAAGATAGATTCATTATCACACCATCTTGTGTTTAAGATAGATTCATTATCACACCATCTTGTGTTTAAGATAGATTCATTATCACACCATCTTGTGTTTAAGATAGATTCATTATCACACCATCTTGTGTTTTAGCGTGAATCATTGTCACACCATCTTGTGTTTTAGCATGAGTCATTGTCACACCATCTTGTGTTTTAGAGTGAGTAATTGTCACAACATCTTGTGTTTTTAGGGTGAGTCATTGTCATACCATCTTGTGTTTAAGAGAGAGTCATTGTCACATCATCTTGTGTTTAAGAGAGAGTCATTGTCACACCAGCTTGTGTTTTAGCGTTACTCATTGTAAAAGCATGTTGTGTTTTAGCGTGAGTCATTGTCACACCATCTTGTGTTTTTATGGTGAGTCATTGTCACACCATCTTGTGTTTTTAAGGTGAGTCATTGTCACACCATCTTGTGTTTAAGAGAGAGTCATTGTCACACCATCTTGTGTTTTAGAGTGAGTAATTGTTACACCTTCTTGTGTTTTAGAGAGAGTCATTGTCACAACATCTTGTGTTTCAGAGAGAGTCATTGTCACACCATTTTGTGTTTTAGCGTAAGTCATTGTCAAACCATCTTGTGTTTTAGCCTGAATCATTGTCACATCATCTTGTATTTTAGCGTAAGTTATTGTCAGACCATCTTTTGTTTTAACGTCATTTCATGTTTTAGCTTGAATTTTTTCACATTATTTCATGTTTTAGCTTGAATTTTTTCACATTATTTCATGTTTTAGCTTGAATTTTTTCACATTATTTCACGTTTTAGCTTGAATTTTTCACATTATTTCATGTTTTAGCTTGAATTTTTTCACATTATTTCATGTTTTAGCTTGAATTTTTTCACATTATTTCATGTTTTAGCTTGAAATTGTTCACATTATTTCATGTTTTAGCTTGAATTTTTTCACACTATTTCATGTTTTAGCTTGAATTTTTTCACAATATTTCATGTTTTAGCTTGAATTTTTTCACATTATTTCATGTTTTAGCTTGAATTTGTTCACATTATTTCATGTTTTAGCTTGAATTTTTTCACATTATTTCATGTTTTAGCTTGAATTTTTTCACATTATTTCATGTTTTAGCTTGAATTTTTTCACATTATTTCATGTTTTAGCTTGAATTTTTTCACATTATTTCATGTTTTAGCTTGAATTTTTTCACATTATTTCATGTTTTAGCTTGAATTTTTTCCACATTATTTCATGTTTTAGCTTGAATTTTTTCACATTATTTCATGTTTTAGCTTGAATTATTTCACATTATTTCATGTTTAGCTTGAATTTTTTCACATTATTTCATGTTTTAGCTTGAGTTTTTTCACATTATTTCATGTTTTAGCTTGAATTTTTTCACATTATTTCATGTTTTAGCTTGATTTTTTTCACATTATTTCATGTTTTAGCTTGAAATTGTTCACATTATTTCATGTTTTAGCTTGAATTTTTTCACACTATTTCATGTTTTAGCTTGAATTTTTTCACAATATTTCATGTTTTAGCTTGAATTTTTTCACATTATTTCATGTTTTAGCTTGAATTTGTTCACATTATTTCATGTTTTAGCTTGAATTTTTTCACATTATTTTCAAATGTTTTAGCTTGAATTTTTTCACATTATTTCATGTTTTAGCTTGAATTTGTTCACATTATTTCATGTTTTAGCTTGAATTTGTTCACATTATTTCATGTTTTAGCTTGAATTTTCTCCACATTATTTCATGTTTTAGCTTGAATTTTTTCACATTATTTCATGTTTTAGCTTGAATTATTTCACATTATTTCATGTTTAGCTTGAATTTTTCACATTATTTCATGTTTTAGCTTGAATTTTTTCACATTATTTCATGTTTTAGCTTGAATTTTTTCACATTATTTCATGTTTTAGCTTGAAATTGTTCACATTATTTCATGTTTTAGCTTGAATTTTTTCACACTATTTCATGTTTTAGCTTGAATTTTTTCACAATATTTCATGTTTTAGCTTGAATTTTTTCACATTATTTCATGTTTTAGCTTGAATTTGTTCACATTATTTCATGTTTTAGCTTGAATTTTTTCACATTATTTCATGTTTTAGCTTGAATTTTTTCACATTATTTCATGTTTTAGCTTGAATTTTTTCACATTATTTCATGTTTTAGCTTGAATTTTTTCCACATTATTTCATGTTTTAGCTTGAATTTTTTCACATTATTTCATGTTTTAGCTTGAATTTTTTTTCCACATTATTTCATGTTTTAGCTTGAATTTTTTCACATTATTTCATGTTTTAGCTGAATTATTTCACATTATTTCATGTTTAGCTTGAATTTTTTCACATTATTTCATGTTTTAGCTTGAGTTTTTTCACATTATTTCATGTTTTAGCTTGAATTTTTTTCACATTATTTCATGTTTTTAGCTTGATTTTTTTTTCACATTATTTCATGTTTTAGCTTGAAATTGTTCACATTATTTCATGTTTTAGCTTGAATTTTTTCACACTATTTCATGTTTTAGCTTGAATTTTTTCACAATATTTCATGTTTTAGCTTGAATTTTTTCACATTATTTCATGTTTTAGCTTGAATTTGTTCACATTATTTCATGTTTTAGCTTGAATTTTTTCACATTATTTCATGTTTTAGCTTGAATTTTTTCACATTATTTCATGTTTTAGCTTGAATTTTTTCACATTATTTCATGTTTTAGCTTGAATTTGTTCACATTATTTCATGTTTTAGCTTGAATTTGTTCACATTATTTCATGTTTTAGCTTGAATTTTCTCCACATTATTTCATGTTTTAGCTTGAATTTTTTCACATTATTTCATGTTTTAGCTTGAATTATTTCACATTATTTCATGTTTAGCTTGAATTTTTTCACATTATTTCATGTTTTAGCTTGAGTTTTTTCACATTATTTCATGTTTTAGCTTGAATTTTTTCACATTATTTCATGTTTTAGCTTGAATTTTTTCCACATTATTTCACGTTTTAGCTTGAAATTTTTCACATTATTTCAAGTTTTAGCTTGAATTTTTTCGCATTATTTCATGCTTTATTTAGAATTTTTTCCACATTATTTCATGTTTTAGCGTGAATTTTTTCACATTATTTCATGTTTTAGCTTGAATTTTTTCACATATTTCATGTTTTAGCTTGAATTTTTTCACATTAATTTATGTTTTAGCTTGAATTTTTTCACATTATTTCATGTTTTAGCTTGAATTTTTTCACATTATTTTATGTTTTAGTTTGAATTTTTTGACATTATTTCATGTTTTAGCTTGAATTTTTTCACATTATTTCATGTTTTAGCTTGAATATTTTCACATTATTTCATGTTTTAGCGTGAATTGTGACCCCTTTTCCTGTTTTAACGAGAATTGTTGTCACGCTCTTTCGTGTTTTTGCTTGAGTACACACTGAGCTGTCGCCCCACCAACAGATGGACAGACATCTAACGAAAAATATTTCTACACTGACAGAATCGAGGCTCCGAGAGAAGCATCCCTGAAGAACAATCTGGAAGAAGAGAGGGACTCGCTGGTTGATCACATCATCGCCCTGGGTCTGGGACCCGAGGAGTACTACCGCGGCAACGCCAGCGATAAGTTGGCCAAGTACGAGCAACAACTGGGTCAGTGCCAGCTGCAGCAGCTTCTTGTTGAGTTCTGTTTATTTGTGGGAGTATCTATAGAAGGATGTCTCTATTGATGGGAGTATCTAAAGAGTGATGTGTCTGTTGTTGGGAGTATCTATTGATGGAAGTATCTAAAGAGTGATGTGTCTGTTGATGGGAGTATCTATTGATGGAAGTATCTAAAGAGTGATGTGTCTGTTGTTGGGAGTATCTATTGATGGAAGTATCTAAAGAGTGATGTGTCAGTTGATGGGAGTATCTATTGATGGGAGTCTCTAAAGAGTGATGTGTCTGTTGATGAGAGTATCTATTGATGGGAGTATCTAAAGAGTAGTGTGTCTGTTGATGGGAATATCTATTGATGGGAGTAGCTAAAGAGTAATGTGTCAGTTGATGGGAGTATCTATTGATGGGAGTATGTAAAAAGTGATGTGCCTGTTGATGAGAGTATCTATTGATGGGAGAATCTAAAGAGTGATGTTTCTGTTGATGGGAGTATCTATTGAATGTTTATCTAAAGAGTGATGTGTCTGTTGATGGAAGTATCTATTGATGGGAGTATCCATTGATGGGAGTATCCATTGATAGGAGTATCTATTGATGGGAGTATCTAAAGATTGATGTGTCAGTTAATGGGAGTATCTATTGATGGGAGTATCTAAAGAGTGATGTGTCTGTTGATGGGAGTATCTATTGATGAGAGTATCTATTGATAGGAGTAGGTATACAGAGATGTGTCGGTTGATGGGAATATCTACAGAGTGATGTGTCTGTTGATGGGAGTATCTAAAGAGAGATGTGTCTGTTGATTTGAGTATCTAAAGAGTGATGTGTCTGTTGATGAGAGTATCTATAGAGGGATGTGTCCGTTGATTGGAGTATCTAAAGAGGGATGTGTCTGTTGATGGGAGTATTTATTGATGGGAGTATCTATTGAGGGAGTTTATATACAGAGATGTGTCTGTTGATGGGAGTATCTAAAGATTGATGTATCTGTTGATGGGAGTATTTATTGATGGGAGTATCTATTGAGGGAGTTTATATAGAGAGATGTGTCTGTTGATGGAAGTATCTATAGAGTGATGTATCTGTTGATGGGAGTATCTAAAGAGTGATGTATCTGTTGATGGGAGTATCTTAAGAGTGATGTATCTGTTGATGGGAGAATCTAAAGAGTGATGTGTCTGTTGATGGGAGTATATAAAGAGTGATGTGTCTGTTGATGGGAGTATCTAAAGAGTGATGTGTCTGTTGATGGGAGTATCTATAGAGGGATGTGTCTGTTGATGGGGGTATCTATAGAGGGATGTGTCTGTTGATGGGGGTATCTATAGAGTGATGTATCTGTTGATGGGAGTATCTATAGAGGGATGTATCTGTTGATGGGAGTATCTAAAGAGTTATGTATCTGTTGATGGGAGTATCTATAGAGGGATGTATCTGTTGATGGGAGTATCTATAGAGGGATGTGTCTGTTGATGGGAGTATCTAAAGAGTGATGTATCTGTTGATGGGAGTATCTATAGAGTGATGTGTCTGTTGATGGGAGTATCTAAAGAGTGATGTGTCTGTTGATGGGAGTATCTACAGAGGGATGTGTCTGTTGATGGGGGTATCTATAGAAGGATGTGTCTGTTAATAGGAGTATCTATAGAGGGATGTGTCTGTTGATGGGAGTATCTATTGAGCGATGTGTCTGTTGATGGGAGTATCTATAGAGGGATGTGTCTATTGATGGGAGTATCTATAGAGGGATGTGTCTTTTAATGGGAGTATCTATAGAGGGATTTGTCTGTTGATGGGAGTATCTATTGAGGGATGTCTGTTGATGGGAGTATCTACAGAGGGACGTGTCTTTTGATGGAAGTATCTATAGACGGATGTGTCTATTGATAGGAGTATCTATAGAGGGATGTGTCTGTTGATAGGAGTATCTATAGAGGGATGTGTCTGTAGATGGGAGTATCTATAGAGGGATACCTCTGTTGATGGGAGTATCTATAGAGGGATATGTCTGTTGATTGGAGTATCGATAGAAGGATGTGTCTGTTGATAAGAGTATCTATAGACGGATGTGTCTGTTGATGGGGGTATCTCTAGAGGAATGTGTCTGATGATGGGAATATCTATTGATGGGAGTATCTATTGCTGGGAGTATCTACTGATGGGAGTATCTATTGATGGGAGTATCTATTGATTGGGAGTATCTATTGATGTTAGTATCTACTGATGGGAATATCTATTGATGGGAGTATCTATTGCTGGGAGTATCCATTGATGGGAGTATCCATTGATGGGAGTATCTATTGATGGGTGTATCCATAGAGGGATGTGTCTGTTGATGGGAGTATCGATTGATGGGAGTATCTATTGATGGGAGTATCTACTGATGGGAGTATCTATTGATGGGAGTATCTATTGATGTTAGTATCTACTGATGGGAATATCTATTGATGGGAGTATCTATTGCTGGGAGTATCCATTGATTTGAGTATCTATTGATGGGTGTATCCATAGAGGGATGTGTCTGTTGATGGGAGTATCTATAGATGGATATGTCTGTTGACGGAAGTATCTATTGAGGGATATGTCTGTTGATGGGAGTATCTATAGAGGGATATGTCTGTTGAGGGGAGTATCTATAGAGGGATGTGTCTGTTGATGGGAGTATCTTTAGAGGGATCTGTCTGTTGATAGGAGTATCTATAGAATGATTTGTCTGTTGATGGGAGTATCTAAAGAGGGATACGTCTGTTGATGGGAGTATCTATAGAGGGGTGTGTCTGTTGATGGGAGTATCTATAGAGGGATGTGTCTGTTGATGGGAGTATCTATAGAGGGATATGTCTGTTGATGGGAGTATCTATAGAAGGATCTGTCTGTTGATGGGAGTATCTATAGAGGGATATGTCTGTTGATGGGAGTATCCATAGAAGGATGTGTCTACTGATGGGAGTGTAATGAAATATAGGCAGAAAGGGGTTAAATGAACAAGCATACATTTCAGACCACCACGCGGCGTACTAATCTATCACTGTGTGAAATGACAGAATGGGTGATTAGAAAGCCTTGGCCTAGCCAGCTATGCAGAACACACCGCCATGACATCTGACAGTGAGGGATGAAACATTCGACGAGTGCCCGTGAGCTGTGACCAGCTGACGAGATACGTTCATCCAAACGTGACCACCAAGGACAGGTGACAGGGGAGTGATTAAGATGGTACGCCAGGAGGAGCGGGAAAGCGGTGGAATAAAGTCAGAGCCAGGGGCTTGAGAAGTTAGTTAGCCCCGGAACCGCCATGAGAAGACAGTTAGGGCTAGACCGCTAGAGAAACCGGTTAGGAGAAAACTAGTGCTTTACTTCGTTAGAAGGTATATGTTAAACTTGGAGTTTAGCTAGAACAGTGAGTTAGCCCCGGAACCGCCATGAGAAGACAGTTAGGGCTAGACCGCTAGAGAAACCGGTTAGGAGAAAACTAGTGCTTTACTTCGTTTAGAAGGTATATGTTAAACTTGGAGTTTAGCCAGAACAGTGGTTAAGGAACTCGTAGAGGCATACGAATAGCCAGTAATAAGGAGTGTTCATATACTATTGCTTATTGAATTTATGAAATGTGTGTGACGAGAATATTATGATTAAACCAGCTCTTATGTAATTGATTACATCACTGGCCTTGTTCTTGAGTACGATTGAAGAGAGATACGAACCATATTCATTCCACTTGGCCGACTTAGGCACATCTATTTCTTGGGGGATGTATAGGCACGACTGTGCCACAGGAGTATCTATTGATGGGAGTATCTATTGATGTTAGTATCTACTGATGGGAATATCTATTGATGGGAGTATCTATTGCTGGGAGTATCCATTGATGGGAGTATCCATTGATTTGAGTATCTATTGATGGGTGTATCCATAGAGGGGTGTGTCTGTTTAAGGGAGTATCTATAGAGGGATATGTATGTTGATGGAAGTATCTATAGAGGGATATGTATGTTGATAGGAGTATCTATAGAGGGATATGTCTGTTGATGGGAGTATCTATAGAGGGATGTGTCTGTTGATGGGAGTATCTATAGAGGGATGCGTCTGTTGATGGGAGTATCTATAGAGGGATGTGTCTGTTGATGGGAGTATCTATAGAGGGATGTGTCTGTTGATGGGAGTATCTATAGAGGGATGTGTCTGTTGATGGGAGTATCTATAGAGGGATGTGTCTGTTGATGGGAGTATCTATAGAGGGATGTGTCTGTTGATGGGAGTATCTATAGAGGGATGTGTCTGTTGATGGGAGTATCCATAGAGGGATGTGTCTGTTGATGGGAGTATCTATAGAGGGATGTGTCTGTTGATGGGAGTATCTATAGAGGGATATGTATGTTGATGGGAGTATCTATAGAGGGATATGTATGTTGATGGGAGTATCTATAGAGGGATATGTATGTTGATGGGAGTATCTATAGAGGGATATGTATGTTGATGGGAGTATCTATAGAGGGATGTGTGATGATGCTACAGCTCTTGCAAGCAGTCAGAACCAAGACTAAGCCACTGCGACCCCGCACAAGATGAGACGTCAGCCACTACGACCCCACACAAGATGAGACGTCAGCCACTACGACCCCACACAAGATGAGACGTCAGCCACTACGACCCCACACAAGATGAGACGTCAGCCACTACGACCCCACACAAGATGAGACGTCAGCCACTACGACCCCACACAAGATGAGACGTCAGCCACTATGACCCCACACAAGATGAGACGTCAGCCACTACGACCCCACACAAGATGAGACGTCAGCCACTACGACCCCACACACGATGAACCAGTCAGCCACTACGACCCCTCACCAGATGAAACAGTCAGCCACTACGACCCCTCACCAGATGAAACAGTCAGCCACTACGCCCCCACACAAGATGAGACGTCAGCCACTACGACCCCTCACCAGATGAGACAGTCAGCCACCAAGCACCCAGACGGACAAGGCCAGCAGCGGAATCAAGACCTTGAAGCCACCTATCCTTACCTAGCAAGCTATTTATCACCCTCACTCCTTCGAATGACTTTATGTCCTACTCAGCTTTTCAAGCATTCCAATATTTTTTCTGGTATCTGGTTTACATACCCACTATATCTACACCATGTGTGGCCAGAAGAACACGCACATATGATGCAACAAAATAAAGGCACAAAAAAATAATTAATATGGGACCCTAAATTATGGTAGAGCTCAATGGCAGACGTCGGTGTGATGTACTGGAAGGCAGCCAAGGCACATTTATAAATGGATGTATCTGTAAATAGATGTATCTACAGGTGCGTGTATCTTTAGATGAATATCTATAGATGGAAGTATCTATAGATGGATGTATCTGCAGATGGACGTATCTATAGATGAATGTATCTGTAGATAAATGTATCTGTAGATGAATTTATCTGTACACGGAAGTATCTGTATATAGATGTATCTATAGATGGGTGTTTTTATGAATGAATGTATCTATACGGACAAAGCTGCAATTACACACTGACTGTGCTCATCAGTGTGTAAGGGTGGTGTGTGTGTGTGTGTAACTATCACTGACTGCACTCATCAGTGTATTTCTGTGTGTGTAATTGTCACTGACTGCACTCATCATTGTATGTCTGTGTGTGTAATTGTCACTGACGGCGCTCATCATTGTATGTCTGTGTGTGTAATTGTCACTGACCGCACTCATCATTGTATGTCTGTCTGTGTAATTGTCTCTGACTGCACTCATCATTGTATGTCTGTGGGTGTAATTGTCACTGACTGCACTCATCATTGTATGTCTGTGTGCGTAATTGTCACTGACTGTGCTCATCAGCGTATGTATGTCTGTGTAATTGTCACTGACTGCACTCATCAGTGTATGTCTGTGTGTGTAATTGTCACTGACTGCACTCATCAGCGTATGTATGTCTGTGTAATTGTCACTGACTGCACTCATCAGTGTATGTCTGTGTGTGTAATTGTCACTGACTGTGCTCATCAGTGTATGTATGTGTGTGTAATTGTCACTGACTGCACTCATCAGTGTATGTCTGTGTGTGTAATTGTCACTGACTGTGCTCATCAGTGTATGTATGTGTGTGTAATTGTCACTGACTGCGCTCATGAGTGTATGTCTGTGTGTGTAATTGTCACTGACTGCACTCATCAATGTATGTCTGTGTGTGTAAATGTCACTGACCGCACTCATCATTGTATGTCTGTCTGTGTAATTGTCACGGACTGCACTCATCAGTGTATGTATGTGTGTGTAATTGTAACTGACTGCACTCATCAGTGTATGTCTGTGTGTGTAATTGTCACTGACTGCGCTAATCAGTGTATGTCTGTGTATGTAATTGTCATTGACTGCGCTCATCAGTGTATGTCTGTGTGTGTAATTGTCACTGACTGCGCTCATCAGTGTATGTCTGTGTGTGTAATTGTCACTGACTGCGCTCATCAGTGTATGTCTGTGTGTGTAAATGTCACTGACTGCGATCATCAGTGTATGTCTGTGTGTGTAATTGTCACTGACTGCGCTCATCAGTGTATGTATGTGTGTGTAATTGTCACTGACTGCGCTCATCAGTGTATGTCTGTGTGTGTAATTGTCACTGACTGCGCTCATCAGTGTGTGTGTGTGTGTGTGTGTGTAATTGTCACTGACTGTACTCATCAGTTTGTGTGTGTGTAACTATCACTGACTGTACTCATCTGTGTGTGTGTATGTGTGTGTGTGTATGTAATTGTCACTGACTGTACTCATCAGTGTGTGTGTGTATGTGTGTGTGTGTGTGTAAGTGTCACTGACTGTACTCATCAGTGTGTGTGTATGTGTGTGTGTGTAACTATCACTGACTGTACTCATCAGTGTGTGTGTGTGTAGCTATCACTGACTGCACTCATCAGTGTGTGTGTGTATGTGTGTGTGTGTGTAAGTGTCACTGACTGAACTCATCAGTGTGTGTGTATGTGTGTGTGTGTAACTATCACTGACTGTACTCATAAGTGTGTGTGTATGTGTGTGTGTGTAACTATCACTGACTGTAATCATCAGTGTGTGTGTATGTGTTGGTGTGTAACTATCACTGACTGTACTCATCGGTGTGTGTGTATGTGTGTGTGTGTGTGTGTGTAACTATCACTGACTGTACTCATCAGTGTATGTGTGTGTGTAACTATCACTGACTGTACTCATCAGTGTGTGTGTATGTGTGTGTGTAACTATCACTGACTGTACTCATCAGTGTGTGTGTGTATGTGTACTGTGTGTGTAACTATCACTGACTGTACTCATCAGTGTGTGTGTGTGTGTGTGTGTAACTATCACTGACTGCACTCATCAGTGTGTGTGTATGTGTTTGTGTGTGTAATTGTCACTGTCTGCACTCATCAGTGTGTGTGTGTGTGTGTGTAACTATCACTGACTTTACTCATCAGTGTGTGTGTGTGTGTAACAATCACTGACTGCGCTCATAAGTGTGTGTGTATATGTGTGTATGTGTGTGTATCTATCACTGACTGCGCCCATCAGTGTATGTGTATGTGTGTGTAACTATCACTGACTGTACTCATCAGTGTGTGTGTGTGTAACTATCACTGACTGCACTCATCAGTGTGTGTGTATGTGTGTGTGTGTAATTGTCACTGACTGCACTCATCAGTGTGTGTATGTGTGTGTGTGTGTTTAACTATCACTGACTGTACTCATCAGTGTGTGTGTATGTGTGTGTGTGTAATTATCACTGACTACACTCATCAGTGTGTGTGTGTGTGTGTGAGTGTAACTATCACTGACTGTACTTATCAGTGTGTGTGTGTAACTATCAGTGACTGTGCTATTAGTGTGTGTGTGTGTAACTATCACTGACTGTACTCATCAGTGTGTGTGTATGTGTGTGTGTAATTGTTACTGACTGCACTCATCAGTGTATGTCTGTGTGTAACTATCACTGACTGTACTCATCAGTGTGTGTGTAACTATCACTGACTGCACTCATCAGTGTGTGTGAGTGTAACTATCTCTGACTGTACTCATCAGTGTGTGTGTATGTGTGTGTGTAATTGTCACTGACTGCACTCATCAGTGTGTGTGTATGTGTGTGTGTGTAACTATCACTGACTGTACTCATCAGTGTGTGTGTATGTGTGTAATTGTTACTGACTGCACTCATCAGTGTGTGTGTGTGTGTGTGTGTAACTATCACTGACTGTACTTATCAGTGTGTGTGTGTAACTATCAGTGACTGTGCTCATCAGTGTTTGTGTGTGTAATTATCACTAACTGTACTCATCAGTGTGTGTGTATGTGTGTGTGTAATTGTCACTGACTGCACTCATCAGTGTATGTCTGTGTGTGTGTAACTATCACTGACTGTCCTAATCAGTGTGTGTGTAACTATCACTGACTGCACTCATCAGTGTGTGTGTATGTGTAACTATCACTGACTGTACTCATCAGTGTGTGTGTATGTGTGTGTGTAATTGTCACTGACTGCACTCATCAGTGTGTGTGTATGTGTGTGTGTGTGTGTAATTGTCACTGACTGCACTCATCAGTGTGTGTGTGTGTGTAACTATCACTGACTGTACTCATCAGTGCGTATGTATGTGTGTGTGTGTAATTGTCACTGACTGCACTCATCAGTGTGTGTGTGTGTGTGTGTGTGTGTGTAACTATCACTAACTGTACTCATCAGTGTGTGTGTGTGACTATCACTGACTGCACTCATCAGTGTGTGTGTGTGTGTAACTATCACTGACTGTACTCATCAGTGTGTGTGTGTGTATGTGTGTGAGTGTAAATATCACTGACTGCACTCATCGGTGTGTGTGTGTAACTATCACTGACTGCACTCATCAGTGTGTGTGTGTGTGTGTGTAACTATCACTGACTGTACTCATGTGTGTGTGTGTGTAACTATCACTGACTGTACTCATCAGTGTGTGTGTAACTATCACTGACTGTACTCATCAGTGTGTGTGTGTGTATGTGTGTGAGTGTAAATATCACTGACTGCACTCATCGGTGTGTGTGTGTGTGTGTGTCACTGTGTGCAACTATCAGTGTGTGCACTCATGTGTGTGTGTGTGTGTGTAACTATCACTGACTGTACTCATCAGTGTGTGTGTGTGTAACTATCACTGACTGTACTCATCAGTGTGTGTAACTATCACTGACTGTACTCATCAGTGTGTGTGTGTGTATGTGTGTGAGTGTAAATATCACTGACTGCACTCATCGGTGTGTGTGTGTAACTATCACTGACTGCACTCATCAGTGTGTATGTGTGTGTGTGTAACTATCACTGACTGCACTCATCAGTGTGTGTGTGTGTGTGTGTAACTATCACTGACTGTACTCATCAGTGTGTGTGTGTAACTATCACTGACTGCACTCATCAGTGTGTGTGTGTGTGTGTAACTATCACTGACTGTACTCATCAGTGTGTGTGTGTGTGTGTGTGTGTGTAACTATCACTGACTGCACTCATCAGTGTGTGTGTGTGTGTGTGTGTGTAACTATCACTGACTGCACTCATCAGTGTGTGTGTGTGTGTAACTATCACTGACTGCACTCATCAGTGTGTGTGTGTGTATGTGTGTGAGTGTAACTATCACTGACTGCACTCATCAGTGTGTGTGTAACTATCACTGACTGCACTCATCAGTGTGAGTGTAACTATCACTGACAGCGCTCATAAGTGTGTGTAAGTGTCACTGACTGCGCTCATCAGTGTGTGATGTGTGTATGTGTGTGTGTGTAACTATCACTGACTGTGCTCATCAGTGTGTGTGTGTGTGTGTGTAACTATCACTGACTGCACTCATCAGTGTGTGTGTGTGTGTGTGTAACTATCACTGGCTGCACTAATCAGTATGTGTGTGTGTGTGTAGCTATCACTGGCTGCACTAATCAGTGTGTGTGTAATTATCACTGGCTGCACTCATCAGTGTGTATAGCTATCACTGGCTGCACTCATCAGTGTGTGTAGCTATCACTGGCTGCACTCATCAGTGTGTGTGTGTGTGTGTGTAACTATCAATGGCTGCACTCATCAGTGTGTGTGTGTGTAGCTATCACTGGCTGACTCATCAGTGTGTGTGTGTGTGTGTGTGTAACTATCAATGGCTGCACTAATCAGTGTGTGTGTGTAACTATCACTGGCTGCACTAATCAGTGTGTGTGTGTGTGTAAAACCATCACTGGCTGCACTCATCAGTGTGTGTATGTGTAACTATCACTGGCTGCACTTATTAGTGTGTGTGTGTGTGACTATCACTGGCTGCACTCGTCAGTGTGTGTGTGTGTGTGTGGGAAAAACCATCACTGGCACACTCATCAGTGTGTGTGTGTGTGTAACTATTACTGGCTGCACTCATCAGTGTGTGTGTGTGTAACTGTCACTGACTGTTCTCATCAGTGTGTGTGTGTGTGTGTAACCATCACTGGCTGCACTCATCAGTATGTGTGTGTGTGTAACCATCACTGGCTGCGCTAATCAGTGTTTGTGTGTAACTATCAATGGCTGCACTCATCAGTGTGTGTGTGTGTGTGTAACTATCACTGGCTGCACTCATCAGTGTGTGTGGGTGTAACTATCACTGACTGTGCTCAACAGTGTGTGTGTGTTGTGTGTGTGTGTAACTATCACTGACTGTGCTCATCAGTGTGTGTAAACTATCACTGTCTGTGCTTATCAGTGTGTGTGCGTGTGTGTAACTATCACTGGCTGTGCTCATCAGTGTGTGTGTATGTGTAACTATCACTGACTATGCTCATCAGTGTGTGTGTGTGGGTGTATGTAGCGATCACTGCCTGCACTCATCTGTGTGTGTGTTTGTGTGTGAAAAAATCACTGGCTGCACTCATCAGTGTGTGTGTGTGTGTGTGTGTGTAGCTATCACTGGCTGCACAAATGTGTGTGTGTGTGTGTGTGTGTGTAATTATCACTGGCTGCACTCATCAGTGTGTGTGTGTGTGTGTGTAATTATCAATGGCTGCACTAATCAGTGTGTGTGTGTGTAACTATCACTGGCTGCACTAATCAGTGTGTGTGTGTGTAATTATCACTGGCTGCACTAATCAGTGTGTGTGTGTATAACTATCACTGGCTGCACTAATCAGTGTGTGTATGTGTAGCTATCACTGGCTGCACTAATCAGTGTGTGTGTGTGTAGCTATCACTTGCTGCACTAATCAGTGTGTGTGTGTGTAACTATCAATGGCTGCACTAATCAGTGTGTGTGTGTGTAGCTATCACTGGCTGCACTAATCAGTGTGTGTGTGTGTGTAATTATCAATGGCTGCACTTATCAGTGTGTGTGTGTGTGTGTGTAACTATCACTGGCTGCACTCATCAGTGTGTGTGTGTGTATCTATCACTGACTGCACTCATCAGTGTGTGTGTTTGTGTGTGTTACTATCACTGGCTGCACTCATCAATGTGTGTGTGTAAAACTATCACTGGCTGTGCTCATCAGTGTCCGTGTGTGTAACCATCACTAACTGTGTGTTTGTGTGTGTAACTCTCACTGGCTGTGCTTATCACTGTGTGTATGTGTGTAACTATTGCTGAATGCACTCATCAGTGTGTGTGTGCAACTATTAATGACTGCACTCATCTGTGTGTGTGTGTGTGTGTAACTATTACTGACTGCACTCATCAGTGTGTGTGTAACTATCACTGACTGCACACATCAGTGTGTGTGTAACTATCACTAGCTGCACTCATCAGTGTGTGTGTGTGTGTAAGTATCACTGGCTGCACTCATCAGTGTGTGTGGGTGTAACCATCACTGGCTGCACTCATCAGTGTGTGTGTGTGTGTGTGTGTGTAAGTGTATGTAACCATCACCGGCTGCACTCATCAGTGTGTGGAAGTGTGTGTAACTATCACTGGCTGCACTCATCAGTGTGTGTATGTGTGTGTGTAACTATCACTGGCTGCACTCATCAGTGTGTGTGTGTGTGTATAACTATCACTGGCTGCACTCATCAGTGTGTGTAAGTGTGTGTAACCATCACTGGCTGCACTCATCAGTGTGTGTAAGTGTGTGTAACCATCACTGGCTGCACTCATCAGTGTCTGTATGTGTGTGTTTAAGTGTGTGTAACCATCACTGGCTGCACTCATCAGTGTGTGTAAGTGTGTGTAACCATCACTGGCTGCACTCATCAGTGTGTGTATGTGTGTGTGTAACTATCACTGGCTGCACTCATCTGTGTGTGGGTATGTGTAACTATCACTGGCTGCACTCACCAGTGTATGTGTGTTTGTGTAACTATCACTAGCTGCACTCATCAGTGTGTGTGTATGTGTAAAATCACTGGCTACACTCATCAGTGTGCTTGTTTGTGTGTGTGTGTGTCTGTGTGTGTAACTATCACTGACTGCACTCATCAGTGTGTGTGTGTGTGTAACTATCACTGACTGCACTCATCAGTGTGTGTGTGTGTAACTATTACTGACTACACTCATCAGTGTGTGTGTAACTATCACTGACTGCACTCATCGGTGTGTGTGTAACTATCACTGACTGCACTCATCAGTATGTGTGTGTGTGTGTGTAACTATCACTGACTGCACTCATCAGTGTGTGTGTGTGTGTGTGTGTGTAACTATCACTGGCTGTGCTCATCAGTGTGTGTGTGTATGTGTAATTATCACTGACTGCACTCATCAGTGAGTGTGTATGTGTGTGCAACTATCACTGGCTGTGCTCATCAGTGTTTGTGTGTGTGTAACTATAACTGACTGTGCTCATCAGTGTGTGTGTGTGTGTGTGTGTGTGTGTGTGTGTGTGTAACTATTACAGGCTGTGCTCATCAGTGTTTGTGTGTGTATGTAACTATCACTGACTGCACTGATCAGTGTGTGTGTGTAACTATTACTGACTGCACTGATCAGTGTGTGTGTGTGTGTGTGTGTGTGAGTGTGTGTGTGTAACTATCACTGGCTACACTCATCAGTGTTTGTGTGTGTGTGTGTGTGTAACTATCACTGACTGCACTCATCAGTGTGTGTGTGTAACTATTACTGACTGCACTCATCAGTGTATGTGTGTGTGTGTGTGTGTGTGTGTAACTATCACTGGCTGTGCTCATCAGTATGTGTGTGTGTGTAACTATCACTGACTGCACTCATCAGTGTGTGTGTGTGTAACTATTACTGACTGCACTCATCAGTGTATGTGTGTGTGTGTGTGTGTGTGTGTGAGTGTAACTATCACTGGCTGTGCTCATCAGTATGTGTGTGTGTGTAACTATCACTGACTGCACTCATCAGTGTGTGTGTGTGTAACTATTGCTGACTGCACTGATCAGTGTGTGTGCAACTATCACTGACTGCACTCATCAGTGTGTGTGTGTGTGTGTGTGTGTGTAACTATCAATGGCTGTGCTCATCAGTGTGTGTGTGTGTGTGTGTGTGTGTGTGTGTGTGTATGTAACTATCACTGACTGCACTCATCAGTGTGTGTGTGTCTGTGTAAATATTACTGACTGCACTCATCAGTGTGTGTGTGTGTGTAACTATCACTGGCTGTGCTCATCAGTATGTGTGTGTGTAACTATCACTGGCTGTGCTCATCAGTGTTTGTGTGTGTGTGTGTGTAACTATCACTGGCTGTGCTCATCAGTGGTGTCTGTGTAACTATCGCAGGCTGTGCTCATCAGTGTTTGTGTGTGTATGTAACTATCACTGACTGCACTCATCAGTGTGTGTGTGTAACTATTACTGACTGCACTGATCAGTGTATGTGTGTGTGTGTGTGTGTGTGTAACTATCACTGGCTGTGCTCATCAGTGTTTGTGTGTGTGTGTGTAACTATCACTGACTGCACTCATCAGTGTTTGTGTGTAACTATTACTGACTGCACTCATCAGTGTGTGTGTGTAACTATCACTGGCTGTGCTCATCCGTATGTGTGTGTGTGTGTAACTATCACTGACTGCACTCATCAGTGTGTGTGTAACTATTGCTGACTGCACTGATCAGTGTGTGTGTAACTATCACTGACTGCACTCATCAGTGTGTTTATGTGTGTGTGTGTGTGTGTAACTATCACTGACTGTGCTCATCAGTGTGTGTGTATGTAGCTATCACTGACTGCACTCATCAGTGTGTGTGTGTAACTATTACTGACTGCACTCATCAGTGTGTGTGTGTGTAACTATCACTGGCTGTGCTCATCAGTATGTGTGTGTGTAGCTATCACTGACTGCACTCATCAGTGTGTATATGTGTGTGTGTAACTCTCACTGACTGCACTCATCAGTGTGTGTGTGTGTGTAACTATCACTGGCTGTGCTCAATTGTATGTGTGTGTGTGTGTAACTATCACTGACTGCACTCATCAGTGTGTTTGTGTGTGTGTGTGTAACTATCACTGACTGTGCTCATCAGTGTGTGTGTATGTAACTATCACTGACTGCACTCATCAGTGTGTGTGTGTAACTATTACTGACTGCACTCATCAGTGTGTGTGTGTGTAACTATCACTGGCTGTGCTCATCAGTATGTGTGTGTGTAACTATTACTGACTGCACTCATCAGTGTGTGTGTGTAACTATTACTGACTGCACTCATCAGTGTGTATGTGTAACTATTACTGACTGCACTTATCAGTGTGTGTGTGTAACTATCACTGGCTGCACTCATCAGTGTGTATATGTGTGTGTGTAACTCTCACTGACTGCACTCATCAGTGTGTATATGTGTGTGTGTAACTCTCACTGACTGCATTCATCAACAGCGAACTTCTATCGGAAACGGGCTACATTTGAGATGGCGTCCTCGAATGAGAGTCTGTCAGATCTGAGGTTGTGGAGTTATGAGGGTGCTATCATTTACTGCTACTCGGTCATCACAACTATAGGTGAGTACACTCATCACAACTATAGGTGAGTACATTCATCACAACTTGAGGTGAGTACACTCATCACAACTCTAGGTGAGTACATTCATCACAACTTGAGGTGAGTACACTCATCACAACTATAGGTGAGTACATTCATCACAACTTGAGGTGAGTACACTCATCACAACTATAGGTGAGTACATTCATCACAACTTGAGCTGAGTACACTCATCACAACTATAGGTGAGTACACTCATCACAACTATAGGTGAGTACACTCATCAAAACTAGAGGTGAGTACACTCATCACAACTATAGGTGAGTACACTCATCACATCTAGAGGTGAGTACACTCATCACAACTAGAGGTGAGTACACTCATCACATCTAAAGGTGAGTACACTCATCACAACTATAGGTGAGTACACTCATCACAACTAGAGGTGAGAACACTCATCACAACTATAGGTGAGTACACTCATCACAACTATAGGTGAGTACACTCATCACAACTATAGGTGAGTACACTCATCACAACTATAGGTGAGTACACTCATCACATCTAGAGGTGAGTACACTCATCACAACTATAGGTGAGTACACTCATCACATCTAGAAGTGAGTACACTCATCACAACTAGAGGTGAGAACACTCATCACAACTATAGGTGAGAACACTCATCACAACTATAGGTGAGTACATTCATCACAACTATAGGTGAGTACACTCATCACAACTATAGGTGAGTACACTCATCACAACTATAGGTGAGTACACTCATCACAACTATAGGTGAGTACACTCATCACATCTAGAGGTGAGTACACTCATCACAACTATAGGTGAGTACACTCATCACAACTATAGGTGAGTACACTCATCACATCTAGAGGTGAGTACACTCATCACATCTAGAGGTGAGTACACTCATCACAACTATAGGTGAGTACACTCATCACAACTACAGGTGAGTACACTCATCACATCTATAGGTGAGTACACTCATCACATCTAGAGGTGAGTACACTCATCACAACTATAGGTGAGTACACTCATCACAACTAGAGGTGAGTACACTCATCACAACTATAGGTGAGAACACTCATCACATCTAGAGGTGAGTACACTCATCACAACTATAGGTGAGTACACTCATCACAACTATAGGTGAGTACACTCATCACAACTATAGGTGAGTACACTCATCACAACTATAGGTGAGTACACTCATCACATCTAGAGGTGAGTACACTCATCACATCTAGAGGTGAGTACACTAATCACAACTATAGGTGAGTACACTCATCACAACTAGAGGTGAGTACACTCATCACAACTATAGGTGAGTACACTCATCACAACTATAGGTGAGTACATTCATCACAACTTGAGGTGAGTACACTCATCACAACTATAGGTGAGTACATTCATCACAACTATAGGTGAGTACATTCATCACAACTATTGGTGAGTACACTCATCACAACTATAGGTGAGTACGCTAATTACAACTATAGGTGAGTACACTCATCACAACAATAGGTGAGTATACGCATCACATCTAGAGGTGAGTACACTCATCACATCTAGAGATGAGTACACTTATCACAACTATAGGTGAGTACACTCATCACATCTAGAGGTGAGTACACTCATCACATCTAGAGGTGAGTACACTCATCACAACTATAGGTGAGTTCACTCATCACAACTATAGGTGAGTACACTCATCACATCTATAGGTGAGTACACTCATCACATCTAGAGGTGACTACACTCATCACAACTATAGGTGAGTACACTCATCACAACTAGAGGTGAGTACACTCATCACAACTATAGGTGAGAACACTCATCACATCTAGAGGTGAGTACACTCATCACAACTATAGGTGAGTACACTCATCACAACTATAGGTGAGTACACTCATCACATCTAGAGGTGAGTACATTCATCACAACTATAGGTGAGTACACTCATCACAACTATAGGTGAGTACACTCATCACAACTATAGGTGAGTACACTCATCACAACTATAGGTGAGTACACTCATCACAACTATAGGTGAGTACACTCATCACAACTATAGGTGAGTACACTCATCACATCTAGAGGTGAGTACACTCATCACATCTAGAGGTGCGTACACTCATCACAACTATAGGTGAGTACACTCATCACAACTAGAGGTGAGTACACTCATCACAACTATAGGTGAGAACACTCATCACAACTATAGGTGAGTACACTCATCACAACTATAGGTGAGTACACTCATCACAACTATAGGTGAGTACACTCATCACATCTAGAGGTGAGTACACTCATCACAACTATAGGTGAGTACACTCATCACATATAGAGGTGAGTACATTCATCACAACTATAGGTGAGTACACTCATCACAACTAGAGGTGAGTACACTCATCACAACTATAGGTGAGTACATTCATCACAACTATAGGTGAGTACACTCATCACAACTATAGGTGAGTACACTCATCACAACTATAGGTGAGTACGCTAATCACAACTATAGGTGAGTACACTCATCACATCTAGAGGTGAGTACACTCATCACATCTAGAGGTGAGTACACTCATCACAACTATAGGTGAGTACACTCATCACAACTATAGGTGAGTACATTCATCACAACTTGAGGTGAGTACACTCATCACAACTATAGGTGAGTACATTCATCACAACTATAGGTGAGTACATTCATCACAACTATTGGTGAGTACACTCATCACAACTATAGGTGAGTACGCTAATCACAACTATAGGTGAGTACACTCATCACAACTATAGGTGAGTATTCGCATCACATCTAGAGGTGAGTACACTCATCACATCTAGAGATGAGTACACTTATCACAACTATAGGTGAGTACACTTATTACAAGTATAGGTAAATACATTCATTACAACTAAAGGTGAGTGCACTCATCACAACTATGTTTGAGTACACTCATCACAACTATAGGTGAGTACACTCATCACAACTTGAGGTGAGTACACTTATCTGAACCATACGTGAGTACACTGATCTCAAGCACATGTGAGTACATTTATCACAACAATAAGTAAGTACACTTATCACAACAATAAGTGAGTACACTCATCACATGCATATGTGAGTATATTTATCACAACAATAGTTAAGTACACTTGTCACAACAATAAGTGAATACACTCATCACAACTATAGGTAAGTACATTTATTACAATCATAGGTAAGAACACTTATTACAACTTTAGATGAATACACTTATCACACTAGAGGTAAGTACATTCAAGAGAACTATAGGTGAGTATACTCATCACAACTATAGGTTAGTACATTCATTATAACTATAGGTGAGTACATTCATTATAACTATAGGTGAGTACATTCATTATAACTATAGGTGAGTACATTCATTACAACAATAGGTGAGTACATTCATTACAACTATAGGTGAGTACATTCATTACAACTATAGGTGAGTACATTCATTACAACTATAGGTGAGTACATTCATTACAATCATAGGTAAGAATACTCATTACACCTATAGGTGAGTACACTCATCACAACTATAGGTGAGTATACTCATCACAATTTTAGGTGAGTACACTAGTCACAACTAGATGTAAGAACATTTATCACAACTATAGGTTAGTGCACTCATGACAACAATAGGTGAGTAAACTAATCACAACTAGAGGTAAGTACATTCATGACAACTATAAGTGAGTACACTAATCACAACCATAGGTTAGTACACTCATCACAACCATGGGTGAGTACACTCATCACAACCATAGGTGAGTACAATAATCACCACTATAGGTCAGGACACTCATCATAACCATATGTGAATACACTTATCACAATTATAGTTGAATACATCCATCACAACTATAGGTGAGTACATTCATTACAATCATAGGTGAGTACACTCATTACAACTATAGGTAAGTACACTTATCACAACTAGAGGTAAGTACATTCAAGAGAACTATAGGTGAGTCCACTCATAACAACTATAAGTGAGTACACTCATCACAACTTTAGGTTAGTACACTAATCCCAACTAGAGTTACGCACATTCATGACAACTATTGGTGTGCACTCTCATCACCACAACAGGTGAGTACACGTATCAAAACTAGGTGATTACACTTATCACTACTAAGTGTGGTGTACTCTCATCACCACTATATGTGAGTTCACTCATCACTACTATAGGTGTGATGTACTCTCATCACTCAGAGAGCAAAACTATTTTCTGTCTGTTAGGATAGGCCAAAATTGCTTTCCGTCAGTTTCGAACAGCATTTTTAGGTCATGGCAACATTATTTTCTATCTCTTTGTTTAGGACAAAACTGTTGTCTGTTTGTTAGGCTAGGACAAAACTGTTGTCTTTTTGTTAGGCTAGGACAAAACTGTTGTCTTTTTGTTAGGCTAGGACAAAACTGTTGTCTTTTTGTTAGGCTAGGACAAAACTGTTGTCTTTTTGTTAGGCTAGGACAAAACTGTTGTCTTTTTGTTAGGCTAGGACAAAACTGTTGTCTTTTTGTTAGGCTAGTACAATACTGTTGTCTGTTTGTTAGGCTAGGAAAGCAAGGTTGTCTGTTTGTTAGGCTAGGACAGCACGGTTGTCTGTTAGGCTAGTACAATACTATTGTCTGTTTGTTAGGCTAGGACAGCACTGTTTTGTATCTGTCAGGTTAAGACAACATTAACTATTAGGTTAGGGCAACATCGTTGTTGGTCAGTTGGGGTAACATTAATGTCTTTGTTTTGGCGTGGTTCAACATTATTTTCTCTATCAAACTAAAGAAATATTTGTCTCTTTATTTTTGGTGTCATTTTTGAGGCAACAATGTTTTGCATTCCCGTCAGGCTGGGGCAACATCGTGCCCAACACGCTTAACGGCAAGTTGGGTACAGTCATCTACGGTCTCAATGGGATGCCCTTGTTCTTCTCTCTCAGTTCTGAGGTAGGCAACCTCTGCAGCAAGCTCATTTTCATCGTGTGGAACGCGTTTCGCCGCACAATACTTCCGTAAGTTATTGATAGTACTTCCGTAAGTTATTGATAGTACTTCCGTAAGTTATTGATTGTACTTCCGTAAGTTATTGATAGTACTTCCGTAAGTTATTGATAGTACTTCTGTAAGTTATTGATAGTACTTCTGTAAGTTATTGATAGTATTTCTGTAAGTTATTGATAATGCTTCTGTAAGTTATTGAAAGTGCTTCTGTTAGTTATTGATAGTACTTCTGTAAGTTATTGATAGTACTTCCGTAAGTTATTGACAGTACTTCCGCAAGTTATTGATAGTACTTCAGTAAGTTATTGATAGTACTACTGTAAGTTATTGATAGTACTTCTGTAAGTTATTGATAGTACTTCTGTAAGTCATTGATATTACTTATGTCAGTTATTGATAGTACTTCTGTAAGTTATTGATAGTACTTATGTCAGTTATTGATAGTACTTCTGTAAGTTATTGATAATACTTCTGTAAGTTATTGATGGTACTTCTGTAAGTTATTGATAGTACTTCTGTAAGTGACAGTACTTCTGTAAGTTATTGATAGTACTTCAGTAAGTAACAGTACTTCCGGAAGTTATTGATAGTACTTCCGTAAGTGACAGTACTTCCGTAAGGTAATGAGGATACTTGCGTAAGTTAGTGACAGTACTTCAGTAATTTAGTGACAGTACTTGTGTAATTTAGTGACAGTAATTTCATAAGTTAGTGAAAGTACATAGGTAAGTTAGTGATATTAACAGTATTTGTGTAGGTGAGTGAAAGAACTTCCTCAAATCAGTGACAGTATTTTTGCAAATCAGTGAAAGTACTTCGGTAAATCAGTGACAGTACTTCCATAGGTTAGTGACAGTAGTACCGTAAGTTAGTGGCAGTACTTACGTATATAAGTATCAGTACTTCTTTAAGTTAGTGACAGTACTGCCAAAGGTCAGTGACAGTACTTTTATAAATTAGTGGCAGTACTGCCCTAATTTAGTGACAGTACTTAGTGACAGTACTGCTGAAAGTTAGTGACAGTACTTAAGTAAGTCAGTGACGTCACTTCCATAAGTCATTGACAGTACTTTCATTAAGTTAGTGACAGTACTGTTGTAAGTCAGTGACATTACTGCCGTAAGTCAGTGAGAATAATACTGTAAATCAGTGAAAGTACTTCTTTAAGTAAGTGACAGTAATGCAATATGTTAGTGACACTACTTCAGTGAGACAGTGACAGTACTTCCGTAAGTCGATGACAGTACTTCCGTAAGTTAGTGACAGTATTTCCGAAAGATAGTGACAGTACTTCCGTTAGTAGTGACAGTAAGTTGGTGACATGTACTTCCCAACGTTAGTGACAGTACCTCCTTGCGTGACAGTAATTCCGTTAGTTAGTTAGTGACAGTACTGCCATAAGTTAGTGACAGTACTGCCATATGTTACTGATTTAGTGACAGTACTTCTGTAAATCAGTGACAGTAATTACGTAAGTCAGTGACAGCACTTTCTAAGTTGGTGACAATGCTTCCTTAGGTCAGTGATAGTACCTTCGTGAGTCAGTGACTGTACTCCCCTAAGTTAGTGGCAGTACTTCAGTAAATTGATGACAGTACTGTTCTAAGTTAGTGGCAGTACTTCAGTAAGTTTATGACAGTACTGTTCTAAGTTAGTTGCAGTACTTCCGTAAGTTGATGACAGTACTGTTCTAAGTCAGTGGCAGTACTTCCATAAGTTGATGACAGTACTGTTCTAAGGTAGTAGCAGTACTTGCGTAGGTTGATGACAGTACTGTTTTAAGTTAGTGGCAGTACTTTCCTAAGTTTATGGCAGTACTGTTCTAAGTTAGTGGCAGTACTTCCATAAGTTGATGACAGTACTGTTCTAAGTTAGTAGCAGTACTTCAGTAAGTTGATGACAGTACTGTTCTAAGTTAGTGGCAGTACTTCAGTAAGTTGATGACAGTACTGTTCTAAGCTGGTGGCAGTACTTCAGTAAGTTGATGACAGTACTGTTCTAAGTTAGTTGCAGCACTTCCGTAAGTTGATGACAGTACTGTTCTAAGTTAGTGGCAGTACTTCAGTAAGTTAATGACAGTACTGTTCTAAGTCAGTGGCAGTACTTCCATAAGTTGATGACAGTACTGTTCTAAGGTAGTAGCAGTACTTGCGTAGGTTGATGACAGTACTGTTTTAAGTTAGTGGCAGTACTTTCCTAAGTTTATGGCAGTACTGTTCTAAGTTAGTGGCAGTACTTCCATAAGTTGATGACAGTACTGTTCTAAGTTAGTAGCAGTACTTCCGTAAGTTGATGACAGTACTGTTCTTATTTAGTAGCAGTACTTCCGTAAGTTAATGGCAGTACTGTTCTAAGTTAGTGGCAGTACTTCCATAAGTTGATGACAGCACTGTTCTAAGTTAGTGGCAGTACTTCAGTAAGTTGATGACAGTACTGTTCTAAGCTAGTAGCAGTACTTCCGTAAGTTGATGAGAGTACTGTTCTAAGTTAGTGGCAGTACTTCAGTAAGTTAATGACAGTACTGTTCTAAGTCAGTGGCAGTACTTCCATAAGTTGATGACAGTACTGTTCTAAGTTAGTAGCAGTACTTGCGTAGGTTGATGACAGTACTGTTTTAAGTTAGTGGCAGTACTTTCCTAAGTTGATGGCAGTACTGTTCTAAGTTAGTAGCAGTACTTCCGTAAGTTGATGACAGTACTGTTCTAAGTTAGTAGCAGTACTTCCGTAAGTTAATGGCAGTACTGTTCTAAGTTAGTAGCAGTACTTCCGTAAGTTAATGGCAGTACTATTCTAAGTTAGTGGCAGTACTTCCACAAGTTGATGACAGTACTGTACTAAGTTAGTGTCAGTACTTCCATAAATTGATGACAGTACTGTTCAAAGTTAGTGGTAGTACTTCAGTAAGTCAGTGACAGTAATGCTGTGAATTAGTGACATTACTTCAGTAAGTCAGTGACAGTAATGCTGTGAGTTAGTGACAGTACTTGAGTAAGTCAGTGACAGTACTTCCGTTAATCAGTGCATTAACTCTAGAAGTCAGTGACAGTACTTCTATAAATCAGTGACAGTACTTCTTTTAGCTAGTGACAATACTGTCCTAGGTTAGTGAGAGTACTGCCATATGTTAGTGACAGTACTGCCATAAGTTAATGAATTAGTGACAGTACTTCTGTAAGTCAGTGAAAGTAATTTCGTAAGTCAGTGACAATACTTTCTAAGTTAGTAACAGTAGTGCTTAAAGTCAGCAACAGTACTTCCGTAAATCAATGACTGTACTTCCGTAAGTCAGTGACAGTATTACCCTAAGTCAGAGACAATTATGTTTTCAGTTAGTCACAGTACTGTCGTAAGTTAGCGACAGTGCTTTCGTAAATTAGTGACAGTACTTCCGTAGGTTAGTGACAGGTACTTTCTTACGTTAGTGACAGTACTTGCGTTAGTTAGTTAGTGACAGTACTGCCATAAGTTAATGACAGTACTGCTATAAGTTAGTTATTTAGGGACAGTACTTCTGTAAGTCAGTGAGAGTAATTCTGTAGTTCAGTGACAGTACTTTCTAAGTTAGTGACAGTACTACTGTAAGTTAGTGACAGTACTTCCTTACGTCATTAACAGTACTACCGTAAGTTAGTGACAGTACTTCCTTACGTCATTAACAGTACTACCGTAAGTTAGTGACAGTACTTCAGTAAGTTAACGACAGTACTTCCGTAAGTTAATGACAGTACTGTCCTAGTTAGTGGTAGTACCACCGTAAGTCAGTGACGGTTATGCCGTAAGTCAGTGACAGTTCTGCTGTAAGTAAGTGACAGTACTTCCGTAAGTCAGTGACAGTACTTCCGTTAGTGCAGTAACTCTGGAAGTCGGTGACAGTACTTCTGTAAGTCAGTGACAATGCTTCCGTAGTCAATGAAGGTACTTCCATAAGTCAGTGAAAGTACTGTTGTAAGTTAATGACAGTACTGTAGTAAGTTAGTGACAGTACTGTCGTAAGTTAGTGACAATTCTGTCGGAAGTTAGTGACAGTACTGTCGTAATTTAGTGACAGTACTGTCGTAAGTTAGTGACAGTACTGTCGTAAGTTAGTGACAATTCTGTCGTAAGTTAGTGACAGTACTGTCGTAAGTTAGTGAGAGTACTATCGTAAATAAGTGACAGTACTACCAGAAGGAAATGAGAGTACGTGTTCTTTTTTTTTTTTTTTTACAACGAGATCTGATAAGTAATGTTCTTTCCTATACTGATAACTGATAAACCATGTTTTTTCCTACACCGACAGCAGATATGTCATGTTTTTTTCTGCACTGACAGCAGATACGCCATTTTCTTTTCTACACTGACAAAGGATAAGTCATGTTCTTGTCTACACTGACAAAGGATAAGTCATGTTCTTGTCTACACTGACAGAGGATAAGTCATGTTCTTGTCTACACTGACAGAGGATAAGTCATGTTCTTGACTACACTGACAGAGGATAAGTCATGTTCTTGTCTACACTGACAGAGGATAAGTCATGTTCTTGTCTACACTGACAGAGGATAAGTCATGTTCTTGACTACACTGACAGAGGATAAGTCATGTTCTTGACTACACTGACAGAGGATAAGGCATGTTCTTTTCTACACTGACAGAAAATAAGCCATGTTCTTGTCTACACTGACAGAGGATAAATCATGTTCTTTTCTACACTGACAGAGAATAAGTCATATCCTTGTCTACACTGACAGAGGATAAGCCATGTTCTTGTCTAGACTGACAGCCAGTAAGAGATGTTCTTGTCTTGCTTGACAGCTTATGAGTCATGTTCTTCCTTTCTGACGCAGCTTATGAGTCATGTTCTTCCCTTCTGACGCAGCTTCATCAAGAAAAAGCCCGCTGTAAAAAATAAATCTGCAAGCAAGTCCACGACAAGATCACCCAAAGATGGCAGCGTCCTACATGAAGAGAACAACTTGCAGACACAAGCCAACATTCATCGTCTGGTAAGCACAAGCTGCTTCAAGACATCGCCTTCTCTCGCTCACCATGGTCGCCTGGCTGGTGTCACGTCTTCCGTTTTGCTGCCGGACTCAGCGGGGTTGTGTCACCAGCGAAGCCGCTACAAACCGATGCCAAGCTGCCGTGAAGGCGGGAGCCTGCTGCGCAGATCAAGAAACAGCGTATACCTCAAAAACGCGCGTTCCTGCGTTGACTATATGATATACGCACACAGGGAATTACGCCAGGGACGGGTTCCAGAAGATCTGGCACATTTTAGAATCAAGACAAAGAAAGACGCATTGTTGCTGATGGCTCAGTTCTCTCGTATGTCCACAGACGAACTCATCACTGGCATGGAGTATGCCGGCTTCGACTACGGCACTGACGTCTTGGGTAGGACAAACTCATCCGCTGTCGGGTCAGAGGTCATTGCCAGGACACGAACTCTCTCAAGAATGTCATTTCTGCCTTCCAGATCAACAGTCCCCATGGAAGGGGCACCCAGGTCTAGGTTAAATTCAGGCATCCTGCTACAGCAGGGAACTCGTAGCTCGGGGACTAGCTGTGTCATCACCATGGATCTCAACACCAGCCTACATCCACGTCGGCGTACACACACGTCACCACCATTTCATGTTCTAGATACTAGCAAATACATCAGGCCTCTATCCAGAGATCACAGACCTAGCACAATATCCGGACAACAAGGACCTAGCCCAATATCCGGACAACAAGGACCTAGCACAATATCTGGACACCAAAGGCCTCGCACAATAGCCGGACAAAAAGGACCTAGCACAATATCCGGACAACAAGGACCTAGCCCAATATCCGGACTACAAGGACCTAGCCCAATATCCGGACAACAAGGACCCAGCCCAAAATCCGGACAACAAGGACCCAGCTCAATATCCGGACAACAAGGACCCAGCCCAATATCCGGACATCAAGGACCTAGCTCAATATCCGGATATCAAGGACGTAGCACAATATCCGGACATCAAGGACCTAGCTCAATATCCGGATATCAAGGACGTAGCACAATATCCGAACAACAAGAACCTAGCACAATATCCGGATGTCAAGGACCTAACCCAATATCCGGATATCAGGGACCTAGCACAATATCCGGACAAGGACCCAGCCCAGTATCCGGACATCAAGGACCTAGCACAATATCCGGATTTCAAGCACTTAGCACAGTATCCGAATGTCAAGGACCTAGCACAATATCCGGATATCAAGGACCTAGCACAATATCCGGATATCAAGGACCTAGCACAATATCCGGATATCAAGGACCTAGCACAATATCCGGATATCAAGGACCTAGCACAATATCCGGATATCAAGGACCTAGCACAATATCCGTATATCAAGGACCTAGCACAGTATCCGGATATCAAGGACCTAGCACAATATCCGGATATCAGGGACACACCGTCAGCTCCAGCCAAGGCATAAAGCAAAATTTGGGTTGCGTAAAATGTGCCAAAAGTTCCAGGTCAGGTGTAAATAGTTGGCGCCCGTCGACAGCAAACATGTATACGTCTACAGGAAACATTGGCATGTCTACAGCAAACACTGACATGTCTACGGCAAACATTGACACGTCTACGGCTAACATTGACACGTCTACGGCTAACGCTGATGTTAGTCAACATGATGTAGGTCAGGGCGTGGATCAGTCCCGCACCCCTGTTGGTTCGGCTGCCGGTGTGCACACGTTCAGACGTCTACATACACCAGATGACGGTCTGTCTCGACCAGGGCTATCACCACAGCTAGAGCTCTACTGTCTGCCTCTGCCGGGCGCAACCACCAGGCGTGGGCAGATTTCTCAACTTCCACAGACCAAGTCTCAGGAACTGGGACAAAAACAACTCACAGAACATCCCCAGGCGACTCGTGCCTGGGAACCTCATGTCTGGACAGAACAGCCACAGAAAACTGAAGGTTGGAGGCACCATGGTTCAGTCAGCACAAGTCCAGCCACAACTGTCAAGCCACAGCCTGGGTCAGCAGCCAAGGTCAGTTACTGGTCGCATGGTGCCAACATGTCCACGCAACCTAGGAGGCTGGTAGCTGCAGCCGGCTTGTGTCCTGCTGGACCTGGCGATGACGCCGCTGCAGAGCGGCAGTGCCGATTTACCGAGAACGATCCGAGCCGTTGCCGAGAAGTGACTAGGTTGAGTGTTGACTGCGTGGTGACTGAAGTCGGTTGTCGGCCCAGATTTCCTTCATGTCGGAGCTGCGTGGTGCCTGTGGAAGCCAGGAATTCGCGCCCTGGGATTGTTGACAGATTTGTGTCAATGACAGACGCTGCCCGGGACCAGACTGGACAATTCGGCGTCACACATACCCGAGGGTCACAAACAAGAATGTCACGTCCAAGCATCCGGAGAACTGGTGCTGGATACCTCAGGCAAGAGAGCCAGAGTTCAGTGTCTGGACATCGCTGCTACAACAGCCATGGACATGAGCTACACGAGCAGACACATCAACCTCGACAGGCCCCACTCCTGGACAGAACACAGCGTCGGAACATCTGGCAACGTTCAGAAACTGATCGGGTAGATCATGTTGGCCAAGTGTTGCCGGAAAACCCCGGTGTCTGCTTTATCGGGCAGGTCCATCCTGGTGATCTGACGAAGCGGACTCCGACAGATCTGACTAATCATCATGTTGAACATGATGCAAGTGCAAATCACAGGCCACGTAACCAGTGCCGAGGTCAGTGTCACAAAAATGGCGACGCTAACGAAAACCACGACAAGGAACGTAATAGTGATGATGAAGATAGCGAAGACATCTGCACGATTTATTCTTCTGGGAGGGCTCGCGACTCTCGTGAACTAGATGATGATGATGACGAGGAGGATATTGAATTCATCTCTGGGCGCGGATTTGGTTTCGTGTGGACCGATGCTGCCCATGAAACAGAGGAGGCTGATCAACGGGAGCAGAGGCTGCTCGAGGAGGCGGACGAGGAGGAAGATGTCGAGGACACACAAGCGGAGGGACTGGGGTCGAATCTGCTGGCTTCAGCACAGACGGAAGAGCCATTCAAATTTGAGGATCGACAAGGACACATGTTGCAGCGGTTTCACGTGCCGCTGTTTGTCATGTACACGTTGGTCATCGTCTACGTGCTGCTGGGCTCTGTGGTCTTCTACACCTGGGATAAGAAGCTGGAGTTCTGGGACTCGCTCTACTTCATCTACGTCATGTTGTCCACCACGGGCTTCGGCGACCTGCTGCCACAGCCGGAGATGTACGGCTTCATCGTGGTCTACGGGCTAGTGGGCATGGCACTCTACAACATCATGATCAGCGCCACCCTGGAGCTCTTCGTTGAGGTCATGGAGTACCTGGCTACCATCGGCGGCGACACCGAGAGAAGCCATTCTGTCTGACTCACGGTTTGACACATACATACCTGTACTCTCCTACTCTGTTAGGGACAGCACCGAAAGAAGCCATTCTGTCTGACTCACGGTTTGACACAAACATACTTGTACTCTCCTACTCTGTTGGGGACAGCACCAAGGGAAGCCATTCTGTCTGACTCACGGTTTAACACAAACATACTTGTACTCTCCTACTCTGTTAGGGACAGCACCGAAAGAAGCCATTCTGTCTGACTCACGGTTTGACACAAACATACTTGTTCTATCCTACTCTGTTGGGGACAGCACCGAGAGAAGCCATTCCTAGCCTGTACGATTTGCTCCTCGCTAACAAACATGTACTCTCATAATATAAAGGAGCGACCATGTTTTAAAGCTAAAAATAAAATCGTGTCCCTACTCAGTTTTTCTCCTCGTCATAACTGTGGTTGCTTGCGGTGTTCCATCATCATCATCAGGAGCTATATTGGCGGCGTAGGCGTCTCTCCACAGATCTGGGCCGTATTCGCAGTCAACTGCATTGAAGATATCCCATGACGCCATCGCTTCAGAACCATCTCTCGTCGTTGGCAGTGTCTGCGCTTGTGCAGTTAACCCCGCCCAGTATTGATACCGCCCCCCCCCCCCATATCTGGTAGGTAAAGTAACATGTCTGTGAGGGGACCTCCCCTTCTCATGCAAATCACAGAGAGCCACTGCACGGAACTTGGTTGTATGAACCACAGCTTTAGTCAGATAACAAATGGTCGACAGAACAGGTGGCAATGACGGGCCACACATACATCCACTTGAAGTTCTGAGATGTTGTTGTGTGCATGTTTTTCTGCTTCCCCATTGGCTAAGCTTTTTAGTCAAATTTTACTGTAATTCATTGTAGTAGCTCGATTGCAGTCATCGCATACTTCGACAGAACAGATTGCAGTGACGGGCCACACATACTGCTACCTGCAACGTTGTTTTTGTTAGGGCAACGATACTGGTGTAGACTCGTTCTACCTGTCTGCTCTTATGCGTGCCTCACCCAAGCCATAAGTCTGGACACACAAACGTAAATTCAAAGCAAGAAAATAACGTTGCATTTGTTTATTGTGGCACAACAATTATTATTCCAAAGTTCTCCCTAGTTGTTGACACGTGCTCACGACAGCCACCTACGACAAGACGACAGTTAAACAACGGTTGCAGTTACCTGCCAGTCAGGACCTTCCACTAGAATCAATAATGGAATCTGAATCATGCTAACACAAAAGTTCACATAACACTAGACATTGTCACTTAGATTCAATTCTCCTCAGGCACTCGAGCTTTACAAACGCTGGTCCTCCAGTTTCACAATGACGTTCACCTAACTGGTACCATCAAGCAACCTTTCTCTCAAGCTGTCAAAACACAACTGACTACCTACTTTCTTTGTTGCAACCTTCTGTTCCAGTGTTATGTTTTTCTCGTACCTCTGTTCAAACAACTCGCGATGATTTAGGCATGCTTTTTTCTTGTTTTCTTGGCCATTTGACCTTGTCCCCTCAACTGGAAACTCTCCGGGATTTCCCTAGGAATTCACCCCATTACACCACCTGAAGATCTGAGATGGTCGACAAACAGATGGCAGTGACGGGCCACACATTCAGCCACTTGTTTGTTGTTTGTTTTAGTATCCAGAAGCCATGAGTTGTTAACCCTTAGGCTCGGTATTATGGATATCGCAACCTTTCGGCCTTGATTCCATTTTAAATACCGTAAATCTGGGAGAAATGTGGCTTTTCTGCCCACCCCCGGGAGTGAACCCGGACCACAAGGAGTTCGTCACCCGCTCACCGCGAAATCCGGTTTAGCCAACTTCGCTAGAGAGACGGGCATTCAGCCACTTAAAAGTCTACCGCCTTAACCTTTTGATACCTTTCTCTAGTGGACTTCTCCGCTTGAAGGTCTGCCGCCTTAACCTTTTGATACCTTTCTCTAGTGGACTTCTCCGCTTGAAGGTCTGCCGCCTTAACCTTTTGATACCTTTCTCTAGGGGACTTCTCCGCTTGAAGGTCTGCCGCCGTAACCTTTTGATACCTTTCTCTAGGGGACTTCTCCGCTTGAAGGTCTGCCGCCGTAACATTTTGATACCTTTCTCTAGGGGACTTCTCCGCTTGAAGGTCTGCCGCCTTAACCTTTTGATACCTTTCTCTAGGGGACTTCTCCGCTTGAAGGTCTGCCGCCTTAACCTTTTGATATCTTTCTCTAGGGGACTTCTCCGCTTGAAGGTCTGCCGCCTTAACATTTTGATAACTTTCTCTAGGGGACTTGTCCGCTTGAAGGTATACAGCCTTAACATTAAACCTTTCTCTAGGGGACTTCTCTGCTTGAAAGTCTGCCGCCTTAACCTTATGATCATCATCATCATCATCAGGTGCTTTGCCGACTGGCGTGGGCGATCATGCCTCTCCATAATCTGCCATCTCCTGCAGCATGTATCAGTTCGGGTGCCGACACACCTCCATGCCATGCAACAAGACTGTCAAGCATCTTCTCTCGTTGTCTTCCTCTATCCCTTTTTCCACAGATCTTAATGGTCACAACATGTTCTATTTTCCCTCTTCTCACAACATGGCTGAAAAATGATGACTGTCTCCTTCTGATGTCTGTGATAAGTTGTCTTCGGGCTCCCGCCTCTTTCAAAACCTCTTGGTTGCTCTTTTTGGCTGTCCAGGGTATTCTAAGCATTCTTCTGTAAAACCACATCTATGAGGCCTCCAGAAATTGTTTAGCCTGCCTACCGATTGTCCAGGATTCACAGCCATATGTTAAAACTGGATGTATGTAGCAAGCAAGAATTCTTTTTCTAACTCTCAATGACAAGGATATATTGCACAAGATGTTTTTCATTTTATAAAATGCAGTTTTTGCCTGTCCAATTCTGTTTCTTTTTTCAGTTATGCATCTTCCATCTGATGTTATCCATGTGTCCAGATACTTAAATTTCTGTACTTGTCCTAAAATAACACCATTTTCTTTTATTTCACATTTAGGAATAATTTGTTTCTTTGATACCACCATTACTTCTGTCTTCCCACTATTCAAACTGAGGCCCATTCTTCCACTTTCTAACACCACAATGTCTATCATTTACTGTAATTCTTTTTGACTTGTTGCTATCAAGACTGTGTCATCAGCATAACGTAAATTGTTTATATTGTGCCCACCAACCACAATTCCGGGCATACCAATTAAAAATCTCATTATATATTCACTGTATATTGAAAACAAATCAGGTGACAGTATACATCCTTGTCGTACGCCCCTCTTTATGCTTTGAAATGTACCTAAACAGTTGTTAATTCTTATAGCTGCTGTTTGCTGCCAATACATATTCTTTATTATTCGTAGATCTTTCCCATCAATGTTTAATTTTTCTAACAGTTTGATTACTTCTTCATGCTTCACACAGTCAAATGCTTTTGCATAGTCTATGAAGCATATGTACAAATCAGTCTTTACTTCTATAGCTCTTTCTGACAATGTCCTTAGGATGTATATGGCATTGTTTGTACCTTTTCCTTCTACAAATCCACATTGTTCATCGCTGATTTCTGGTTTAATCTTGTTTCTTATTCTTCTCATAATTCTTCTCTTGTGATACATTTCTCTAAAAGACTTCTCCGCTTGACTGTGCCAGGGGCTGGTTACTAGCGGTCGACCTGCCTGGTTTCGAGAAGTACCCAGAATCAATCTGGAAAACCAGCCTGAGACCAGACATGGTGCTGCACTCTGCGCAACGAACGAACGAACTTTATTTTCAAAGGGTCACAAACTAGGCACGCAGGCCCGTCTTACATTCGGCCCTTCCAAATACCCGTCTTTCACACTGCAGCTGTATTTTATCAATAAGCATGCTATATTCATATGATAATATGAATATTAAAAAGAGGGGGGGGGGGGGGCACAAAAACATGGGTGGTAAAATGCATGCACACACACATACACACCTACTCACTTAAAAACACCCACACATAAACACAACCGATTCACCCACATACATACTTACATACTCACACAGACACGCAATTTCCACACACATACAAATATACACACACACAGACACACCCATAGAAACAAATAGAGACACACAACCAAACAGAGACACGCGCATATACCCACACACACACACATGCGACACACACAAAAACGCCAGCTCATCCTCATAGAGCTTAGCGGGCCGTGTGAGCCGCGGTTGAAAGAAAATCCCCTGTACAAGCTCAAAAAGTGCAGATGTGGTGGCCGGTCTGAGGAAAGGCGTACACAGTAAAAATATTCGGTGTCCAGGGAGGTGCAAGAGGTCTTTTCTCCACTTCCACATACAATGACTAGAGCACCACTGCTTGCGAGGAACAGAAAGGGCTTCAGGCTGGCTTTGGACGCAATGGAACATCGTAAGGGATGGGCCTTGGTAGACTGGTCTGAGCTTCTAGTGAAATTTTTTTTACACCCCTTTAAAGCCAAAGTGTCCGATAAAAACGTCTGCCAGTGTCTCTCTGCCATTTGCAAAGTCTACTGCCTATTCTATGACCCAAGCGTAAGCTTCTCATTCTGGTCGTGAAGGTAGACGTATAATTTGCTACCGCAGCCACAATATATATAACACCAAACCTCATTATACCTGTTGCAAAGTCACCATTTCGTTTTGTCGGTAACTGCGATAAAGTGCAACGTGGGATGTCTGAGGCGTGGCCCACCTTCCGAGTGGGATGTCTGAGGCGTGGCCCACCTTCCGAGTGGGATGTCTGAGGCGTGGCCCACCTTCCGAGTGGGATGTCTGAGGCGTGGCCCACCTTCCGAATGGGATGTCTGAGGCGTGGCCCACCTTCCGAGATTGTCTAGGGAGATAATGGACACAAACAATCCTCGACCTTTCTACTGATGATCGGAGCATCCCTGCTGTGCATGCTCCCCTGTGGAGTTTTTCTGATTGTATGTGACTAGTCCGTTGACAATCAGGATAGACTGGTGACTATCGCAATAGACCATTTAAAGCCCTGGAGAGACTGGCGCCCCGGCAGCGCCAGGGTGTAAACTGGCCTTCTGGCAACAGTCGACTAAGGACCGGGCTGATTATCCGTAACTGAGTATAATCAATGATCGCGAAATCTACCTATAACGAAATATGCCCTCTGGGTCCTCCTAAAGGAAGGGGGAATAAAGGACCCATTTATATTGATGGCAACGATAACAACCCAACCAGACCCCAGATGGAGATTTCTGCCCAAAGACCGGGCTGGATGTGCTGATGTGGAGACAGCTTCACGGGGAGTATGGCCTGAAAACACATGCCAGGAGGATGAAATGCGGTGTTCGCCACGTAGTCAACGGCTACTCTTGTAGTTGATGAGTCGTCAGGGAATGCGGACAAGATGAAAAGTACTCCTTATGTACTAGGTCTCTCTCTCGTACTTACTTTCGCTCTTACATAATCAACACAGGCTGTTGTCTAGGGGTTAGATTCACTGAGTAGACAAGGCGGACTTCTCTTCCAACAAACTACCAAACTTCTCCAAATGACAGTCGACAATAGTTATGGTCAGTTCCAGGATTATTCAATAGTATATCAGCGACAAAAGTCATCATAACAACTTCATTTATTCAAAAGCATATCAGCGACAAGAATCATCATAACAACTTCATTTACACCGGACACTTTCACTGTCCTCAGATATATTTCAACGTGGCTTTTCTACAACCACTGCACAGCTATCCAGGATCAACGTTCACATTGGATACACTTTCACTCGAAACTCTCTAGGGTGCTGTGACAGAATGCCTGACTAGTCAGCGATTCCCCAGACAATGTTGACACGAGAGTTCAACAATTTCATGTCTCTAACTTCCCCAATTATGTCAACCCCTCATGCTATCTAACTAGAGGGACTTCCCCAATTATGTCAGCCCCTCATGCTATCTAACTAGAGGGACTTCCCCAATTATGTCAGCCCCTCATGCTATCTAACTAGAGGGACTTCCCCAATTATGTCAGCCCCTCATGCTATCTAACTAGAGGGACTTCCCCAATTATGTCAGCCCCTCATGCTATCTAACTAGAGGGACGGTACTATATTTTTTGCGTACCCCTGACGTCACAATGACGTCACAGGAGACATTCCCAATAAATTCTAGGGTGTTCAGGTTGTGGTTTCTCGCGGTTTCTCTACATCCAAGTTGTTCACATCGCAAAAGCGCGCTCTTGCAAAGCGCGCCTTTACTATGACGTTCAGTGTTGCCACTTCGGATATTTTACATCCACATTTAGATGTTTTTCCTTCCATTTAAATGTCTTTTTTACGTTTAAATGGTAGATGCTTTTCTAGATTCTTTTCATATGTTTTTCCTTCCATTTATATGTCTTTTTGACGTTTAAATGGTAGATGCATTTCTAGATGCTTTTCATATGTTTTTCCTTCCATTTAGATGTCTTTTTGACGTTTAAATTGTAGATGCTTTTCTAGATTCTTTTCTAGATTCTTTTCATATGTTTTTCCTTCCATTTATATGTCTTTTTGACGTTTAAATGGTAGATGCATTTCTAGATGCTTTTCATATGTTTTTCCTTCCATTTAGATGTCTTTTTGACGTTTAAATTGTAGATGCTTTTCTAGATTCTTTTCTAGATTCTTTTTATATGTTTTTCCTTCCATTTATATGTCTTTTTGACGTTTAAATGGTAGATGCTTTTCTAGATTCTTTTCATATGTTTTTCCTTCCATTTAAATGTCTTTTTGACGTTTAAATGGTAGATGCTTTTCTAGATTCTTTTCATATGTTTTTCCTTCCATTTATATGTCTTTTTGACGTTTAAATGGTAGATGCATTTCTAGATGCTTTTCATATGTTTTTCCTTCCATTTAGATGTCTTTTTGACGTTTAAATTGTAGATGCTTTTCTAGATGCTTTTCATATGTTTTTCTTCCATTTAGATGTCTTTTTGACGTTTAAATGGTAGATGCTTTTCTAGATGCTTTTCACATGTTTTTCCTTTTTTCCTTTTATTTAGATGTCTTTTTGACGTTTAAATGGTAGATGCTTTTCTAGATGCTTTTCATTTGGAGTCAAATATTTCTTTTCTTATGGTAGATGTTTTTCTAGATGCTTTTGATTTAAGTTGAATTTTTTTTTTTCCAGTTATTATGGTTTTTTCTTTCAGTTACTCAAACTTTGAACTCTCACTGGGGTCAAAGCTCAAATATCTGGCAGCTCCGGTACTGATTAATTAAAAGGGTGCGCAAATCACACTTACTTTGTTTCAACCGTAACCTCACTGTGCTAACTTTGTGTTTCTTTTTCATGTGATTTAAAAAAAATAATTGCTCACCTTCCTATGTGGCTTTCACTTTGAATAAACATTTCAATATGCTAAAAGTAAAGTATGAACAAAAAAATATTGGCAGTTTCCGGGGATATCACCAAGGCTCGTTGTAAGTACTTTCATAAATCGCACAAACCACGAACGACGTAGCGCCCGCAACGGTCAAATCATTATTTGTTTCGTTGCCGGCCTGGAATTGCTTAACATAAACAATCCATACAGACGTTTATCTCACATTGCAGATCTAAGCCATGTTTTACACGACGACGTAATGTGCTGAACGATCGCTCCACAGTACATGTTGTTGCTGGTAATGTAGCAAAAATAGTAACACATACCTGACACTCAGATAAAACTTTGTAAAAGGTACAAGTCGATAAAATCTTGTCTACTTCTGCATTCTCGCGTTTTCCCCTCCCCCGTGTGGGTTCCGGGGCCCTATTGTGGGGAAAACAAGAATAGACCCACTGCCTCCCCAAAAGCATGTCGTAAGAGTCGACTAACTGGGAAACTTCCTTTGAAGTCGGAGTGCATCTGCCTGAGAGGCGAGGAACCAACAGTCTGCATTCAATTGAATCAGATCTGTAAAAACTGATGCACACGCAACACTCATGTTCTGGAGCATGGCTGCAGTCCAGAAGTGGATGAGCAACCAGAACTTTTACGCCAGAGTGTTCAGCTGGTGAACGCGAAGAAGAAGAAG